>CM069605.1:18903787-19503787 GCA_035771175.1 Paratinospora sagittata
AGAATGTGCTAGCAAATGAGGTGAGTGGAGGAGAGAATCCAAGAATGTGCTAGCAAATGAGGTGAGTGGATGAGAGAATCCAAGAATTTGCTAGAAAATGAGGTGAGTGGAGGAGGGAATCAAGGAAGTGCTAGAAAGAGGTGAGTGGAGAGAAAGGAAAGAAGAAGAGAAAGAAAAGAAGAGAAAGGAAAGAAGAAGAGAAGGAAGGAGAGAGTTGCAGGAGGAAGATCCCTGCGACGTTTCCATCAAAGAGGTGGATCTTTGGAATATACGGTCAGATTGAGCTCAAATTTTATCAGCACGTTCGTAGCTTATGGTTCTTCATTCTGGTCGGTGGAGATCTTGATCAGAGGTTTCGTCTAAGAGATCTAACCTCTCAAACAAAGCTGGTCGGAAAGTCTAGATTTCTCGCACCATTTCGGTCAAACTTATAGATCTACTAAATCTACCGTTAGATGGCTACCAAATTTGGGTATGTCGTTTAAAACTGATATTTCTACAATCTGAACGGTCGAGATCGTAATTAAAGGCTTTTTCTAAGAGATATAATCTCTCAAACGAAGCTGGTCGGAATTTCTGGGTTTCTCATGCCGTTTTGGTCAAACTTGTAGATCTCCTCAATCTACCGTTGGATGGATATCAAATTTGGGTATGTAGTGTATAACAGAACTTTCTGTATTATGAACGGTGGAGATGTTTATACAATTAGTAGTTTGTGTGATATAGTCATTTGATTTCGGGTATTTGCAGCAGGAAAGGAGAAACTGTCTGATTAGACACTTGTTCATCAAAGATACATATCTTTTCGGTCCACCGTTGGATTGGGCTGATATTTGGACAGAAGGTTTGTTTCTTCACATACTTCAATCTGTACGGTTGATTTTGTGATTACGTATTTATGTTGGTAGATTGATACATCTGAACAGAATAATACATGTGAAGAATTGGTAGGGTTGCTTGTATTAGATCTAAATTTAGAATATGAACTTAGACCTTTCCAAATAGCTTGCATGTCAACTATGTTGACCTAGTTGCCATTGTTGATGAACCCATGATGCAAAATCAGTGATATACATGGCTGAACATGGTGACCTAGTGTAAATCGACAATATGGCCTAAGTATGGAAAATTTCATATTTTAGGGCTTTTGATGCTTTTGGCCTAGAATCATTGAATTGATGCAACTTGTGTTTAATTAAGCATGATTAGGGTTGATTATGCTACTGATTTGGTGGTTGTGACCATACCATGGGTTAGGCCTACTTGTGATCAAGTGACCCAATTTGGGCATATTTATGCCTAAAGGAATTGAAAATCAGTATTTTGATTCATAGAATGGCTTATGTATGAGAACTATGCATTAGAGGCCTAAGTCACGTGATTTGAGTTGAATGATGGGATTAGATGAGATTTAGGCCTATTGTTTATATTTGGGCTGATTTAGGGTTGATGTGTAATGTCTATGTGATTGAGCATAGAAATTGATGTATGGTAGGATATTGATGTATGTTTCAGGATCTTGATTGGGTTGATTCGGTTTGGTGGTCGTGTGTGGTTAAATACTCTCGCGAGGCTTGGTTGTGAGTAGACTTCATTTATGATTATATCTTTTATGTCATCATATCACTTATATATTGTATGTTGAAAGCATGAATGTGTTCTAATGTTTTGAATGATGCATTGATTTGAGAAAACCTTATGACTTTGGTTGGGCCCATCTATCTGGCTAATAGGGGGACTTAACCTTGTCATAGGAGGGTTTTAGGAAAGGAAGAGATTGGGGTCAACGGTACGGTGAAATAGACGTGCACTAGTAACCCAAAATAAACATGATTGGGATCAACGGTACGGTGAAATAGACGTGCACTAGTAACCCAATGCATGTAAAATGTGGATCCAAATTGATAAGCTTTTACTTGCATCGAACTTATTATAAATGCTTGATATCTATATGTTATGAGCTTTTAATCATGCTACACATTGACATGCATACATGATATTTATTGATGAGTATTGATAGCATAATTGAATTCTATTCACTGGGCACCGTTGGCTCACCCTCATTTTCCTCTTTCAGGTCCTTCTGTCCCGAATAAGGGCAAGGGGGTAGTTATATCTTGAGGGCCTTGCCTGCGAGAGAATCCCAAAGCCTCGATGTGAGTTGAGAGGCATTTTGATTGCATTGTGTTTTAAATTATGAAATATTATATTTTGGATTATGTAATTATAATACTTACCACATTGTAGTATGGGTGAGTTGGGATTTGTTAGATAGACCATGTGGGCATATGACGGTTTTTATTTGTACCCACAATTTTGGACTTTATGTGTATGTCAATTTTAATGGACCGTAGGGATTATGATTTTATTTATGGTTCATTTTTATGGATTATCTATTGTCTTGGATGATTAATACGGTGGGTAATTTTGTTTAGTACCTTTTGATATTATGTCGTTGTTTGAGATAAGACTCGTAGGGTCTCAACCACCTCACGGGAGTTGAGGAGTGGTCAGAGATGCCTACGCCGGGCGTCCCGCCCCGGCATTCCGCATGCCATTCCCTGCGGGGTTGGTGGTCCGGGGCGCGGGGCCGTCACATGTTTGGCTGCCGATCATGATGAGATAAAAAATAATTTCATCCTTATTTTTATCATTGTAATGGGATAAAATAATGATGACCAAAAGAGGAGAATTATTTTTGTCCCATTGTAATGGGTTTTGTATTTTTTTTTAATTATTTAATTTTATCCTTTCAAATTCAATCCAATCTGATAAAAATAATCTCATTCTAACCTACGTACCAAAAGCACCTCTAATCCAACATTAAAACAAAAAAATGTTGAACAACATGCATAGGAATTCTAAATAAAACATTCACACCCAAACGACTCAGACAAATAAGTTCAACATATTTGCATCAAATATCATAGACCATATTATGTAATGCATGAGGTTATAAGTGTAATACCCTTAAATTACACAAAAAAAAAAATGAAATTCGGGCACCGCCCAAATGTTTGGGCATTCCTTTTTCTATAAAAGGACTCCCCCCCCTCATTTTCACACCTCAACTCTCTCTCTTCTCTCTTGCTCTCTTTGTTGGTTCATCACTATCATTGTGATTTTTTTCTCTCCTCTTTTGAGACTCTCTTCGCAGTACAAGGAGGTTCTACTCGGGAAGAAGAGCCAGTTCTGGAAGAAAGCTTTATCTGAAGGTGGGGAACAAAACATAGGTTTGCGTGTCTTATGACTTTTATTAAAGTTTTCATTCATTTATCATTATGTCCATTATTCATTTACACTGCATTATTGCGTATAATGTTCATATTTGTCATACTTATGCCTGTATATTTGGAATACATGTATTACACTGTTACTACGCAGGATTAGTGGTCAATTTGACTCAACTAGATTTAGTCTTGGCCTCAGTAACTTTGAATAGTGAACGGGAGGCAGCTTGTTGTTCTAGAAGATTGGTATTTAAGCAGACCTCGTGTCCCACCTCTCGACTGGAGACTGGTCTGGTTGGTCTTATTTGAAAGCTATCTGCTTGAACAAGTGATACTGGACATCCTAACAATGAACGTGATGATACTGACCTTAATAAGTATCACTAGACGTTGCCAAATCCTGTTTAATATTAGTAAAGACCGAACCTGCTCATGCATAGTCATCATACATAACCACTTAGGGACATAAGTGGTTTGTGACAAAATAGTTATTGGAGCAATGCTCACTATTTTGATTTATGGAATAGTTATTGGAGCGATGCTCACTATTCATGATATTTTCCCTGGAAGGGGACGTACAATGAGAACCAGGTTTACCTAGGGATGGACATTTGTACGTGAATCCAGTGTTATGTACAATCACAGAACCATTACGAGACGGTGTCATGCATTCATACATGTTGTACTGTTTATGATGTTATATTGTGCATATGTGATATTTGATTATGAAGTCTTCTTTATTAATTGTCGTATTCACGAACTATTTTACCCACTGGGCAATAGCTCACCCTGTTGTTAACCATTTTTACAGGAGACTAGGGTGGATTCGGTGGAGGTTTTCGGGCCCACATTTTGTACCCCGTGTTTATTTATAGGGAGATTTTGGGAGGATGTTCCCTCAATTATATTTTGTACAAAAATACATTCTGAAATTAATAAAATTAGATTTGTACTCAATTGTATACCTGCATACTCGGTCATTGTTATAATGCATTCGCGCCCCTCCTGTGAGTGTTCTGTCGATTTAGGCGCATCCGGGCGGGGTGTGACAATAAGCTTAATAATTATTCTGTTGCTTAAATATATACAAAATATTTTTATATGAGCTAAGTCTGTAAAAGTCCTAGATCAAATTAAAGGAATGGTCTTTTTTTTCTTTTTCCTGTCCACATGAGATTATTATTTCTTGACTTAAAGCTCATAACTCTGTATAACAAAATACTTCTTTGGGCATCCATATTTCAAATAAATAAATTTACTCAATATCTTCATGTAATATAATTTTCTAAGAAAATTATCATTATAATATTTCCTATCTATCTAAATAATTGAAAATAATTTTTACTTCCTTCATGCTAATTTTATTTTAAAATCCAAAATAATTTTCCTATTTATACTCATGTAGTTTTACTTCGTATGCAGGTTGTGTAATAGGTTTTTTTTTTAATGTTAGATTAGAGGCGCCTTTTGAAAAGGTGACTCTAAGAGTAGCCTTTTCAAAAGGCATTTTTTAGCGAAAAAAGGAAAAAAAAAAAGTTCTACCTTGTTGGACTCGGTCAACAGTCGTTGACCGATCTAACTAGGGTAGATCTCAAAATTGTTTGTGGTATACGGTGAATTTTTAAATAAAAGATTCATCAATGGTAATTTTAAAAAAAAACCCATATATAATACGCAATTAATTAGCTGAAATAGATTTTTTTTTTTTTTTTAATATAAGGGCTACATATTACCAAAGAGCTGTTGAGCATTTGCTTTGACGAAAATGCCACTCTTATGTTGCGCTCGCCATTTTTTCTCCTCTTTTTTTTTTTTAATAATGGAAACTGATGATAGTATGTACCGAAGGCATATGTACGAATGCGTCACACTCCAAATCTTTTGCAGGCTTGTTCGATATTGCTTCTGCTTATATCTTATAGCTTTTATAGAAGTACTTATGAAAAAAGTGCTTACAAAAAGTTGTTGATAATTTATTTAACAACTTTATTTAAAAAGTGCTTTTGGTAGTTATTTTAGTATCTAAAATATATTTTTTGGTTTAAAAGACTAAAATCGCAGAAGCAGAATGGAGAAGTTGTCCTTGAACTGCTTCTAAAACTTGTGATAGATCTATGATTATTGGAAGTTAGCAGAAGCAAACAAACGGGCCAAACTCAACTTCTGCTTATAAAAAGTGAAAAAAGTGCTTCTGTTGTAGTAACAAACAAGCCCTGCAACTCGCATGGAACACTTGACACGACAGCATTACCATACAATATACAACTAACTTTTAAAAAAAAAAATTATTTAAGGAGATAAAATGTTAGTAATAGAAAAGTCACAAATGTCATTGTGATAAATGTTACATTAACATTAACACCTAAAATATACATTTAAAGTGTACATCACCCCTATACACAATTAGATTGCCTAGAATCATGGGTTGTCACATGATTTGAGGTAATCTAATGGTGATGTTGAATGTACACTTTGAATGTCATTTTAACATTTTTCAGTGCCATTTTACTTAAAAGATATATAAACACCCAAAAAAATGGAGAAAATTATAAAGTATATGTCGCAGAGCACAAGAGTTGAATCAAACCCTCGCCTATGGCAAAAAGTTGAATCGCTGAATTAACTTAGCCAACCCTCGTTGGCAACAAAGAGCTATTAACAGGAAGAGTAAGTTGCTTAAGAAATCAATTGTCCAAAAACATTAAAACCTGAATATTTTTTGAGACCTAGAACCCTAATATTGGGAATTTTATGAAATTCAGCAGCTTTAATGGAATTAAATCAGGTGAAAGCAAACTAAAGAAAAAAAAACATAGAAGAAAATAAGATTTTTAATAATTAAAAGAGAATTTTATCTATACTATTTATAATGTCAAAATGTAATATCCTAGGTTTGCACACAAAAAAAAAAATTGAACTTTGGGCACCTTTTTGGCTATGAAAAGCCCCCCCTCCCCTTTGATATTTTTCACACCAAATCACTTGCTCTCTTTGTAATTTTTTTCTCTCTCTCACTCCTCCTGAGTTTTTCTCTTCTCTCTATGAGACTCTCTTCGCGATGCAACGTGGTTCTATTCGGGAGAAGGCGCCAGTTCTAGAAGGAGTTATTATATGAAGGTGGGGAACAAAACATAGGTTTGCGTGTCTTATAACTTTTATTAAAATTTACATTCATTTATCATTATGTCTACTATTCTGCATTATTGCGTATAACTTTTATACGTGTCATACTTATGCCTGTATATTTGGAGTTCATATATTACGTTGTTATTATGCCGGATTAGTGGTCAATCTGACTCAACCAGACATTGTCTTGTCCTCAGTAACTTTAAATAGTAAACGGGAGGCAGCGTGCTGCTCTAGACGATTGGTACTTAAGTAGACCTCGTGTCTCATCTCTCAAACTGGAGACTGATCTGGTTGGTCTTATTTGAAAGCTATCATTTTGTACAAGTGATACTGAACATCCTAACTTTGCCCGTGGTGATACTGACCTAATAAAAATCACTAGACGTTGTCAAATCCTGTCTAATGTTAGTAAAGACCGGACCTGCTCATGCATTGGCATCAAACATAAGCACCACCTAGGTACGTAAGTGGTTTATGATCCACAAAATAGTTAGAAGCAATGCTCACTATTCTTGATATTTCCGTGGAGAGGGACGTACAATGAGAACCCAGGTTTACTTGGGGATGAACATCTGTACGTGAATCCAGGGCGATGACCTTGGGGAGGGACTTACAATGGGAACCCGGGTTTAACTGGGGATGAACATCTGTACGTGAACTGAAGGCGTCATACATTCATGGAACCATTACGAGACGGTGTCATGCATACATACATGTTGTACTGTTTATGATACTTATTGTGTTTATGTGATATTTGATTATGAAATTTTCTTTATTAATTGTTATATTCACGAACTATTTTACCCACTGGGCAATAGCTCACCCCGTTGTTATCTAATTTTTCTCAGGAGATTAGGGTGGACTCGGTGGAGGTTTTTGGACCCACATTTTGTAATCCTTATTAATTAAAGGGAGATTTTGGGATGATGTTTCTTTAATCATATTCTGTATAAAAATACATTCTAAAACTAATGAAATCAGACTTATATTTAATTGTGTACTTGCACACTCAGTTATTGTTATAATGCATTTGCGCCCCGTCCTTGAGTGTTCGGGCGCGTTCGGGCAGGGTGTGACACAAAACCTCTTAAGTCAAGGTGTGCCACTTTTTGTAGATATCCCTAACTTACCCATGATTTTTGTAAAGTTTTACTATTTCTTAAATTTAAATATTGGGGGTAGTATGGTAATATACCACTAATAATTTTACTAGCCAAAATGCCATTCTTTTGCTGTATACAAAAATTTGACACGGGGATATTAAATTGAAAATGAGTATTTTTTGAAACTCTAACAACAACTCTCTCCTAAATTATAGGATTTGCAGTTATTTTTAGAACTCTACCAATATTTTCCTCTTAAATTATAGGATTTGCTCTCTCAAAAAAAATTATAGGATTTGTAGTTATCTTTCACTTTCATTCCAAGATCTTCTTTAATTTAAATTATAAGATATAAATTAAATTAGCAAATTTATTAATTTTGTCTAATTTTTTTTTTCATTGGTGGTCCCCAATTCAAAAAAAATAATAAGGATTATAATTTAATTAATGCACTCTTCACCTTCAACCAACTCATTCGTCTTTCCTCCAAACATGGCCTTCGACAAGAAGCCCACCAACTATTTGACGAAATGCGTTGAACCAAATATCTTCACTTGGAACACTATCATCTATGCTCACATCAACAACCAAGCAAAAACTTCTTAACTCATGGTGTGCCACTTTTTGTAGATATTCCTAAATTACCTATGATTTTTGTAAAGTTTTACTATTTCTTAAATTTAAATATTGAGGGTAGTATGGTAATATATCACTAATAGTTTTACTATTTATTAAATTACCCAAAATGCCCTTCTTTTGCTTAATACAAAAATTTGACACATATACTGGATATTAAATTGAAAATGAGTATTTTTTGGAACTCTAACAACTCCCTCCTAAATTATAGGATTTGCAGTTATTTTTAGAACTCTAGCAATATTTTCCTCTTAAATTATAGGATTTGCTCAATCTCAAAAAATATATAGGATTTATAGTTATCTTTCAGTTTCACTCCACGATCTTCCTTAATTTTAATTATAGGATATAAGTTAAATTAGTAAATTTATTAACTTTGTCAGTGTAAATTTTTTTTTCTTTTTTTTTTCATTGTTGGTCCCCAACTCAAAAAAATAATAAGGATTATAATTTAATTAATGCACTTTATAATTTACGTGCAACACATGTGCCTGTGGACTAGTCAAAAGATAGAAGAAACTTAGAGAACTCTAGACCTTTAAGCAATGCCTGTATAATTAGAAGCAAAATATAATAAGATTTGACCTGAAGAGATCACCCACAAGACAATGGAAGGGGTGTAACAAGAGATTCAGGGAGAATGAAATATATAGCTACCCTATTGGTATAAGCTTCAATTGTTTAGCCAAAACACATAATTAATATCAATGACTCCACTAGTACTTAAAATCACTCTTCCTTGCACGTGATATATGTATATATATAAATATTGAAACTATGACAAAAAAAACAGTAGATGATTAGTCCTCAATATATGCAATATAATTAGTTTAAACTAAAATTCAAATAATATTTAAGTCTTTATCTATATGAAAAATATCTATACATATTAATATTAAGTTTCAAAGACGCAAAGGGGAAGAATTCTTCACCTCTAAAATAAATTATCAAAGAAGACGTTTTCTTTTTCTCAAAACAATTTGGAAGTGTTTCAGAAACACCTCCACTGAGCATTTTCTTATTAATTAATTTTTTTTTCTATCAACTAATTGGAGGCATTTCTCATGAACAAAATCCACATACATAATTTCACAACTTCCATTAAACACTTGGAACTGCATCTCTAAAACACCCACATTTAGAGTACATGTCAATCAGGGAGCTCACTATGAACCCATTTAAATCAATGCATGATTTGACCATGTATGAATGCAACTACTTTCCATATGACACAACCGAAAGCTTCGCAGTCAAGTTGAGCATTGTTTTTAGTGTGAAATCATCAATTGGGATCTGCATCTCTTGCATTTCAAAAAAGAGTTGGAAAGCTTGGGAATTGGAACCGGGTGGTGCATTGGCATAGCCGGTGATCATGGAGTTGTAAGTGACGGAATCCTTGTTGGGTACGGCGTCGAAAAGCAAACGTGCTTGGGAAAAGTCTTGGTTGTTGATGTGAGCATAGATGATATTGTTCCAAGTGAAGATATTTCATTCAGGCATTTCGTCAAATAGCTGGTGGGCTTCTTGTAGAAGGCCATGTTTGGAGTAAAAAAAGATGAGTTGGTTGAAAGGTGAAGACTGTTGGGAATATGCAAGTTTTGATGATGTGGGTATGGAGTTTGAATCCTTCTTTCAATGACCACAACATCATCCATTAATTCAAGAACAAAGCTAAACTTAAGAATTTTCATCTATTAATAAATTCGCGGTTTTCATTCAAATGAGATTTTTGTGTGCTTATATATATATAAATTCTTAATTTTTATCTTAAATAAGACTTTTATGTGTTTATACAAATAAATTCATAATTTTTACTCTATATAGGATTTTTGTGTGCTTATATAAACAAGTTGATAATTTTTACCTTAAATGAGACTTTCTTATGCTTATATAAACTAAATTCGTAATTTTCTCCTTAAATGACACTTTTGCGCGCTTATATTAAAATATTTATAATTTTTACCTCAAATGAGACTTTCGTGTGCTTATTAAACAAATTTATAATTCTAAGCCCAAATGAAACTTTCCTGTGCTAATATTAGCTAATTTGTAATTTACTCTTTAAATCGCACTTTCATGCATTTATATAAAAAAATTCATAATTTTTACCTCAGATGGATTTTTTGTGTTAATATAAGTGTGGTGTGTGGTGGCGACCCCACACGCTGGACCACTATCCCTCACGAGACAGAGTGTGGAATGTTAGAGCGGGATGCCCGGCGTAGGCATCTCCAACCACCCCACATCACCCATAAAGTGATCGGGACCCTACAAGCCTCAACATTTACCTAACAAATTCCTTGTCATCTCAATATCAGCCTATTCACCTATGCAATTCTACTATCCCCAACTAAGCATGTACATTCCCATTATTAATTAATCCACCATAGTAGATAGGACTATACTATTACATTCCATGGGCAAAGATCAAAGTCAAAACATGATCCATAAGTCATAGATATGCATAGCCCATGAATTCCAAACATAATCCCATGGACAATTACAATTCCAAGATAAACAAGTCACATGATTTTTCACACCTCATTCGGACGTGCCTAGACCAGCGAAACACTCACAGGCGGAGTGCGATGCAGTTACAACAGAAATCAGATGCGCAGGCACACAACATAGGGACAAAAATTTCTTTTTCATTAATTATAATATTTTGATACAAAATGAAAGATGTCCAATGACTGCCAATACAGGGAACGTAGTCCCAAAATTACCCTAGCGATTTGCACAAGGTTGACAAACAAAGGCCCATGTACCTCCGCCAAGATCTATCTCAGGCTCCTGAAAAATGGTTAGCAACGGGATGAACCATCACCTAGTGGGTGAAACAGATATTCCGTAGATTATGACAATTAATAAAGAGAACATCATCATCACAAATATCAAATAATCCTAGCATAACATCATTAACAATGTACAATATCATAAATTAGTAAACACCCATAACGCACCATCCCGTAAGGGTTCTTGGCCACCATCCTGGGTTCACGTTCAGATGTCCATGTCAAGGGTGATTTATCCTGGGTTCACACTGTATATCCATCTTTGGAAAAAACTTGCATATAGTCAGATTACATCCATAGGCATTAAGCGATTTACATCCCGAGGTGGTTACGTTGTCTACAAACTTTCATGCATAATGCTAGTTCATAATTATGGGTATGTACGTGAATAGTATCATATATGTAAATAGTGTCGTATACATAAATAATATTGTATATGTGCAGCGTTTGGTGTTGCCTATCAAGATCGTCCATACCAACGTGCATTGTTTGGACATCTAATATTACCTTCATAGGGTGAATATCTTTTAATAAAATGAACCAAATTAGTCCACAGGCTGAGAGGTGGGGTCACAATGGGCCTGTTTAAATACCAAGTCTTCTAGAGCAACAAGCTTCCTCCCGTTCACTATTCAAAGTTACTAAGGACAAAACTGAATCTCGCTAATTAAATTGATTGCTAATTCAACAGAGTAACAATATGATACATTAATTCCATATGTCAAGGTACAAACATGACTAATGTAGTCTAAGTGAATATCAGACATAATGATAAATGTATGAAAACTTTATGAAAAATCATAAGACATGTAAACCTAAGTTTCGTTCCTACCTTCAAGTTTCACACTCTATGCTCCGCACTCTTCGCCA
This sequence comes from Paratinospora sagittata, assembly GCA_035771175.1. Lineage (NCBI taxonomy): Eukaryota > Viridiplantae > Streptophyta > Magnoliopsida > Ranunculales > Menispermaceae > Paratinospora > Paratinospora sagittata. The sequence continues at coordinate 18,915,551 of CM069605.1, forward strand.
GGCAGCAACTTCGTACTACACAAGTAGAGAGTCTCAAAGAAGAGAGAGAGAGAGAGAGAAAGAGAGAGAGAGTGAGTGAGTGCTCAAGGAAGGGGAGAACACCGTAAGAGGGAGAAGAAAAGAAGTTGAGGAGTGGTGAGAATGGGGGGTAGGTCCCCCCCTTTTTATAGCCAAAAAGAGGCCAGAACGTTATGGCGGAACTTTCTGGCAAAACCTTCTAGCAAAACGCTCTGCCATTTTTTTCTACTCTCAGGGGTATTACACTCTACCCCCCTTAAAAGAATTTTTCCCTCGAAATTCAGTCCATGTAATCATCATTGTTGTCTTCGTGGGAGTCGATGCTTAGTTCGCGATCATCAATAGGCTCGGGATGAGAGTGATAAGGTCCCTGAACCATACTTTGACCAGTGGAGTCTTCGACATCATTGAAGAATGGAGAGCTTACAGAGTTTGATCCTTCCTCAGATGGTTTTAAGCGTGTTAAACTCTGCAAGACATAGACTTTTAACGGTGATGATGGTGGTTGCCCACTTTTTCAAGTCGTTCGTCAAACCCCTCCACCTCTTGGTCTTGGTAAGAGGTCCTGTCATATGGAGGGATTGATATTATTTGGACCGAGTGTTGAACGGGTGTTTGCCTCATTTGTTTGGTTTCAAAACATCCAAATGGGTTCAAAAGATGGGGTCCTTAGTGGCGAGGCGAGGATGAGGGTGATTTAAAAGTAAGGGGAAGAGGGTTTTGTGCTTGGGAGCTCTCCCCATTGTGGCCAAGTGGGCCATTGTGGCCAAGTGGGCCATTGAGTGGATGGTGTTGTGCCTGTGTTATTTTCAGACATCTGCATGATTATTTAAATGACACAGGATATTAGCACGTTAGAGGAAAGTAGATGATTTCATTGATAAGTGAATAATATAATACATCATAACATCAACTACTACTAGGAAACAAATTAGGGTATTTTTGTTTGATTGTTTCTTCTAGTTCCCAAGTTGCTTCTTTATTCCGTGGTGATCCTAAAGTACTTTTACTAGAGGAATACTACGACGTCTTAATTCTTGAGTCTTCCTATCAAGAATCTGTACCGATTTCTCTTGATATTTATTGCCTTCCTTGATCTGGACTTCAACGAGAGGAATAATGTGCGAAGGATCAGGATGGTACTTCCGTAACATGGATACATGGAAGACATCATGGACTTTGGACATAGATGGGGGAAGGGATAGTTGGTAGGTTAAGTCTCCAATGTGTTTAATAATCTCAAGTGGGCCAATATATCGTGGAAAACGTTTCCCTTTGATTTTGAACCGTTTGACACCCCTTGTAGGTTGGACCTTCAGGAAGACATAGTCCCCGACCTAAAACTCGAGGGGTCATCTTCGTTTGTCGGCATAACTCTTGTGTAGACTCTGTGCCACACAAAGTCTTTTCTTTACTAGTTCAATCTTCTCAGAGGTTTCTTGAGCTAGTTTTGGCCCAGGCTAAGATCAATCTGCCATGTCCAACAAGCATATTGGAGATCGACAAGTGCAACCATAGAAGGCTTTATATGGTGCCATCCCTATGTTGGTCTGGTAATTGTTTTTGTATGCAAACTCATCCAAGTGCAAATACTTCACTCATCCATAGTGAAAGTCTAATACACAACATCGTAGCATATCCTCAAATATATGGATCAACTGTTCTGACTATCCGTCAGCCTGAGGGTGAAACGTTGTGCTCATGGTAATTTTGGTGCTCATTTTGCTTTGGAAACTTTGCTAAAAGCAGGATGTGAATCGAGGGTCTCGATCACAGATGATCGTAAGGGGGATGCCATGAAGGCATATGATCTCTCTTTCGTATAACTTTACTAACTTGGAAGGGTTATCTATAGACTTGAATTGGTATGAAGTATGCAACCTTTGTAAGTTTGTTAATGATAACGCATATGACATCTTGTCCTTTGTTATTTTGTGGTAGAGCAATGATAAAGTCCATTGCTATGTTGTCCCACTTCCATTCCCCAATAGGTAAAGGTTGGAAAAGTCTGGAAGGAAGTTTGGGTTCTGCTTTTACTTGCTAACAAGTGAGACATCTTACAACAAAATCTGCGATGGGCTTCTTCATTCCAAAGAACCAAAATTGACGCTTGACATCCTTGTACATTTTATCTCCCCTAGGATGCATAGTGAACCTAGAGCAATGCATTTCGGTGAGCACTTCTCTTTGAACTTCAGGGAAGAACCTAGAAAGACTTAGTGATAAACATCCTAGAAGGTTCCTAAGGCCAACACAATCTATCCACCTCGCCCGAAAATGACATCCTTCTAACATACCAACTAAGATGGTAACCTCTGATTCTTCTCTATTTGACACATTCCTAACTAGGGAAAGGTTCTAAGAAAGTATATTCTCCTCCTCGGAAGGTACATTGGTTGCAAACTTAAAGACTGGTTTATTTATGGTGGGTTGATATTTAGTACAGGTTAGGGAATAGGGCTTGAAATGTATCTCTGCCATACCATAAGTCCTCCAAAAACTTAACTCTATTTTTGGTCCCCAATTTCAATCTAATCATAGGCGAGAAAGTTTGTTGGATTGACGAAACAAGTTTCCAAGGACTCATATAGCTTGCTGTAGTGTCTATCCTGGCATCCCTAAGATTGCACTACAAGTCGTGTCGACTTCTTATCACTTTTGCCACAAATGTTCCTACTCACATGGAAATCTCCATAACTATTTGGCTACCAATGTTTTGTTTCTTACCACAACGTTTTCGATTCGCAACCCTCCTTGCTCAATCTTCCTCTGAACAATGCCCAAAGCCACCAAGTGAGTGCATTGGCCCTCCTCCTCCTTCCATAGGAAGTTCTTTCACACTTTCTCCAACAAACTCGCCACTTTCATTAGCATATTGTCACACCACGCGAATGTGATGAGTACCCCCGCAGGGCATACTCCACGAACAGTGTGGACAAATGATCTAGGCTGCGGTTGTAGGGCCCTTTGGGTCGCGAGATCGACTAGATGAGACAATATTATGGGTGCATAATGGCTGGAGTATGCCTTGCGGGGGTACTCATCACATCCGCGTGGTGTGACAATACACAAAATAAACATATAGTAGTTAGGTAAGGCATCCAATACAACTTTTTTTTTTTGTCTTAGGATTCACTTTGTGCCACACTGAATTTAAGGTGATAGCGTGCAATGTCTAGTTTGAAGAGAAAATGTTCTAACCTTGACATTGGTGAAATCTAGCAATCCTATATTAGGCAAAAAAAAGCCCTGTTATAGAAAAATCATTTTCCCAAATCTCAAGCACCCATCAATATTGTTATATTGAGGTATGATAAAAAGACATCATTAATTGCTTATTCGCTTGCATGCCATGAATCACATTTAATTAAAATCAATTATTAAAGGCTAGACAAGTCATGGACAACAAGAGAATGGTAAAATTTTAATCTAAACAATAAAAGGTAAACAATGAATTTTCTTCTCTCCATTAAACAATGATGATGTTTTACATGGCTTATAAATGAATTTTCTAAATAAATTGCCTTTATCCTATAGTTGGTTTAACCCAAATACTTTGGAGACCTAGGGGTTTGCTTGTGGGTCAGTTCGACTCCAAGAAAGATCTTATAAATGTTGTCTTCACATCTTCTTTCATCCCTGGGTATGAGAGTAGAAAAATCGATTTTGTATGTAGCTTCTGATTTGTAGATAGCAGACTACTCGATCGGTTGCATACTAAATTTTCCTCTTCTAAGAGTTTGTCGCTTACATTTTTCTCTACAACACCTGTAAGACTAATATTAAATGAATTTTAATCCATAAGTTGAATTTAGGGCAATTATCTTGCTCCAAGGCCTGTGACACTCTTTCGGAAACGATTATGCATTGACGGTTTCATGCCACCAACTTCAGCTTCTAAAACGGTATTTGTTTGATATGATTGGTTTAAGTTAATAAACACATTTAGAAATCTTTTGCTTTTCCTTCTTATAATTGGTTTGAATAGAGGAAGTGGGGAGAAAAAAGGAAAACAAAAGTTCTGATTGTAGATTTGAAAGCAGGTTAATCATCGTAACATAAATCTTGGGCAAAATTAAATTATGCCAAATGTTGGTGCTGCTTGGAGGTTAACCTTCAATAGATAAGAAATCCTAGTTTTTTCCAGTTTTATTCAATGTCTGTCAAGGAACAAAACTTCAATCAAAATTGATATTCCTCTAGTATTCTTTTATGAAATCATACAGGGTTTTGTAAAGGCTTGTGGTTGTTTTTTATGTGGATTGGGTCTTTTCAATGAGTTTGATAAAGTTGATTGAGTCGTGACAATTATTATAGTTATCAAAGAAGCAGGATAAACACCAGATATAGTTTGTATTAGGGATCTCAGATTTTGAAAAATCTTCAACTATGGAAGTGTTGTCTAAGGGTAGTCCAAGTTGGTAGAATGATATCTACATTTAGGTCGCCTACCATGAGGATTAGGGGTTTTAATTAATGATTTTGTGGTATGTTTCCTTTGGGTTTTCAGTGTAGGAATCTCCAGATCATTTGTGATCTCTATCACATGGGGAGGTCTTGACTATTGTTGCTTATGGAGGATTTTGAGGTAACTATGAATGGTGAACAGAATAAGTCTATTTGTAGCTTGTGCCAAATTATTTAAATATTCTATTATTATGTAATTGGATTTTGTGTTCATGCTTTTGGTACTTTTGTTGCTTCTCCTCATTGGAAGATATTGTTATAGGTTCCCACTACCAAGGTTTTTAGGATTATTGGAGCTATGCAATGTTGATAACACAAATACTATCTGATCTAGGGTTAGTGCTAAGGTCTTGTATCTTCCAATGAGACATGTTTGTGGTTGAACAAGAGCCAAAAATTGGCCAAAAGATTCAACTTAAGAAGACAAAATTCTTGGGGGATTAGCTGACAATCATCATGGTTGAAATATACAAAAGTTTCAAATGTTTGGTGGTTGGAAGAGAAAGGCAATTGGAAGATTGAGGGAGGACACTAATTCGCTTATGCAACAGGCTGTTGTGAACACTCTTCTTTTGGGAAGTTAATCTAGTGACACCTTAGTGTGTTATACTTGTAGTGATGGATGTATGAATGAATGAGATTGTTTTGGAATTGGAAAAATGGATGAAATTATTTTGATGTGTTTGACGAGTTTCTTACTATTTTCCAATTTTTTCAAATGATTTACATATAGTGGAGGCTTTGTTAAAATCCTTATATATGCCTAAGGATCCATATTGGATCTTAATGAAGATCTCTTACATACATGTGTTCCATAAAATACATTTTTAATCTATTATTTCTCAGAAACATTAGTCTATACTTAGAAAAAGCACAAATTATTGTTAGATTGCCACAATGATTTATTGGCTTATTGTTTATTATGATAATTCAAAAGAATAGCATTTCCCAATTATAAACTAAAATTGTGTGGATAGATTTATTTTGTATATATTCAAAAGTTAGGTCGATGAACACGTTAATTTTTAGTTATCCTGATTTTATTTGATTTGCATAAAGCTTGGCTAAGTGGATTGTTAGTCTCATTTGAATACATATGTTGTAGAGACAAGTTGGAGGCTTGAGGAGGTCCATGAGAAGGTGGAGATTGGTATGTAAGATTTCATGACCAATTATGTGTCTAGCTTGGGGTTGTACTCTTTCTAGCTAGGAAATGGATGGATTTACCATTTGTCAAACCATTGAGCTACGAGGTTCATCCTTGACTTACTCTATGATGGAGTGCAATGTGGGAAAGCCATTATAATTTCTGACATACTGCTACTTGTTGTGCATGTTGTGTGAAGAGAAAGTGGAGCATAGGAAAGCTCATCGAGATCTCATGTTTGGGTGTTTAAAAAAAGGAAGGACAAATTTGGCATAGTCACTTTGCAATGCAAGGGTATGGCTGCCTATATTGTCCCTTTCCCTAGATCTCATAGTCTTGGGAGCCTTGTGCATTGGATAATCCTTTTATAGTTGTAGTCTAACCCTTGTGGGTATGAATGTTGACAATAATTGCAAAGCCACACATCTTTGCAAATTGTGGTTTTCATCTATTTAATCGGTGAATTTGTGTGCATGTGTTTTGCCCCTTCCCTAGGTTCAATGTTTATGTATATGAACACCTTTTTTTAACTTTTTAAGGAATTTGATATATCAAGGAAGTCTCAGCCGATTTAGCCAATAAGATACCTTATACTTGTTAAGTAGTTGCACATGTACATAATGTTGGTCCACCCAAAACGGGGGTGAATTGGGTGTGATGGTCAATTTTAAACTTTTCTTCCAATAACTTAGTGATATATATGAGTGTATTGGAATTGAACGCATAAACAAAACTTAAACTAAATTGCAACATGTGAAACAAACTAAGATTTATAGTGGTTCGGCCAAGCCTACGTTTACTACTTAATCTTCCGATTAGGATTTTCTCAATCCACTAACTGACTCTTACAGGTGAGAATCAAACTGTTACAACTGCCTTTTTACAGGTTAAAGGCAAACCTATCCTTTTACAGGCTAAAGATGAACCGTATTTCCTTTTTTCGGGATGAGAAAAAACCCACGTTCCTTTTACGGGATAAGGAAGAACCGTTTCTCTTTTACAGGTTAAGAGATAATCTATCCAATAATGTTGGTTCTAACTGAGTAGAACACTTGACAATTAAGCTCATGTGCATAGCATTACAAAGATGTATAAATTGAAATATGTAATGCTAAGAGAAAATACACTTATAGTCCTTTACCTTTCATTGTTCGGTATTGCTCAAGTGCAATTTCGAAAAACATGAATGATGTGATATGAAAATCAGTGCTTCTTCGAAAATAATATAATACCAATGAAACATTGACGTAGAAAATGAAGGACCAGTGTAAATCAAAGACACAGACAGTTTTCAAAATAGATAGAGAATATATGTTTGAAAACTTCTGATTCAGTATTTAGTAGTTGACATAACTACTGATGTTGTTCAATACAGTAATTATGATATGTAATCAAGTACAATTGTATCTCTCATGAACTACTTCTCAAATTCTTTCTTCAGCAAGATTGATATCAAGTATAGATCAATGCTGAGAATTTGAGTAGATACCAGATTAAATAGATTTTCAAAAATAAAGTATAATTGAAGCTCAATATGAAAATCTCTTGAGCACAAAAAAGTATCGGTGAAAAATACTTTGAAAGCTTAGACATTTGAAAACCATTTTGACACAGACTAACTTTCAAAAAGTGTTGGCACAATAAAAATTATTGGCAAGTTGTTCGATCCTAAGTGTTGGTATTTATAGACTTAGTAGGGCATAGCCATTAGACATTTGAAGTTCAAATAATATGAACGTTTACACACAACGGCTAGAATGTTATATGAAAATGGCAACTGCAATTTTCACTAACATTCTGGTTCTTTTTAGATTACATGAAAAAGGAAAATGACTCTGTACAAAAGTTTGTTCTGAAAAAGTAGACTTATATAGTGTACTTATTAGAATAGTGATGGTTGTTGAATTAGCGTCTTGATTCTGTAATTAGCGTCCTAACGCTTAATATCAATTTTGTCATTTTGTTCCTTTTGGGCGCTCATTACATATAAGTGTCCTGCTGAACAATGAAGTGAGAGCGCTACTGAAACGTGAGCGTCCTGGTTTTTTTTGACACTTAAACGACTTAACCCTGAGGGCGCTAATGCACAGTTAGCGTCCTGCTATGTTTTAAAACAATGAAGTACATGAGGGCACTACTTTCCGAGTAAGTGTCCTACCTTTTAAAACATAAAACATAACACGAGGGTGCTACAACTATATAATCGTCCTACCACATATTTAAAATAATACAAAACGCGTTGAAGGACAATCAGCGTCTTGAAAGTTATTAAGTTGATTCCCAAAGGTAGGGGCGCTCCTATCCAGGTAGCGTCCTGATAAATTGTTCAACTTATAACTATCAGCATCCTCAAAGATAGATTCTTTGAAGAACTTAGAAATCTTTCAGTAAGCTGATACTAAGTCAGCTTCCTGACAACTTCAGAGGTTGACTAAAGGGAGGCCGCTACGTACAAGTCCATTTCAGATCATTGAACATATTAGCAAACTAGCATATCGTCTATCCCTTCCATCATCCATGTCTAAGGTTCATGACGTTTTTCACGTATCCATGCTTTGAAAGTATCGTCTTGATCCTTCGCATATCATCCCTCTGATCGAGGTTTGGGTTGAGGAAAGAAACAAGTATCAGGAAAGAGCGATACAGATCCTGGATAGGAAAACTCAAGAACTAAGGCGACGTAGCATACCACTTGTGAAAGTGCTCTGGGATCATCACGGAGTAAAAGAAGCAACATGAGAACTAGAAGAACCAATTAAACTGAAATACCCTGAATTGTTTTCTAGTAATAATTGATATGATACATTGTACTTTTCACTTATCAATAAAATGATGGAACTTTGTTTACACTATATTAATATATTCTTTCATTTAAATAACTATGCAGATGTCTGAAAATAATGCCGATGGAGGTAATGATGCACACAAGCAATGGCCTCTTTGGCAACCTGTGGCGACTCCTTTAGGATCTGAGCCAAGCCACAACTACTTTGCATCACCAACTCCATCACCCCACAAACAATGATCCTTATCGCCAGAGCGTGCATGACTTTTTTGTAACAATTGTGTCCGAAACAATCTTGTACTCTCATACTGGCAATATCTCCTACCAAAATTTCCAGCGGCCCGGATTCGAGCAACAACATGAAAAAGCATTCTGTTGCTCAACCTACCTCCCCTGTAACGTTGCAACTTGCAGAGCCCTACACCACCATTTGTGAGGCAAATGTCAGAACCTTCTAAGGACGAATCCGACTCCATTTGCTCTCCAGTGTTTGATAATATAGAAGATTCCACCGGCCACAGTGCTATTCAGGGGCCTTATAGGCACTACCCTGATCCTTCGAGTAATGACGACGGTGGTGAATCCCACACAGACAACAATCATTACTACACAGACTGAATTTCAAGGGAAAAATCCTTTTAAGGGGGGTAGAGTGTAATACCCTAAGATTGCACACCAAAAAAAAAATTATGGAACTTCGGGCACTTTTTTCTATAAAAAGAAGCCCCCCCCTCATTTTTCACACCAATCACTTGTGATCTCTCTCTCTCTCACTCTCCTTGACTTTTTCTCTTCTTTCTATGAGACTCTCTTCGCCGTGCAACGCAGTTCTGCTCGGGGAAAGGCGCCAGTTCAAGGAGGACTTATTATCTGAAGGTGGGGAACGAAACATAAGTTTGCGTGTCTTATAACTTTTATTAAAGTTTACATTCCTTTATCATTATGTCTACTATTCATTTACACTGCATTATTGCGTATAATGTTCATACCTGTCGTACTTATGTTGTATATTTGGAGTTCATGTATTATACTGTTACTATGTCGGATTAGTGGTCAATCTGACTCAACCAGACATTGTCTTGTCCTCAGTAACTTTAAATAGTAAACGGGAGGCAGCGTGCTGCTCTAGACGATTGGTACTTAAGTACACCTCATGTCTCACTTCTCAAACTGGATACTGATCTGGTTGGTCTTATTCGAAAGCTATTAGCTTATACAAGTGATATTGAACATCCTAACTTTACACGTGGTGATACTGACCTGAAAAGAATCACCAGACGTTGCCAAATCTCGTCTAATGTTATAAAGACCGGAGCTGCTCATGCATTGGCATCATACATAAACACCACCTAGGTACGTAAGTGGTTTTTGATCTAATAAATAGTTAGGAGAAATGCTCACTATTATTGATATTTCTCTGGAAAGGGACGTACAATGAGAACCCGGGTTTACCTGGGGAGGGACATTTGTACGTGAACTCAGGCGACATACAATCATGGAACCATTACGAGATGGTGTCATGCAAACATACATGTTGTATTGATTATGATGCTATGATGTGTTTATGTGATATTTGATTATGAAGTTTCCTTTATTAATTGTTATATTCACGAACTATTTTACCCACTGGGCGAGTAGCTCACCCCGTTGTTATCAATTTTTTCTCAGAAGATTAGGGTGGACTGGGTGGAGGTTTTTGGGCCCATATTTTATAACGCTTTGTTTATTCATTAGGGATTTTGGGAGGATGTTCCCTTTATTATTTCATGTACAAAAATATATTCTGAAATTAATATAATCAGATTTGTACTCCATTGTGTTCTTGTGCACTCGGTTATTGCTATAATGCATTTGCGCCCCATCTGTGAGTGTTCCACCAGTTTACGCGCGTCCCGGTGGGGTGTGACATTGTCTTCTAATATTGATTGTAGACAATTGTTTCTTAAAAATTTACTTCATGTGTCTTTCATCACTAAGAACTTAATTTTTGTTTCACAATTTGCCAAAAACAATAATGTGTTCTTTGAGTTTCATCCATATGTTTGTTTTGTGAAGAATTGAATCACCAAAACAAATCTTCTGGAAGGGACACTTAGTGATTGGTCTCTACAAGTTTAACCTCTCCATGATTCAATCTCAAGTGTCATCAGCCATGGTCCCCGTTAGTGCTAATCAACCTTCTAATTTGTCTACATTTGTTTGTAATAAGCCTACACTTATTGCTATGTCCTGTTATGCATCAAACACTACATGTAATCTTGATATTTGGCATAAGAGGCTAGGACATCCATCTATCAAAGTTGTAACTCAAGTTCTTTGCAGTTGTAATATACCCCAGATGAATAAAGTTCCTCATGTTTGCTTAGCTAGTCAAATGGGCAAAATCCCAAAGTTGCCATTTTCTCATTTAACCACAGTATATTCAGCCCCCCTTCTTGATACCCCAGATCTCCCATCATTCTCATGTTCTTCTCATATTTGGCAGGCCCATGTTCCATCCAAGGTAAGGGTGTTTGGGTGGATTATGGCTCATAGGAGGTTAAACACCACAAAAATGATAGACTCCCCAATATGTGTTTATCACCGCATTGTTGTGTGTTTTTCCAACGGGATGGTGATTATGTGGATCACATTTTCTTTCAGTGCTCTTTCGTAAGGAGATTGTGGATGAAATTGTTTTCTTTTTCTGTTAATAGATTCTATATTCCCCATGTTTTAGAGGATGGGTTGACTTTATCCCATATCTCTTCCCTTTCAAGGGAAAAGAGGGGGTGGGGGGGGGGGTGTGGTTGCTTTTTACGCCACCTTATGGTCGATATGGCTAGAGCGTAACAACATAATTTTTCACAATTCTACAAATTCTGAAGAGAATCTTTGGGAGGAAATTAAGTTCAAGGCTAATACGTGGGTCTTCACATCGCCTTTAGCTAAAGATTTTTCAGTCTCAAATTAGCTGTTGAACTGGGACAATTGCAAGTATTTGGGGAGGGGTTTTTGATAGTTAGTTGGTTGTCTATAAGTTTGGGTAGGGTGTCTTTATGGCAATCACCCCTTGTGATTAACTATGTATTCTGGAATTTTTAATATATATAAAATACCTTGTTCCTGCTCAAAAAATAAAAAATAAAAAAAATTCAGCCCCCCTTACAACTTGTAGAATAACATGTTTAGGTGCCCTCTCCAATAACTACGTCAACCAGCTTCAAATATTATGTCTCCTTTGTTGATGTGTTTTCAAGATTTACATGGATATATTTTTTAAAAACCAAATCTGAAGTTATTCAATCCTTTTTACATTTCAAGAAACACGTTGAATTACGGTTTAATACTAAGATCAAAACACTTCAATCTAATTGAGGAGGAGAATTTAGACCTCTCTCAAGTTTACTTAGCTCGTTTGGCATTGAATGTAGAAACTCTTGCCCCTACACTTCAAAATAAAATGGTATAGTCAAGCGTAAACATCTCCATATTGTTGAACTTGGACTCTTACTCTCTTAGCTCAGGCATCAATGCCTTTACATTTTTTGTCTGATGCCTTTCCACGTGTTGTATACCTTATTAAGAGACTACCTAGCGAGTGTTGGACTCAACTTTAAATCTCCCATGGAAATTCTGTTTTAGCCATCACCAGATTACTCTTGTCGTGACCCCCTTTGTAAGGTGATGTCACAACCGACAAAAATACTATATACGTCATACACAGATGTACATGATACTCTGTCAACCTTCTCATACTCCAAAATACACTAAAATGTTTTGGCACAACCTCCCCATAAGCACGAGGTCTCACAGAAACGTGATAATTCATATCACATCAAATTCATTTACACAAATCTAATATCGAAACCACGTGAATCACATATCATGATATCATATCATATTCACATATATATCATAATGGAATCATTCACATATCCATTCATTCACATATTTTCCCATATGTTCACATCCCATTAATCACAAGTTTCCAAAAACATATATAATCCACTACAATTACATATCAATAGTGTTATACATATACATATACAAAATATGAAAACATAAACCAAAGGTCCCTGCTCATACATACATCAGTAGATGGCAAGCACAGATCAACCCTCTATATAGCCTTGCCCTTATAATCACCACTTATAATAAGAGGAAATTTGGGTGAGCTAAAACAAGCTCAGTGAATAATTTACCAATGACATTACATATGCATTCATAATAAATCATGGCATTTGAAACAATATAAACCAGATATGCTAGCAACATATAATATCCATACATGAACAAGATATTTTACATCACTCTATATATTTTAAACAATGCATAAGTCAAATAAAACAAATCCTCACAATCAGGTGTATGAGTGAGTTTATATCCTTATTATGCATTTATAAGGAGAACCCAAACTTATCTAACCATCTACTCCAATCATTTCAGGGCCTCATCCATTGCTAGGAACTGCACCAATGTCATGAATACTTACTTTATACTCATGTGGGTCTACGAACCTAGAGATTTACCCTAATGAAAATGATCACATACCTTACTTACTCTAGTAAGCCTAAGTATGTTCGATGTTTAAAACACATTTTAATGCATTCAATTCCCAATGCAAATCATTCATGTCATGCTTACATTTCACAAAGAGAGTTTATAAATACAATGCCACACATAAAACCAAAGGTAAAAATACTCACCAACTATGGTGTAAAGCCTTACATCGACACACTTTCTCTACACTTAGCTAAAATAGCTCAACAGCACACACTTCACAGCATAAGTAGTTCACTTGTACATCCTATCCAATTCACCAACTTTCACAATTTTCTGTAATTACCATTGCCAAACCATTTCCAATTACAACCCAATCATAATTCACATTAAAACATCATTCAAACCCTTAGCTGCTTCATCACAACTGGGTTGGAAAACCATTAATTTCAACCATGGAATTTCACAAATTCAACCATCAATTAACTCAGGATTTGTCAAGGAATCCATTACCTATCAATTACACATCAATTGCCTTGATTTCCAGCTCACATATGTTGTGTAACTTGAAGAGAGGAATTCAAATCTATGAAATTTAGCTAAAATTGACCAACCCTTACCTTGGATTTTGGCCACCCTAGCTCATTATCTTCTTCTTCTTTCATTTCCTTTCATTTCTTCAGCTCCAACAAGTGTAAATGAGCTAGAAAGATTGAGATTTGGCGTTAAAATACACACAAACCGCTTCACTGGCCATTTTAAAAAAATGTCAGAAACGCAAAGAAGCACGCTTCTCCCTCCCAGGAGCGCGTTTCTTCGCTACCTAGAAAATAGATTTTCGCTAGAATCCCGTGAAGAGTGTGCTTCTCTCCCTTGGGAGCGCACTTATCTAAAAATTCCAGAAAACACTACTCTCGGGTTTCACCACAGGAGCACGCTTCTTCCTTAAGGAGCGCGCTTCTCAAAGCTCCATGTGAAATTTTTTCTAAGTGTTGGGTTCCAAATGTTTTTTTTTTTAGAAGAGACAACTTCTTACACCCCTACAGACACACCCGCCGCAGAGAGCTCCTCCTCCCAAGAGGTATCCGAGCCCCCTAGGCTTGGGACAAAGCCCGACTAATCCTCCCACCTCCGAATGAGAAATAGAAAGAACTGGCAGGATGGGGTTCTAAATGTTATACCTTGGTGTCGAATGAACCCCCTAGTATTCACACATTTATCCTATTTTAAGGTCGTGTATATATGTATACGCGTACAAATACGTCTGACAATACGTACAAGTCAACATAGAAGTTTGACTCACAAGTATAGGGTGTTACAACTCTTTTATTAAAGTGTTTGGTTGTCGGTGTTTTCCCTACCTACGACCTTACAGAGCTCACAAACTTCAATTTCAATCTTTACCTTGCATATTAGTCAAAGATATTTCGCTACACCATTCATGTAGGTCACTACTTATGCGACAAGGAATTTTGCTACCTTAGGACAGTTAGAGTTGCCGTCGTCATTTACCAGGGCTTCCATTCAAAGCTTATAACACTTCTCCTTCCTACCTTCCAGCATCGGGAAGGTGTCAGACTCTATACATTGTGTTACCACTTAGCAGAGTCCTGTGTTTTTAATAAACAATCACTACCCCCTGGTATGTGTCACTTTCCTAATAAAAAGATAGGAGAACACCTATTCTCCTAAAGTTACGGGGTCATTTTGCAGAGTTCCTTCGACATGGTTCTTTCAAGCGCCCTAGTATACTTTACTTGTTCACCTGTGTCGGTTTGGGGTACGGTCAGTTCACCGGAAGGACCACCCTCCCAATTCAAAGTTTTTTCCTGGAAGTTTCCACCTTTTTTACTATGACAATAGTCGCGATTATAAACAGACTCGCTACTATGGCAGGGTGGTGGCAGGGTGGTATGCTCATCTCTCTCGCGACCCCTACTCTAATCAAAAGACTAAAGGCCCCTGACTTATGTATCATTTAGTGTATAGGTTACAACTATACACATAAAGGTTACAAATGCCTAGCCTCTAATGGAATAATATACATATCTTTGATGAATTTAAGTTTCCTTTTGCCAAGATAATTGGTACACCTCTTACCTCTTCTACATCTATTGTTGTTATTCTTGCCATTCCAATTGTGTCTATGGATCCTATAGAGTCTTATTTTCTTGAATCATCAAACCTACAACAAAGTCCCTTCCTTACTTTACTTGTTGAATCGAATCCCTCTGTTTCTACATCTGAATCTATGACATCTGAGTCTTATATTCATGTTCAGAACTCGTCTCCTTATGAACCTATTATATCTATACCTTCATCTTCTCACTCTCACCCTCCCAATACCACATTATGTTAGAATACTCATCCCATGACTACTAGAGCTAAGGTTGGGATTTTTAAGCCTAAGGCTTATCTCTCAAATCTCAATCTACATGAACCTTCACATCATGTTGAAGCTTTGGGCCATAAAAAATGGAGATTGGCCATGGATGACGAGTATAAGGCTCTCATGAAAAATAACACTTGGGACTCTTGTCCTTTGGCCATCAGATAGAAAGATTGTTGGATGCAAGTGGATCTTTAAGTTGAAGAAAAAATCCAGATGGTTCAATATCAAGATACAAAGCTCGACTAGTGGCAAAGGGTATCTTCAACAGGTAGGGTTTGCTTATTCTACAACTTTCAGTCCAGTTGTTAAACCAACTTCCATTCGAGTAGTACTTACATGTGCCTTTGCAAAGCATTGGATTTTGGGACAACTTGATGTCAACAATGCGTTTCTTAGTGGTGATATTCAAGAGGAAATTTATATGGAATAACCTCCAGGATTTGAACAAGGCGCTATGGCTTGTAAACTTAATAATGCTTTGTATGGCCTCAAACAAACACCAAGGGCTTGGTTTGATAAGTTAAGACAATGCTTGTGTCGGTTGGAAATATGTTTCTTCTAAAGCAGATCAATCCCTTTTCATGAGATTCCCCTCTACTTCATGTGTCCTGACTTTGATTTATGTAGATGATATCATAGTTACTAGCAGTGATCGTACTGAAGTTGAGTTACTAATTACTAGTCGTAATGCTCTTTTTGCTCTGAAAGACTTTGGAAAATTGCAGTATTTTTCTGGATATTGAGGTCAACATTTCACAAATGGCCTACATTTTTTTCAAAAAAAGTATATTATGGATCTGCTAAGAAGGACAAACATGGACAATGCTAATGCATTTCATACTCCAGTGATTACTGGTTCTCCTTTGTCTTCCTCTCAAGGTGATCCAATTGTAATGTCTCTAAATACAGAAGTATTTAGACCGAAAATTTCTTTTAGCGTAAACAAGGTTTGCCAGTTTATGCAAACACCTTTGGATACACATTGAAAAGCAGGTAAAACAATTTTGAGGTATCTCAAGGGGACAATGGACTATGGACTTACTCTTACATCCTCTTCACACTTGAACTTAATAAGGTTTTCTGATGCGGATTGGGGTACTAATCCAGTGGACAGGAGATCAACAACTAGTTTTTGTGTCTATATGGGCAGTAATTTGGTTTATTGGTGCTCCAAGAAACAACACACGATTTTTCGATCTAGAACTAAGATTGAATATCGTGGTTTAGCTAATGCCTCTTCCAAGATTTTGTGGTTACAATCATTACTTGGAGAACATCAGATTTCTCAAAATAGAGCTCCCATTATTTGGTGTGATAATTTTAGTGTTCTTGCATTGTTTGCCAATTTAGTCCTTCATGCTAGGACCAAGTACATTGAGCTTGATCTATATTTTGTTCAAGAGAAGGTTTAAGCCAAGCAACTTCATGTTCAACATGTCTGTAACACTCCGTAATTTTAATTAAATACATACGTTAAATTATACGTATATCAAGAAGTATAATACGTGTATTTTATACGTAGGAGCTAAATAAACGCGTGTATAAAAATACATACTATATTTAAGGGATATGAGAAAATAAATGAAATTATTAAATGAATAATATAAGTTTAATAAGGTGAATGGGGTTGGTTAATTAAATATGTGGATTGTAGTATAATTTAATGAATTAATGAATAATATGATTTAATGAATGAAAGTTAAATATTAAGATGGGGAAGTTGCTTTATTAAGTTAGATGAGGTGCATGGGATCATTTTTTAATATATACTTATCATCTCATTTCTAATCTAATCTCTCCAACTCGCACCAACGTCAAGAAAAAAAAAAAAAGAAGAGAGAGGAAAGAACGAAGAAGGGAAGAGACGAAAAAGGGGAAACGCCGAATTTGTGGTCAAATTCGATGTGTCGATAAGCTATTTTTGCTATTTTTCGTTGTGAAATTGATTTTTAACTAATGTATAACGATTCTAACGGAGTAATTTTAGCTATGAGAGTTGTTTTACAGTGTTTTCAAAATTGAGATTTTGACTTAAATGAAAATTTGGTCGAAAGGTTGAAAAATACTTCCTAGATTGTAGAAGCCCCGAATATGTGGTTAGATTTCATTTATTTGTTCATTTGAAATTTTTATAGCTGTTGAGAATTAGATTTGATATTGGAGACCTTTTGAATCATATTAAAACCCGACAGAACTTCAGTTTAAGGCTATGGAATGGTAGAATGGACTGTTGTGAGTCTATCGATACTAATTTCATGATTTTTGGAGACCGTTTGACAATTTTAGTAAAATTATACATGTTTCCAATTAGCAGTATCGTAAACAGTATTGTGATTATTTTCAGTAAATAAAATGGAATTGGAATCCAGTGAAACTCCGGTTTGAGACCATAGAATCGTAGAGAACTGAATTCCGGACGTTTCGATACTAAGATTGTGATTTTTGGATATGATTTGATATTTTTAGTAACTAAATATATGGTTTTGATAAGTAAAATTAACTTTGGATACCTCCGCGAACATGTAAAACTTTAGTAAAATACTTATTGAAGGTAGTAAAATGGTAGTAAGATTGATTTTACACGTGTCGATGTGAACAAAATAATTTTAGGAATGTTCTATATTTTTAATAAAATTGATATATGTTTCAGTAAAAAAAAAAATTGAGAACTAGTGGAAATATGAATTGGAAATCTATTTTCACTGTTCTTTCTTGTGGAAATATCTAGATTGACCACAGAAACGGTATAATAGCGTTTTCAATTGCTTATGAGTCCTAAAGTCAGTGAAAAATTAAATATGTAAATGGAAACTGAGTATTTACGCGGGAAATAGATATGAATAAATGGTGCAATAATTCCCTCTAGGAATGTGGAGCTATTGTAATGGTGTTTAAATGAGTTTGAATGGTGTTTAGTTGATTTTAATGATTAAATATGGCTTGAATTTTATATGTGCAGTGTTTAAAATTGGGAGTTTGATGTATTGGTGACTTATCTTGAGAGATCATTGGTGCTGATAATTTAATGATGCATTTGTAATTGGTGATGATAATTTTTGTTGGATATTAGTGGGCACATTGACTTAGACATGTTGTTTAACCACTGTGAGTATATTTTCTTGATTTTTGGTTTTTGTATGACATTTTATTTATATGAAATGTTTAACTATAAGCATGTTATATATGTAAATGCATTGTATTTTATTAATAATTCAAAATGATTTTGGCATTTGGAGTATACGAGATGTGCGAAGGCAGATCGCATATGTTGTTATTTCGTTAGGAATTAGACTCGGATGAATGTTATGCGTAACCTCATTATCAGTAGGCCTGTCCTAGCAAGGATTTTAAATCCTTGAAATGACTGTAAATTGAGTAATGTGAGGTCCAAGCGTAGGTTCCTTATCGGTGCATAATAAGGAGTTCGTACCCACTCCATTACGAGAAGGAGGAAGATTGTGGTTTTAGTTGAAAACTTTGCATTGTTTTATTGTACATGCATAAACTTTATATTGTTGACAAGTATGTTATCTTTGTTGAATAATGCGTGTGTGTTTCATAAATGTTTTGAATGAATTTAAATGTCATGTTTCCCTAAATGCATATAATTGTCATATCAAGAGATATATTCACTAAGCTTGTTGTTTGCTCACTCCATTTCCTTCAATATTCTAGGTACAAAATTAAAAGAGAAAGGAAAAACACGAGGATAGATACGTGATTTAGATTCCTAATTTGTTGATGTACATATCTGCTCAGGAAATGAATTATATTTTCTTTATATCCATATGTATATATATATATATATCACATCCCACATATATATATATATTATCACATAGTTGGGTTGTAAGGGAACATGAATTTTAGTTTGAGATTTGTTATTATGAAATGCTTGTGATATTGGGAGGATTATTTATTATGGAATGAATGACATGAATGGATATTGTGGATGAATATATATATATATATATATATATGATTTAATTTGTGGTATATCAAGTTGTGAGATGTCCATTTTATGAAAAAATGATGTCAAAATTTTTTAGAAGATTTGTATAATTCTATTAGGCTGATAGTATATTATATGTTATATACAAGGTATGACCAATATATAATATATACTATATCAATCATAACGTCAGGTGCGTCGTGACAATGTCCCAGTTACATATCAAGTTGTTGATATATTAAGAAAGCCGCTTTCAACTTCATTTTTTCAAAAACTCCGTGCCAAACTAACAATTAACTCGCCTCCTTCAATTCAATGCAGTCGACCGCTTTGGCTCAATATTTTTTTTTAACTTTTATATATGTTTTGTCATTCCGGTGTTGTTTGTCTTTTTCTTTTTCAAACTCAAGAATGCAATTTTCATTTCATCCTGTGTTTGAGAGGGGATGTTAGGGAATTGGAGTAAGTGTTTAGGTGTGACAATTAGTATTGTTAGTAGTCAAGTCAGACAGTTAAGGTTGTTGAGTCTTATTTAGTTAATGTAAAAGCTTCTCTGTCAAGAGTATAAATAACTGTAATATGTTCATTTTACAGATGATGAAATGAAAGAGAGTCTCATGTTTCCTCTTTGGATTTTACTTTGTTCTTAAAGAAACTAACAGGTATGAGTTTGGTTTCTCTAGCAATCAATCACTTATTCAGCTTCATGTTTGATCTGACCTTGTTTAAGTTCATCATTTTTTTAGTTTAAATTGAGTTTAGGGTCTAGGGTTTAGTAAGTCTGTTGAGTTTATTTTAAAAAAAAATGACAATAAATAAACATATAAAATACAAAAAGAAACTCAAGTACAACATTCAAAGAATACAACTACCAAAGACTAAAAAGGAAAAAAAATGTCATAGTATGCGGTCTAGTAGGTAAATGGAAACACCCAAATGAGCATGGTATAGATTTTCTTACTTTGCTTTAGAGTATATATTTCGACAATTTTATATCAAGCGGATGAGCTTATCCCTAAAATAGATACAGCAACTAAGCCAGTTAGGTCCTAAAAGAATGAATTAAATTGGGTAAATATACAGTCCCTTTCCCATGTACCAACTAGCCAACTTGAAATCATAAGAAAAAAAATAAAAAAAGAAAGAAGGCACTGAAAAAGATGAACTGGGCGCAATACATAAGAATTTCACTAGCATTTATGCCGATCCAGAATCTTTAAGCTTGCTTTCCATGTTCAATCCCTGCATTGGATTTGATTCAAACCTGGTTATAAATGCTACATGGAATATAATAGTTCATATCCATAACGTATTCTAAATCATATAGAAAAGAAATTTGAAGATGCATATGCCACAACCTCAAGTCTTGCACAAACCAAACAATGGAATGGTTCTTGAGAACTAGATTAAAGTGCTTCATTTAAGAGATATTCATAAAAGAAGAAGAAGAAGAAAAGTAAGGAAACATTGAATAAAGTGATGTTCAGGTTCAGAATGGCGCAAAAGGGAACCACAATTACAAGGAATATTAAATTTGAAGTTGAAAAGTTTAATAATAAAGCTGACTCAAAGTTAAGGCAAAGGAAAGTGAAAAATATTTTGATTCAACAAGGATTCAGAATTGTGTTTTAAGGAAAAAGAAAAGGAACCAAGAAACATGAATAAGGATTTTCACATTGCAACATGTAACTTACAAATGACAACTGATGAAATTACTATATTATTAATTGCCATTTCTAACTTACGTTTTGCAATCTTCAAAACAAAAACTAACAAAGCAGTCCAAGATGATTGATTGAAAAAAACCTTCCATGTTAGTTTTCATTACAAACAATGGTTAATTTATTTAACATTTCTATTTTTTAAGCTTTTTTCTGGGAGAAAACATGCCACCATACATGCAATTATGTGAACAGAAAGTGCTTACCACAAATGCAATATGATAACATTAATCTCAATAGCAGGTTTATCTGCCACATGATTTTAGAGGAACCTCTCTTCATATTACTCAAATCACCTACAATTAAGAATTTTTCTTTTCCAATATACTTCTCTCACTTTCATATAGAAAAATTTAAGTTCACATATATCTAAAAGGCCTAATATTTAACTGAGTCTGATCATATGTTTAAATACGAGTTATGAACTTCAGGTTCCTAAATTTTACTTGTCACATACAAAGCTAGAAAATAAAGTTTTGCAAAAGATTTCATAAAATGACAAATCAAGGGCCTCATTATCTCAGGCAAGCAGATGGTTCTTTTTTCAATTACCAATCGTTGAGTGAACATATGAACCGCATTTTTGTTTTAACCTTTCAATACCACCAGTCTAGAAAATCATCGAAACGGATGGTATCAAGATATCTGCATTACCTCACCATAGCAAAGTCAAATGCTTCCACCAATATAGGTCCCTTTAAAGTAAGAGTTAAAAACCACTGGATGTTTTGACTGCATGCCACAAGTAGTTAAAAGTTCTGGACAACTTGCTGACAGGAAGTTATGCTTGAACAAAATCCAGAATCAACTTTGCAACAACATCTGGCTTTTCCACATGAGGAAGATGACCACAATCCGGTACATAGTGAATACTTGACTTCTCTAGATCACCT
Source organism: Paratinospora sagittata (assembly GCA_035771175.1). NCBI lineage: Eukaryota > Viridiplantae > Streptophyta > Magnoliopsida > Ranunculales > Menispermaceae > Paratinospora > Paratinospora sagittata. Next base: position 18,937,408 of record CM069605.1, read on the forward strand.
TGTAGTCTCTGTGCAATATGGAGTAGAAGCATAGATGCTAGTTAGTAATTCCATTGATAGTACCAAAGTTAGAAAGATATCAATGGGGACCTATTTTTCATCATCGATTTAGATGGAGAGTCATGTATACTCCCATTTGCCTTCTTTGTCCTATGCTTAAATGCAAGGATCGAAAACCCGACTTCGACCTTGACTTCAGTCACTTGAAAATCAAAATTAATTCAGGGAGGTTTGATTCAATGTGAAGAATTTTTGTAAAAATTCGCTAAATTAGAGAAGTTTAGAGAATTTTTGCATAAAGGTTAAAATATCTAGTTTTATTGTAATATAAGATAAAAATAATATAAATAGACACTTTCAATACATAAAAATATCCATAAATGTCCTAACAAAATTAATCTTGCTAAGTGGGATGATAAATTTGAAATGTTGGCTTTTGATTTTGATCCCTTTTCTATGTTTTGATTTTCAATTTTGTGGTGGATTGCTTCTAGACATATAATTTGCTAGTATGACATTCCACCTTGCCTAATTTACTAGTTTATTATTCAAATGTATTGCTTTTCTCATCTTGTTATATGAAATTTTAAATAAAAAATGGCTTTGGGAACACTTTTAATGTATTTTTAAGTTTTTGTTTCATTTTAATTTTCTTTCTTTCTTTACTTTGGTTTTTCTTTCTTCTTTTCTTCTTTTTTCGTGGGCATATCCCATCAAATCACATGATTTCATTTTTTGAGAAGAAAAATTACGTGATTTGTTAGCTTGTAAGATTTTTTATTTATTTATGTTTGTTGATGAAGTTAAAAATAAAGCATAACTATTTGTAATTCTTTTATTTTTTATTGATGAAATAACATGTGTTTACTTCACTATCAGAATTTCATCGAACTTTTTGTCATATTATTGCATTTTCTAATTGAAAAATTAAACTTTTATCAAAGTTAATCAAATTCTGTCAAATTTGTCAACTTTTATCGAACTTTTTGCACGATTTTTTGCATTTTTTAAATTACATCTAGTTTACACTTCAATGATTCAAAAAATCGAAAAAATTATTGAATTTTGGCGATTTTTTAAAATTTTCAAACCTTGATTACAAGAAACGGTTGAAAATTTAACTTTGCTCCAAACATTGATTACTTGAAAATCAGAGAAGCCCAGTATTAAAAAAAAAAAAGTTTATGTAGAGATGTATCATTTCAGAGAGGTTCAGATGGTTTTTGCCTAAATGTTGGGAAGATCTATATATTATGATAAGACAAGCATGAAGATAAAGTTATAACATACTAAATTGTAAAACATCTTGGTTTTCGACTAAAATTTATGATTGCAATAGCCTATGACTCAATGATACTTGATACATATTGGGTCAGGGATGTATAATGAATTATTTCAAGAATTTTATTTTTATATTATGATTTCCAAAAATAAATAATACTTTTAGCATGGATTGGAGATTTTATGAATTCATTAACATTAACATATAATTTATTCCTAACATGTTAGCTCCTTTTTTAGGCCAATATTGAAGTTTTGAACCCTTTCTCATTTTTATTATCTAGCGACCTTATAGTGTTATAACCATTTTGCATAATACTGGACCTTAAGTTTCAAAATTTCTAGACTTTAGAGATATAATTTCATAAAAGTCAAAGTTGGCATCATTTTTTACGATTACCCATTAAAAAAGAAAAAGTAAATGAATAGTTGTAAGAAAATGATATATACCAACTACTGCATTTTGTGAATTGTTTTGATTTTGTAATTTATTTATATGAATTTCATAATTTAGTGATTAAAAAATCTGAGAACTATGAGAAGTCTCAAGAAATTTTAATTCCATGCTTATACGATTCAGTTAACCTAATGGGAAAGCTTATTTATTCAATGAAAATTTTTAAAGACAGTCAGTTCTTCAATTTACTGCACTGCAACACAGTTCAGTAGTGTAAAATGGGTATGTCGTAAAGGACATGAAATAACCTTTGCAAATTTCTTGCTGATGATCTGATCTTCCTCACCCCAGATGATCAGTGTCTGCTGTTTTATCTGTTTATAAGCAACCATCTATAGTATCAGAACATTATATTAATAATCAAGGCATCAACTAGTGGACAGTGGACACTGCCAATCCAAAATTGTGCCATGTGAATGACAGAAAGAAGACAGCTTCTTTCCATTCTTTTGTCATGCCACAAGGATATGGATGTATTTGGCATTAAGTGTTGTTGGTGAATTCTTCTGATTCTTCAAAACATAACACTGCATTTCTGTTTATGGAATTTAAAACTTTTTACCTGTTTTATCTGGGAAACAACATTATAGCCACCACTAATCATGAAATCAACGGTTGCATCTTCCCACCAAGGGAACAAGCAATGTAAGCGGCCCACCTAAATTAGAACACAGAAGGGAAACTGAGACCTTACATAATGTCAGAAACAAAAAAAAAAAGGAGCAGCTTGCTGGATATCATGAGATAATCATTATCATATAAACTGGTACAAAAATGCAATGCAGAACAGTTTCTCACCCATGGTAACAATTTCATTTAAATAAAATATCTGCCACAAAATAGAAAAGAAAATGGAATTATGATTTCAGTTGCTCACATTAGTATATTCGAAGTTGTTAGCAATGGAAATACTCCTGAAGGCCAAAAAATTTGCATATAACCTAAGTGGGATGCTCTTCAAGAAAGAAACCTGCTGATCAAAGACATTTCTATGATTAGGCAGAAAAAAATTATCCACAACCTTAAAATAAAAGAGAAGAGGACGAAATAAGAAATAGGAGAAGAGATGTAAGAAATGAGGACACTTCGAATTCACTAGATGATGGAGGGTGGTACTCGCACTTGAACAGAGAAGGCCCCCACCTTATCATAAAAAGTTGATTTGCTAAGCTTATGTCTTTGAATCAAGATTGCATGGGACATACTAATGAACTATGGGTGGATGGAAGAAAAATGGCAGTACATAAGTTGTGAGTTATGACATCAAAATCAAGGTGGAATTCAAATTTACAGTAACATTCATAGGGAGATCTCCATTGGGTTTAGGTAGTTCAATTGTGACGTGAAAGCAGCTCACGCAATATGACATTAAAATTTGGAATAAATGTTCAATGTTCTTACTTCTCAGCATGATATGAGGAAGTGTCGAAGCAAAATTATCTTGGATGATAGCTCTTTAAATATCTAGGTTGCTTCATATTAACATTTCATACTAGATAGAGAGTGACCACATTCTTCAGGAAAGAACTCCGAAGTCCAAACTAATGCAATTTTAAAAGGCCCACTATTGTTAGAGTAATACTACAGAAACTCGGGAGCTACGCATGATAGAAACGAGGACATTCCCAAGTTTTACCTATCTTTTCTGCTATTGGTATACGAACATTGTACTATTTGTTGGGTTTTACATATCTTTTCTGCTATTGGTATACAAACATTGTACTATTTGTTGTGTATTTTGACCATGACCCTTTTTAACTAGGAAGTTTCTTGCTTAGAGTCATTAAAATCACATTAAAAGTCCAAAAATAGGATTTTAGATAATTGCATAATTTTTATGGAATTTTAGGATAAATATTATATTTTTAGTTTTTTAGCCAAAAGGAAGAAATGGTAAATCCAGGTATAATTTTGTGGTGTTTCAACTTTAGGAAATTTTATTAGGTTATTATTTTGTTTTAGGCAATTTTACCTTTTTTGGTATTTCTAGAGTCAAGGAACTCCCTAGGAGTAGATCGTGGTTTAAATCTCACTAAAGCCATTTATATACATTGGTGTACCCAGTCATTTCATGGGAGATGGAGAACCAGAGTGCTGATGAAAATATTGGAAAATCAGAGCTTCTCAAGCTGTCAAGCACAACATGGTGATGATCAGGGAACATCATCTATTGGACAACAAGATGGACATCATGCATTAAATAGTGTCGCTATAATGGGCCTGCAACACAATCAAAACTCAGCCCAAAAGTAAGTCCAAACCTAATCATTCGTAAACTACCCATACTTGAAACCCATGATCAAACTTTTTCACACGATTTACACCCCTTCTTAACTCTTTCACATGCCAACCGAGCTCTCCAAAAACTAGGAGAAAACTTAGCCTTCAATCTGGATGGGTAACATTTCCAAATACATTTAGAAAATGACCCCATATGCCCTTGACACAAGATCCTTATGTCCTCCAATATAGCCACCATTCCAGGAATTGTTAATGCTTATTTTCAAGACTTATAACAAGAGATTTAGCTAGCTATCAATCCAGCTGACCAGCCTAGCTACACATCCAAAAACATTCCTATAGCTTAGCCTAATACTCCATCTTGACATTTGATTTTGTCATCTGTTTGACACATGATTCTAGCACCCATCTCTACTTTCATTTCATTTTCTTAAGTGCCACCTCTCATTCCATGGCCCTAAGACCCAATTTAGGAAACTTTCCCTAATCAGCTAACCTTCACTCTACTCTTTACCATTTCTGCAAACTTTCACCCCTTGAATTTAGGAATTGGGACCAAAGTTTTAAAAATCCATTGACACTTACGCCTTGAGGCCCACCTCTGATGTAGGACAAATGGGGGTATTGGGTTGAAAGAAAATTGAAACATTGGTAGTTTTGTGTTGGGAATGGTCATGAAAAGTAGAGGTAAAGGGTTAGAGTAGCAAAATGAGATAGAAGGTCTAGGAATCACTCCTAGAAGTCCTTGGCATCACACCTAAGGTTGGATTGTATCACACAAACCCAAAGGAGAAAAAGACTCAAATTTGTAACTTTTGTTCAATGCCCCAAAAGAAGATCACAATCCTATTTATAGACTTCTACAAAGGATCAAGAATTAGCAATGATTTTTGGAAAATACAAGTATTAAAGTTTTAGGAAATCTAACGGATTTTTGACATTATTAGGCCTCACTTTTTTTTATATATCCATAAATAGGCAAGAAAAAAATTATGTCCAAAACTAGGCAAGTTTTAGACACCTCGGTGCTGAGTTGGCATTTTTTTTAAAAAAAAAAAAACAAAGTGAATGGCGCAGAGGCGCCATTCATAGTTAAATAAATAAATAAATAACAGAAAATCTAGAAAAAGTGGATGGCGAGAGGCGCTATCCATTATTAAATAATAATAAAAAAACAAAGTGAATGGCTATTAAAAAAATTCTGGAACGAAGTGGATGACGCCTCTTGAAGTGGCCATCCACAGTAAAAAAAAAAAGAAAAAAAATTAAACCAACAAAATCATACAACCCCCCCCCCCCCCCCCCCCCCCCCATGTCTCTCTGACGTCCCATTCACTTTATTTCAGAAATCGCACAAGGGTTTTTACCCTTTTGCGATTTTTTTTTGTTGTTTTTTTAGCAAAGTGAATGGCACCGCCATCCACTTTGTTCCAGATTTTTTTTTTAATAGCCATTCACTTTTTTTTTATTAACTTTCCAGATTTTGTATTGTTTTCTTATTTAATAGTGGATGGCGCCTCTTTCACTTTGTTTAAAAAAAAAATGAAAAAATCGCACTAGGATAAAAACCCTTGTGCGATTTCTAAACTAAAGTGAATGGGACGCCAGAAGAGAGGGGACGCCGGATAGAGAGGACGCTGGAGAAATGAAGCCGGAGAGACGGGGGGTTTCTTTTTTTTATTGGCGCTGTAAATGTTTTACACTTCGACGAAATCGCACAAGGTTAAATTTTTTTTTGTGCGATTTCGTTGTTTTTTTTTATGGTGGATGGCGCCACTTCAAGAGGCACCATCCACTTTGTTCCAGATTTTTTTTAATAGCCGTTCACTTTTTTTTTTTTTTTTTACTTTATTCCAGATTTTTTTTTATTTAACAATGGATGGCTCCTCTTCAAGAGAGGCCATCCAGTTTTTCTAGATTTTCTGTTTTCTTTTTTTTTTTAATTTAAAAGTGGATGCGCCGAGGGCACCATCCACTTTTTTCAGATTTTCTGTTTTTTTTTTCTTTTTTTATTTAACTGTGGATAGAGGTGCCATCCACTTTGTTTTTATTTAAAAATATATAAATAAATAAATAATGCCAACTCGGCACCTAGGAATGTCAAAAATCCAAATCTAACAACCCCTAGGAATTCTAAGTATTCCATGGAAAATCTAAGAACTCCATAGGAACACTAAAATAATTATGACTACTGACTACTATTTATTTTATCTAGGAAAACTAAGGACACTTAATACTTCTTGGTGAAAGAACCAACTGTTTGACTTTCTTCTTGACCAACTCCTCAGTTGCACAACTTCATTAATAAGGTGACCTATAAAAGGTCACAACTAGCTCCACCATCTTCTAGAGAATTCCAAATCAGCTGCTTTATTCTCAACACCAGATTTCCGAATAATCACAAAACTGTACTCTTGTAAGAAAGAAACCCATTTCCCATGTCGATGACCAAGTTTCTTTTGAGAATTGATGTATTTGAGAGTTTCATGATCAGAATACAACACAAATTCTTTTGGGAGAAGATAGTGACGCCAATAGCGCAATGCTGTTGGCGCCATCTGTTTGACACATGATTCTAGCACCCATCTCTATTTTATTTCATTTTCTTAAGTGACATCTCTCATGCCATGGCCCTTAGACCAATTTTAGGAAACTTTCCCTAATCGACCAACCTTCACTCTACCCAGTACCATTTCTGCAAACTTTCACCCCTTGAATTTAGGAAATGGAACCAGCTAGAAAACCATCCATTGTTGCATGTTAAACTCAATCTCAACACTCTCTTGAAAAGGGTTAAACTTTCTCCCGTGATAAGATAAAAAATGGAAAATGCTAATCTAACTTTAGTAGTTGCAATTTTAAGTGCAAATACACATGCACAACCATTGGATGAATGTATGTGTACACATCTCGAGGTATGTAATAAATGATCCCATGGTTGTGCATGTGTAGTTGCACTTAAAATAGCAACTATTAAAGTTAGATTAGCATTTCCCAAGATAAAATACCATCTCAAAGCTATCCACTAGTTTATGAATTTCACTCTTTAAACACTTCTATTTTTGCCTATATCTCATACCTACCTTGTAAGCAACTAATCCACTAGATAAACTAGCCAACTGATGCTATCCTAAAATGTATTGAAAATTCAAAGGATTTATCAATCTTAATCATTGATAAATGAGGGTGATGTTTTTTTGAGGATTCCTCAAGCCTTTAATAATTCAAAAATCAGTTGGAATCAAATATTGGCACTAACTGGCACGCAGTGACTCATTTGGTGGAGTAACCTCCATGAATATGCATGAGATCAGTTTCACATATCAGCCAACCTGAAAATCAGTATTTACTATTTATGAAAGTCTATAATAACAGCTGGTGTGCATCTACTGACCTCAGAGATTAGAGAAGCTTCTTCACACAAAGTGAGAAGTTGACATTCTTAATGTCTCTGACTAAGCAAGCTGTTGAATACTGTCACTATTGGTTAGGCAGGTCAGGAAGGTCAACAGGCCTCCTTAGGTAATAAGAGAAAATGCTCAGGATGTTGTATAGAAGTGTATGACGTCTCCAAGCTCCATGTGAACTCTGGATAGATAGACTTAAGCAACAACTTCTCAGCAAATCTTGGCCTCTTGATAGAAGAAAGCTTAAATTATATCTATATCCATAATTGTGATGGTCATAGACAATTTATCAGGCCTTTATGCAGGACAGTCTATGGTTAGTTATGGTGGACTTGAAAGGTCTTGCGCACATAAACCTTCCCCAACGCAAACACACAGCATGCAATTGTCTGGATACATGCACATCACAAACAAACATGCACACATACATGTATAGGGTTCATCTTAATAACAAGTATCTAAAGCTAAACAACAATGTTTTAAGCTAGTAAATGAATCTACATATATATGGAACAGAAACGCTCACCCCGGCATAAGCAAATGATCTAGGTAATTTGGATAAATTTCCTGTACCTTCTGTATAGACACTCGCGTCAATCAACACCAGCTTTGCAACCTACAAAACAAAGAAGAAAAACTATGTTGAGGTACCTTATATAAAACAAACATTACTTGTACAAAATACTCAAAGCTTGAACTTACTACTAAGGCATGTCGAGGGGTGTAGGGTTCGACTACTAGAGTCAATCCTGAGTTCGAGCCTTCCCACTCTCCAGACAAAATATTGGGGGAGGGGATTAGTGGTTTGTGGCGATTGCCGGGGCCGACACCTCTCAAGTTGTTTCTTCTCAAAAAAAAAAATGGTGCATAATTTTTCTTTTTAAATTCCAGGATCTACGAAGATCCAGCCAAGCTAAAACTACTACAATATTTCATTACAAAGCATCCTGACTATAAGCCAACAAAGCCAAACCAGAATGTGCTGAATATTTTAGATACTTGTCGACTCCTCATTGCAGATTTCCAGCAAAAATGGACTAGATATAAACTTGACTAATATTTAGTGATTTCAGTTAAGTCCGTACTTCAACACCAGTGATATTTAAGGAATTATATTGCTTCTTTTGAGATTGTAAGACTTGATTAGACATACCACCCTGAGCATTGAAAACCCATAATCTCTGATTAATTAAATTTTGGAATTAAATCAGAGAAGTCTCAATCAACATAAGAAAAAAATCTTGTATGACATGTTAGAAAAGTTTAGAAGATTTCTATCTAGATATTAAGAAGATCCATATATTTTTCAAGATATGATAAAACAAGTATAATCATATACTAAGAACGTGGAATCATTTACATTTATACTACTATAACTCTTGGTGCAAATTGTCATAGAACAAACTATCTATAACTTCTATTCTAATCACGAATTGGTCACTTGAAAAACAATATAATATATTTTTTCATATATGGGACAGAATTTGTTGTAAAATTGAGGTTATTTCGTTTTTTCCCCTTATCATAGATGGATCCCTTAGCTTGGAGAGCAGACCTTATTGAAAAAGGGGGAATGAGTTTGGATGCTCACTTTGATCAAGTTCGTATTGGATGCTCTTCCTACTTACTATCTGTCAGTTTTTCAAATTCCTGTTCAGGTGGCATATAGGATTGAGAAGTTAATGAGAGATTTTTTGTGGGGGAACGAAGAAAAGACACATGGTTCTCACTGGTCGCATGGAGTACAGTTCAGAGGCGGGTTGATCAGGGAGGTCTATTGGAAACATTATCTGCAGAAATAAAGCTTTGGTGGAAAAATGGCTTTGGAGGTTCGCACTTGAAAAGGACCAGTTGTGAAGGAAGATCATATGTAGCAGGCATGGTATCCGAGACACGCATTGGGTTGTTGGGTTAGCAACTAGAGCCACTCTTAGGAGCCCATGGAAACTTATATCATCCATCTATCATGTTTTCCTTCCTTTCATCAGACTCAAACTTGGAAAGGGGGATTTCATTTGATTCTGGGAGGATCTCTGGTGTGGGAACAACACTTTTCAGTCCCTTTTCCCTAATCTATATCGACGTTCACGATTGCACAATAGGCCTGTGTCCGAATTCATTAGAAATCTTGATGAACCTTCACTGATTTGGGATTTTTGTCTAGGTAGGCACTCTTCTAGGGTGAGGATGATGTTTCACTATTACTCAGTATGTTAGAGGGTTGTCATTTATCTGGGGACGTTGATTGATTGTCTTGGTCATGGGATCCATCTGGCTCTTTCTCCACCAAATCCTTTCACTCTGTCATTCTCAACGACCACTCCACACTCTCATCCCCTTCTTACCTCTCCATTTGGAAAGCCAAGGTTCCCTCAAAAGTTAAATTTTTGGGCTGGGTAGCTGGCCATGGGAAATGGAATACGGGGGACATGCTACAAAAATGTTTCCAGCATATGAGCCTCTCTGCATATTGGTGTTACTTGTGTCGTCAAGATTTGGGGTCTGTGCGGAATATCTGTTGGAGCTGCCCGGTTGTTAGAGAGGTGTGGGCTAGATGGTGTCATCACTTCCCAGTTATGGACAATGTTATCATTGATACGGAGGATTGGGACATTTTCCCTCTCATGAATTCTATACAAGATCCATGGCGGGATCATTGGAGGGTGCCTTGTCTGGCGGTTCTTTGGTCTTTGTAGAAAGAGAGGAACAATACTCTTCCAAGACAATTTTTGTTCTATATCTAGAGTGTGGTAAAAGTCCCAAATGTTAGCTTTTTTTTGGGTAGCTAATAGTTCATTATCCTTGGGTCATTCTCTAGGGGCCTGGCTTAGAGGGGCAATATTGTTCCCTCATAGGGTATTGTCACACCCTGGGTTGCACAGCGTGCCCCCTACCCAGGTGTGGGCGCACCCCCTCGGGGCGAACGCCTAGCCATTATGGATCTATATACAAACATTAAACAACCATCAAACAAACACCAAACATATCAAGGCAACACATAGAGTTTGGGCAAAATGCAATTGGGTTATGGGCTAGATGAAATAATTTTCGGGGCGTCACAGGTATTGTGTCAGTCGTATTATTTTCTTTTCCTTTGTACAGCCCATACAACTTGATCATTAATACATATATAATACTTTCTAGTTTCTTTTAAAAAGGATCTTAATTTGAAGCAGGCTTTCGAGTTTGCCCTTATCCTAGTAGCAACTCAAGATTTTGCTAGCCTTGGCCAACCTCCTTTGATGAGCACTTTTGAGATATGTGGCTTTAGAGGCCACCCCTATGAACAAGAATCGCCTTCCTTTCTAAGTTTCAGAGTTGAGAGAACATCATTGTCTTCTTGTCCTACTTTTCCCTTGAAAGTGTTAGAGTTTGCACTTTCATCGCTATAGCACCATAGTAAGACTATACCCTTGAGTTAACACAAGTTTTGAGCATGGTGTATTTCTTTAGCACATATTGCATAGTTGTACTTTTTTCAATATATTCATTCTTGCTCAACAATTTATCTTGTACTCTATATATTCCTCACATGTGAGAAGAATAATATGAATATTTACAACCTTACTTGATATCAAAGGGCTATAGATCCTTCGCTACAAAACTGCATTTTGTTTTGCTTCTTTAGTTTGTGTTTCTATAACCATTGCATTCTTGTTACAAAGCCACCTTGAGCACCCTGTAGACCTACTAGCACAGTATCACTATATAGTATTGTGCACTATGTTGTGATATATTGCCACACTACAGTTTGTTGCACTACAATAATTTTGCTATCTATTTTTTTAATGGCTTCTACATCAACCCTTTCTTGCAACCATGTAATTTAATGAAAACAACTATTTGTTGTGACACAAGCAAATGAGTAATTCTTGGTTGGCCAAAATGTTTGAAGATTTGTTGATCGATCTTTTCCCCAACATAGACCATTTCTCAATACCAACCAACGAATTGCTCCTATTATCAATATAAAATTTATTTCATGCCATCCCACATATCAATTTGTTGGAAAGTATTGACCAAATCCAGTAGATTTGGTTTAAGAGATATTCTAGAGTCAAATCCGGTAGATTTCGTTTAAAAGATATTCTAGGAGTCAAATCCTAGGATCTTGCTGTAGATATCCTATTTTTGCAAATAGCTTGATATTAGGGATCTGATTTGTTGTAAATCACTGTAAATTAGTTCCTACAAGTTAGCTAGTAGATATTATTTATACTGAGGACTGTAAGACATCTAATTACAATACAATTGATTTTCTTCTTTTCTCAAATTTCACAATCTCTAGTAAGCATTGTAGCAACAATTCTATTTGAGCCTATCTTGGTTAAGTCGTAAACTGTCAGATGCTGCAGGAAACTTGGGACTACCTCCAACATCACAATCCTTAAAATTTTATTGCAAATATTTTTTTTTAAAAGAAAGTAAAAGGTATTTTATATATGTATTGATAAAAGAAAAGAAACTATACACAACGATCAATACTGGCCACAATCCTATACAGATACGCAATTACCCCAAACCCCGGAGCCAGACACCCATCCCATAACCTCTAGATAGCTATTAGCTACCAAGTAAGAAGCTAAGAAATGAGAAGACTCCCACACGTTTGTAGCCGAAAGAGACTCATCATGAAACACCCGTTTGTTCCTTTCCTTCCATAAAGGTCGTAAAATTGCCATACATACCACCTTCCAATGGTCCCTCCATAAGTTTATTGCAAATATTCAAAACCTTTAATTTCAGCCATTGTTTTTAGAATTTTTAATCATAATCCAACTATTTTGGGACTTGGTGAATTGAATTGGAAATCCGAATCGGTGAATTGTAAATATTTATGTATTAAATATAGATATATCTATAAGGGCATTAGTGTTATTTTAGCTTATTAATGATTTAGACCAACTACCTACGAGTCATTTTGTGACTCAAACCGGGTTGATCCAATTCAATTGTGATAGCAAGTCAAGAACCTAGTTAGGATTGACTTTTGGTAATTGAATTGTGAATTGTACTATTCACCAATCGTGATTCAAACTAATATTAGCTCTTCAATAACGCCAAAAGTTCAAAGCTCATTTCTAATTATTTGCAATGCAATATGCCAAATCACTTTTTGATTCTTTGACATCTAGTAATGAACATGTATCAAGCAAGGATTTGATTTCTTCTATGGCCTTGGTCTAGACTATGAAATGCTAGTGTTAGTAATTTTAAACACATTCTCTTTACCTAATATTGAAGATCATGCTCGTTTGCTTACTTTAGAAAATTATGTTTCTTCAACTTCTTAGCTAGTTCAACTTGCTCTTCTTGTCACTCAACCAATTGGACAATCTACTAATTTTGCACCCCATCTATAGGATATGTTAACTTTGGTCCCAATCAAGGTCCTCCAAATCATAATAACCATAATTGGACCAACGACGCTAGTCAATGACATCAAGGCCGTTGTAATCAAAATCACAACTCCTCAAGCACCAAAGCTCGCAATTATGCTATTAGTTGTCAACCATCTTGGTCATTGCCCGTACTTGCTATTTGCTACCAACAATATGCTCCAATGCAATGTTCCCAATCAATGCAACCTTTAAGCTTCACACGTGTTCCATATCTCCCTCTACACTAAACAATGTTCCACCATATGATTCTTTTTTAGTTAATTCACCCACCACTAACTTACTGGTCTTCAACTCTTTGGTTATCAACTACAATAGAAAACAACTTGGTATCCTGACTCTAATGCTACTCACGACCCTCATCTTGTACTAAAACAAGCCACTTATATTGGTGTTGAACACGTGCACTTGGCAATAATTACACTCTTCCTGTAGCCCACTTTGGTGATATCCTTATTCAAGTTGGTAATCATTCTTTTCAACTTTGTAATGTTACTCATCTTCCTACCATGACTAAAAAACTTCTTGTCAAATTTACTCATGACAACAATTTTCGCTTCTCTTTTGATCCTAATGGTTTAACCATATCTATCTAATGTTTCATTATTGGCCCATGTAAGAATAGTCTTTACCCATTGTAATTCACTCAAACTGCTCCCCTTGCACTGGCAGCATTGTCCTGATCTAGTGCATTGTGTCATAACCATTTAGGACACCTTCCAATGAAGTCTTACAATTACTAAATTCAAATAAGTTAGTGTCATCTAATTTCAAATTCACCATGGCGTAGTGCTACCTGTTGTCCAAGGTTTTGTAGTTCAAACAAGGTCATGGGCTCAATCGAAGCCTCTTCTCTTTCATCAATTTCCTCCATTCAACCTAGTAATCAAGGTGGGGGGTTGTGCAAATATTTAAAAAGTTTAGGGGGGTCTCTCTAATTTAAAAAAAAAAGCTTTAAAAACATAACCCCCCCCCCCCCCCCCTTTCAACTTTACCCTCGAACCTTTCTCTTCATTAGCCCATCCCTTCCATTTGCTCCAATCAAGAAATGCCGTCGAAATCTCTAGCAACCCTCCACCATAAATATTTGCCGCCCAACAATTTTTTTTTCTTTTGTTTGACGCACAGGAAAGCTTCCAATTTTTTCAAATCTCTTGGAGCTTTGACCAAAGACCATTAACTGTTGTTTCTATGTTTATTTGACTGTTGACGACCCTCTGACAACATTGGGGATGAAGTAAGAAGAAGAAGATGATGATGAGAAAATATACAACAAGGACATCGATAAAGATGATTCAGATAATAATATTGAAGATATTGATGAAGTAGTTCTTCAAGAAGGCTTTGATTGATGATGTTTAAACTTTAAACTTTAAATTTTAGATTCACTCTTTTGTGCTTGAGTTTTGTTCTTTTGAATGTGTATTGTGGCATGAATTAATATTTTGTGGACATGATTTTAATTAATATGAAGTGTTTTTTATCATTTCATGAAAATTTAACATTTATTATATAATATAGTTAGATATATGTAATTCTTCTGTATATGAACTGTCCAGGGACCTATAAATAATTAATTAATTATCTAGAGAATCATAAATAAATATATTTTTTATTGCCTAGGTCGCGCCTCGCCTAGACATGGAAAATCGCTTTGGTGCCTTGAAAACACTGCTTTAGGTTAATCTAACTATCTTGCTTTTGAAATTAATAAAGAACAAGCCACCACCATTTTATTTAAAACATTCTAATCTTTGGATGTCACCAATAACTTTTGTTTATCTGATATGGACTCTATATGCCTCCAAGAAGAACTTACGCCCCATTATTTGGAACTTCATATCCTCATTGGAGCATGTATCTATATCGAAAGATGATTGGGTGAATAAGATCCCCCAATCATGCCATTCAGATTCTTGTCTATCACCAGATATTAGTGCAACTGCTAATGGACAAGTGGAAGCAGTCAACTCTGCAAAGTCACCCCTATTGGAGAAGCGTGGGAAGAAGGAGAAAAAGAAGATGAAGGATCAGGTAGTTGATATTAGAGATTTTGAATCCAAAGATCATCAAAGATATACAGATCAAGGAATTAAAATTGAAATAGTCGGTCCTAATTCTAATAACCAAGGTTCTATGGTGTAAAATCTCATGGCAAAAGAGTTTGTGCACATTGTGAGCTTAGTGTTCTTGAACTCTTTTGTCATGAGCTTCTAGTCACTACAGGATATTGGCTACTAGATTCAAGACCGGCTGTCTCAATTTAATTCCTTGCTTTGTAGATCTCTCATGATCTTTGGAACCACAACCTCTAGTCTCAACTACCTAATCGTTCATCTTCCTTAACCAACGGTGGGTTGGTTCAATGGTTAGGTGCAAGTGCACCTACTCTAAAGGTCTCAAGTTCGAAACACCTCTCACCACTTGTTGGCCAATGGCGTCCTTGAGTGTTTGTGGTTGTGCTCCATAAGGATTAGCGGGGGGGGTTGGCATAAGTCGCCAATACCTGTTGACCTCAACAAAAAATCCTTCATCTTCTTTTTCTTTTGCTTCCAAGCTTTTCCAATAGGGATGCCTTTATAGAGCTAACTGCTTCCATTTGTCCATTAGCAGTTGCACTAATATCTAGTGATGGAGAGGGACCCGAATGGCATGACTGGGGGATCTTATTTTCCCAATCTTTTTTTTTTTTTTTTTGAGCAGAAACAAATTTTGTATTATATTATATTGATACAACAAAATACATGATTAGGTAAGCACCAGAGGTTATTACTGTTAACACCATAAAAAATAAGACCAATAGCCTAACAACAAATTACATCCTTGACTCTCATCCCACAAATATCCGAGCACTAGAGTCATAAAACCCGACCATGGACCAAGCAATTACTCCAATTTAGAAACCAGTTTGAGATTGAGAAATCGTTCTCCAATGAAGAAGCAAAGACCCACGTACTTGCCATAAGACTAATCTCTTCCCATAATTGATCCCCGTCCGTGGCCATATTCATGAAGACTCTATTATTATGTTCCAACCATAATGACCAAAGAGTAGCATAAAAGGCAATCAAAACAACCTCTTTCTCAAGCTTTGATAATCTAGAAATATGGGACAAAGCAATGCCATCCACTAAATTCTGAGGTATGTCAAATCTATTACCTGAAAATATGAACCACTCATGCCACATCCTTCTCTCAAGAGGACAAAGGAAGAAAACTTGCTGACAGAACGTACAACAATGGGGCGAATAGCAAGTATATTGGTTGATCGTCTTTGCAGCATATCCATGGTATTAATCTTCTTGTGAGCCATGAGCCACCCAAAATAAAGTGTTGGATAACAGGCATAAGTTGACATATATATCCAATCAACTCATACGATCCATTCCATTGATAATTTCATTTGATTCCATATCACGATTAAGTTATAATTTGTTCAATCATTACCTCATATAAACATTAAACACGAAATATTCGACAACATCAATAATAAGATCATAGGAATAATAAATACAAAATATAGTTCAACATTAATAAAGGGATTATAAGAGCATTAAATATAAACTGATGTGAATATTAAACTTCCATAAACACAGTACTTAATCAAATTTTATGTTCTATTGATTAGATCAATTCAGTTACATTAACAAGCAGATTAGGCCTGGATCTCACAATTTAACTACAGTTTGTGTGACTATTAAGAGAGGAAATATTTTTTTATTCTTGATGATGTCTTAATGGAGGGACACCATATATATAGACATACAGGGCTATGCACACATATAGCTATAATTACAATTTTAGTAACTGCTAAATAAAACGACTACTAAAATTATCATATTTCCTTAAAGGAAATAAATCCTTAAAGGAAAGAAATCCCACAAAATTATCATCTTTCCTTAAAGTAAATAAATCCTTAAAGGAAATAAACCTTAAAGGAAATAAATCCTTAAAGAAAATAAATCCCACAGATTTTGTTCTTCTCCACAACAGAATGTAATGCCAGAGTTTTCCACCAAAGGGTGTGTGGGGCTTCTTCCTTGTGGGATTTGATTCGTTTTCAGACCGCTTGGAGGGTTGTGTCTTGTAACAAGGGGATAGGTTTATCTTTAGGGATCTTAGCTCCAAGTGGGCTCTTCTTGTCTAATGGTTCCTCTCATGGGCCTCTTTGGGCCTAGTTAGGACTGCTTTCTCTCCCTATTGTTATAATATATTTAGTTTCCTATATAAAAAAAAATCTGTTGCAATGGTTATAAATTCAATGCTTTACTCAGGAATCAAACATGAACTTTAGTTCCTTCCTCGCCTAATTAACACATTGTTGGGTGTAAGTGGGTCTTCAACCTAAAGCATCGTGCTATTGACCACTATCACTACGAGCCCTAATTGGTAGCTTAAGGTTTTCACCAACAACATGACTTGGGTTAAGATGAAGCCTTTAGCGTAGTCTTTTGAATGAAAGAGGGAGTTGTGGAGATTTAGATCACAATTGTAGTATATATAGATACAATGGAGCAACTTATTTAGTCATTCTCAATTAGAAAAATTCTCAAAGTAGTTAATTAATCACGATTACAGACTTACAGTATCTTTCTATTTTGGGAGATGCCACAATTATAGTCAATTTCTACTTTGGGAATTTTTCTAATTGAGAATGACTAAATAAGTTGCTCCATTGCATCTATATATACTACAAATTTACAATTGTGATCTCATTCATATCATAAAATAAGAATATCCCTCCCTCTTCTCCTTTGGACGTAGGCATAATGGTAAACCATGTAAATCTTTGTGTTTATTTATTTGTTTTTATTATTCTTCATGGTATTTACACGTGTGTTGTTTTGCTTTCCTTCAACAATGGGTGATTCTAGAGTAGTTGATTTATCCATCTTAATGACTCAATTGAGCCAATTTCTTCAACAAATCAATAAGTCCCTAAACCAACTACTATTCATGCAATTCTTAGTTTAGTTGCTTCATCTAAGTGTTCTCTTGATTGTCTTCAATGTTAGAAGTCAAAAGTGTTTTCCATCATGTTTCCTTGTGTAAGACAGTTTACAAGGCATAACCTCAAGAATTTATTGATCTCCAACATCTAAATCATGTTTGCAAACTTCACAAAGCCATCTATGGCCTAAAACAATCCCCTTGTGCCTAGTTCCAAAGATTCAACTCTCTTATTCTTCATTATGGTTTAATTCAAGGTTGAACTAATCATTCAATATTTTTATATACCACAATGACGGTCAAATCATGGCCTTGCTTATGTGTGTGGATGATATTGTTCTCCCTAGAAGCTCTTTAATTAAATATTTGACCTCCACACTTGTGCACGAGTTTAAATTAATGATCCTAGTCCACCATTATTCTCTTGGTATTGCAGTTATATTTCTCTAATTGATAACATCTCTCTCAAACTAAGTAAGCTATGGATCTTTTCAACACATTTACATGCTTGAGTGCAAGCCTTAAGCTCTCTAGTTAGCGCAAAATCCAAGCTTTATGCCTTTAATAGTCCACTACAAATATGAAGATAATTGGGTCTTTACATATTTGACAATGACAGCATTGCCTATGTTATTTGCCATCTAGCTGAATTCATGGATGCCTCTTGAGAACCTCATTTAGCAGCTTTGAAACAAGTTCTCCGTTACCTTAGAGGCCCCTTGGACTTTGGTTAGATTTGAATTTCAACCAAGGTTCACACTTCAAGGTTTTTTATCATTGATTGGACTAGTTGTCTTGATACAAGGAGGTTCACATCTAGCTATTGGAGTGTTCTTAGAGACATACCTTGTTTCTTGGCATGTTAAAAAGCAACTCACAAGATCCCACTTGAGTGTTGTATCTTAATATCACTCACTTTCTCGCTTGTGTGTTAAGACTATATGTATTTCTTTTCTAGTGAACTTCACAATCCTATTACAGCTCAAATCACATTATATTGTGATGATTGATGACCCTAGCAGCAACTGTACAGTGACCAACCCATTGTTTCATGTTTGAACCAAACACATTGAATTGGATTACCATTTTGTTCAAGAAAGGTCTAGAACTTATCAAGTTCAATTTGTTCCTTCAGCTAATCAAACCACTAACTTTTCACGAA
Organism: Paratinospora sagittata; assembly: GCA_035771175.1. NCBI lineage: Eukaryota > Viridiplantae > Streptophyta > Magnoliopsida > Ranunculales > Menispermaceae > Paratinospora > Paratinospora sagittata. The sequence continues at coordinate 18,956,305 of CM069605.1, forward strand.
GGATCTACACAAGCATTGGTTTCAAGTACTTATTTGTTTGTCCAAGACAGCACAATTGCAAGAGAATGTACGACAATTTCCCTAGATTAGCAAATGTTTTGTAGTGGTAGTTCTTTCTATGTAATTTCTTTCCATATTTATTGTAAATTGCTTGCCAAGTTAGCTAATACTCTATATATTCATCACTTTTGAGAAGAATAATATTGAAGATTTACAACATATACCTTCCTTAAGCTTGGCTTGCTCTAATGCATCATTAATGCTTAGGTCTGACTTTGACTACTTACCCGTTGTACTACTCAAGATAACCCATGCACTTTGTTATACTCTTGTAACCCTATCATAGCTGCCAGTTTCAAACCTAGGGCGACTTGAAACGACATAAAGGAGGAGAAGAAGAAGGAGAATTGATAAGCACACGAAAGTCAAGAAGCCATGGAAAGCCGATGAGGTCCTTCTAATACTAGACCATACACAAGCCTAATAACCCAATGGTTTATAGGTTGTAAACCTCAATTATTTACAATCATAAAGGAATTGAAAGTAATTCCTTTTTCTTTCTTTTTTTTCTTTTTTTTGTTGTTTTCCTTGTGGTTCTAAGGACATCTTGCTTTCCCATGTTTCCATGGAAAGCCGATGAGATCCTTCTAATACTGGACCATACACAAGCCTAATAACCCAATGGTTTATAGGTTGTAAACCTTAATTATTTACACTCTTAGGGTTAGTAAAGGAATTGAAAGTAATTCCTTTTTCTTTCTTTTTCTTTTTTTGTTGTTTCCCTTGTGGATCTAAGGAAATATTGCCCTCCTTTGTCGTCTGTAGTCTCTATTTCTTTAATGGAAATAGTTCTCTTAAAAACAAAAAATTTTCTCTTTTTCAGGATCATTCTCGCCTTTTTCAAGATCATTCTCACTAGCCTCCAGTGTTGCTCTCGAAAGAGGGAGGAGCTGATTATGAAACTTTTACGAGTTCGCACTAGATTTCAACATTGTGCTTGAACAATGATTTTGTTCCAATTGATTGTTGCGAGCCTCACCTTGCTTATGAGTTTATTAACATGCAGTTCATTCTTAACATTTTTTTTATTTAAGTCAAAATTATTCAATATTTAAGTCTTTATATTTATTTTCTTTTTTCTCTCAATTGACTCTTTAGTTTTCCACCAAATTTCCAAAATTGTGAGCTTGTTTTTAAGATATTTGTAGTTCTTAAAGACATTGTAAGATGATCAAAGTTGTTAATTTTCACAAATCTTCATCTAAAAGCAAGAATTCTACCCAATTTCCAAAATTTTGAGGTTGTTTTTAAGATTTGCAATTCTTAAAGACATTATAAGATAATCAAGAGCAAAAAGCTCACCATAACATCAGAAAAGGTTGTAGGCCTTTTAGATGCACCAGTTTGGAAGAGTGACCTGTTAGCAATAGATGGTAATAATAGAGGTAGAGGTAGACCTAGAATAACATGGACAAATATAATTAAAAAAGATTTAACTTCTTTTAATTTGAATGCCAACTTAGCCCTAGACAGAGTGGAGTATAAGATTGGCTCAAAATGTATTTCTACATAAAATTTGTTTCTTTTTGTCCTCCTCAATAGTGGTTTCTTTTGTTTCTTCTCTCTCTTACTTTTAAAAATTTTCTTAATTTTTTTTTTAAATATTTCTACATAGAGAACTCCAAAAGTATTGCAGGTTGAAACCATTTGCACAAGAAATCCTTTAAGATCATACGTTTTACAATGAAGTTTTCCATAACTTCCTCAATAATAAACTCAAAATTACAGTATGCTCAGAAGTCCAATAAATGGGAAACACTTACAGCTTCCAAATGGTTGACTGCAAAGTCGATGGCAACAGCAGCACCAAGACTTGGACCAACTAATATCATGGGCTTTTTGATGTAGAATTTCCAAAGCTACAAAAATAGATAAGGCAAAATGAATGTTGGACCTTATCTCTTCAATAAAGATCAATTACCATATAATAATATAATACTAGTAAAGGTTGTAGATTGAAAACATATTTTACATGATCTGTTCATAAATCAAAAAATAACATCATAGGGTGAATTGCCACCATCCAGAAAATGTCAAAAATAATTCTATTAAACCAAAATAGAGTTGGTAATTCTATTAAACCAAAAGAAGAAAAAAATACCAGATAGAGGTGTTCACGCTTGGATTCCACGTTACAAGGTGGGTGCATTTCTAATGCAGGAAAAAAAAAAAAGCAACAATTTATCTGGAAATCAAGACGGAAATGGGGGAAAAATCTGATATAAAACTAAGCTACAAATGGCAAACAAACCCAAATCAGAGAAGCCCCACCCAAGAACATCTACAGCCCATGTCCACAACCCAGCCTCCTCAAGCAATGGATATGTGTATCTCCATTCTAGACAAGAACTGAGGACAAAAAGAATGGTGTCAGCAATGAATTATATTTAAAAAAATGACAACTACAAATAAGATATAGTGCACCTGTCAAAACCATGAAGGAGAACCACTGGATTTGTCTCATTTTGCACAACAGGCTTCACACAGCTACTCATAATAGAACTGTCACTAAGCTGCAAAGTTGATACATACAGTTATTTATTATTATTAATACAAAAACAAGAACCAAGAGACCAACCGATCAGGCAATAAATTCAATATCAAAGGAATGATTTCAGAACGACAATTATAGTTTTCAGTTCCATTGGGAACATATGGTCTTTTACTCCCTCTAATTTACTCATGCTACTGAGCAATAGAACTTTTAGACATAGTCTACAAGTTGACATAGGCCTTCATTTGAAGATCCCAACATTTTTTTTCCATTAGGTGGATTCAAATTTCAAACTTGGGTCATATACCCCTTATGAATTAGCAGTCCAACTATTTTTACACATCTATACGTGTTCTATCTTGCGGCATACTCTATTAGACATGTAACACTCTCCAAAGCAAGATTAGAAAACTTTTTTGTTTGTTCCCAAGCTTAATTTCAGGTCTCAGTTATACACCCTAAGAAAAAAGGTTGAATGACTTTCATAATTTAATTAAAATATTTGACATTGCAGTACAAGCTACACAATAATTTATTACATTACTCATAATTGGATACAACACAAATCAATAACTAGCAAGCAGATTCTAACAAAGTGCCCAAACTGTTTAATTTTTCATTTTGTTAAATCAAAAGCTTTGCTAGAGGAAACAAAGAGTAGGTAGCTGAGGTAACCACCAAACAAGAAGGGAAAATACAAATCTGAGAGCTAACAAAAACTAACACACTTTCCCAAAAATGCCCTCCAATTGCACCCACCGACAACCCCGTGCATTTTCAAAGGCCTTGGACCACAAGAACAGCTAGCTTCACCCTCAAAACTCTCTGATTTTGTTCTTTCTGAAGACATCAACACTACCAAAGGAATAAGGCACCAAGTCCACTTCCCTCTCTAACAAAAACTTTTAGGTTTCCAGCAGCTTAACACATCGGACAAGGATTAAGGGAGCTCCAGTACACGCAAGAAACAAAAGCAATCACCAACTAGACCTATAATAAAGAGAAAGGGAAATGGAGAAATCCCACATTGGGTTGGAAAAATGGAAAAGCTATGTAAGATAAAGCCCCTAGCCTTCTCATAATTGGGATCAAGTGTATATAATAAAGCAAGCACTCCTATCAACTACCAAAGTTTTCTTTTCCTACTTAACTATCGTTGCAATCTAACTCTACAATCAAATAGTAAGGTGAAGAGAATTACTATGGAAATCATCCATACCTCCACCAAGCCTGGTGACCATACTGGAAGGTTTTAGTTATATATATATATGCATGAATACAATTCGAAGAGCGGATCTTGGTGCAATAGATGAAGTTACTCCATCTTGAACTAGAGGTTGCGGATTCAAATCTAGAAACAGCCTCTCCATGTGGAGGTAAGGCTGCGTACATTGTCTCTTCCCTAGACTTTACAATGGCATAAGCCTCGTGCACTCGTTATGCCCTTTGTATATGAATACAATTCATTATAGAGTTTAGACAAAATTCAAACATGTTGACCTAACAAATACTTCCCTTCACACTATGACAGCAACCAAGTAAACCACAAATAGATACAAGTTATGGAAAAATTGACTTTATAAAGGTTTCATCCCTCACAATGGAGCACTTCAAAGGGATAAATGACCAAATAGAAAATTTTGATTTACTAAACCACTATCAACAAGACTTGGACACACACAATGACTAAACTAAACAATCCTATCTTCCATAATTTGTATTTAACAATAGTAAGAAACTCTCACAAATAATTGATTTCCAAGAACAGAATCTAAAAGCAGAAAATATAGTTAGCAAAAAAATCAGGAACAGGCAGAATAATCAGCAAAATAGCACAAATTCATCAGCACAGCTACTTATTGCTGGATTTCAACCACTGGGGCAATCCAAAGGGGTCTTTATGTTAGTTCATCCACCTAGTTTATTGTTCCAGATTAAATCAACAATTAAACTGAATGGGTCATGTTATCTGCTTATGAATTAGATAGGAAATGGTATTTTGGCTGTTTCAATCATTTTGAAGACTAATATCTCAAACAATATAGTAATTTGCTGATCAAGAGACCACTCTTTACCAAAACTGGATTCTTTAAGATTCTCCTAGCTTCAATTTCTTCCCATTTTTCATTGGTTTCAAAAAGATTTCAGAAAAAAAAAATACAAATAAAATACAATACTTGTAATGAGGTAAGGAGAGACAAAGTGCAGAATAATGAAGTAAATCACTCAAGAAAAACGTAGAGTAATAGGTTGATGACAACCACTTCAAACTTCACCAAAACGTGGCAATTGATCAAATATCTAAGGGAAATTGGGAATTTTTACAAAAAACAAATTATTTTAAGTGAGGCTAAAATTGAAGAAATAAACAGAGAAATCTTTAGGGAAAAAAAAAAGAGTGAATAAATTAAATAAGAGAAGAACACAAATGAAAATGAAGTACCTGAACGGGAAGCCTCTGAATTCTCTTAGCAAGTTTTCGAGCAAATGGGTCTTTGATTCTCTCGACTTGCTTTGGAAGAAACGATGGAAAACCATTTTCCGATACCTTAAAACTCTCTGCTTGCTTACATTTTAGTGTTACAACGATTGGCGCTGGGGTCAAAGCGGCGGACAGCATTGTTCGTCCAATGTTGTCCTTGAACACAGCTTAATCAAAACCAGTCAACTTGTAACTACAATACTCCACACACGAGCAACTTTCCAGCTTCCTCTTATCTGTCTATTGTCTCGTTGTAACCTCCGTGTCTATAGGAGGACAGTTATCAACTGTGGCGCCATTTTATTTTTATTTTTTATTTTTTTTCTCTTTTATCCATTCAAAAATATGAGGATTTTTATAAAAAAAAAAAAAAAAAATAGATATGATTTAAATAATACTTACAAAAATAGGCAATAAAAAAAAAATATTTTTAAAACTATAAAAGTTACGCAGGTGTCACGTTGGCGTCACGTTGGCAAATTTTCTTTTTATAAAAAAAAAAGAAGAAGTAAAATGGCGCTATTAAAAAATATAAAAATATGGATGAGGCATCTTCCACTTATATGATAAAACCATATGGGGGACAAGGGGCACCATCTACTTGAAAAAAAAAAAAAACACATACCCAGGCCATTACAGCTTAATCGTTGGGTTTTTTTTTTTCTTTTTTAATCACTTAAGCACATGTGGTTTTTCATTTAGACTTATCTTAAATATGGTAATAAACAATATAATGATGTTAATAATTTTATTTAGCATATTTTAGTATACCTAAAGTGAAAAGGAGGAAATACAAGATTAAGATTTTTCAAGTTCAAGGTTTAACCAATTCAAAGCGTGGAGTAATGGAAGAAATGGACAACTTAAGGATAAAAGGGTGAATGTCTTGTCTATGTCAAGAATAAGGATATAGCCTACTTGCCTACATTGCTCAATTATTTTTGAAATGCATTAAGTTTTTCTTTTAAAATATTTTTCAAGTGTTCCAACATGTTCGGTTAATGATCTTAAAGCATTTCAAACTTGTTTAAACTATATTTGCACTAGTTTTATAAAAAATCACGTATGTACAAGATTTTTAAAAACTCATATGATTAAGTTTTTCAAATATGTCATGTTTTTTAACTTCAACTTGAATAGTTTATTCAAAATGATTTTTAAAGTGTTTGATAATCAAATTTTATGTATTTCAATCATTTTTGTTGTCCAAACATGTTTATAAAATTAAAAATCCAAAAACAAAAGTTTTTAGATAAGTTACACTCGCTAGATTGGTCATAGCAGCGACTTGATTGACCGACCAATGTGCTAGTGCCTCGACTAACGCACTAGTAATAGGAATTTTGAGTATCGCGTTCTTGGGTCTTCTAGTACCACGCCAGTTCTCACGACCCTTTTTTAGATAACGTTACGATAGACACAAAATATTATATAATCATACACTTACATACATAATACTCTGTCAACTTTTTAATACACTAAATTTTTAAAAAATTTCTACAGCATATCCCCATTAAATGGACAAAGTCACGAGTCCAAACGCCACCTGATTAACTAAAAATCAGTTTTCATAAATTATCATTTTATTTTCATATCATATAACACATCCACATAATTTATAGTGATCCGCAGATCTCATAATTACACATTCAACCAAATTACTCATCTAAATGATAAAATATAAATAAGATGTTAATAGTATAAATATATTTATCAAAATAAAAAGCTTCTAACTTCTTCAAGAAAATATATAACCAATAATATATAGGAGTTTGCAACTCCTCCCGAGCTTTGCTCTTTTCTTTAGAATCTTTACCCGAAATATTGGAGAAGACAGAATGAGCAACCACAAGCTCAGTGAATATTTCTTACTATTGCATCATATATGCATTTATAAAAAAAACTATTTATTTCAAACAATTAAAACAAACGTAAGCGGTGATCAAATAATATAATACGTGCTCAAAAATTGTAATATCATTTGAAAATCATATTCATCTCCCTCTCTTCTAAGTAATTGAGTGAATCTGCTCCTCATGTGAACCAATGAGGAGTGCACCGACCTCAAATTACTCATTTATTAATTATGTCATTTCTACGTCTTTTATCTCATGCCAGGAATGCACCGACCAGGATTACTAAAATCGTTAATCCTGTAAGTTTGTTCCCTGATATTTATACCCATAGAAATGTTTCTCATGTCAATAACTTACTTTGGTATGTCCATTGACATGTTTCTATGCCTCAAAACCATTTCATGATTTTAAATCTGTCACACCCCGCCCGGACGCGCCTAAACCGGCGGTACACTCACGGACGGGGCGCGCATTTGGAACAATCACAATGGTAATAACAGAGTGTGCAGCGGAAATACAATATACAGTACAAATCTGATTTCATATAATTCAGAATACTTTTGTACATAAAATGGTCAAGGGAACATACTCCTAAAATCCCCAATGATTCATACAAAGGGTACAAAATGTGGGCCCCATAACCTGCACCCAGTCCACCCTAATTTCCTGTGAAAGATTTGATAATAATGGAGTGAGCTTAACGCGCTCAGTGGGTAAATAGTGCATGAGTATAACAATTAATAAAGCATACTTCAATATCAAATATCTTAAATACACATGTAAGCATCATAATCAATCAATATGTATGTATGCATGACACTGTCACGTATTAATGGTTTGATGAGCGTACATCGCCTGAGTTCACGTACAGGTGTCCTTCCCCGGGCGTAGCCAGGTTCTCACTGTACGTCCCTCCTCAGGAACGATGCTCTGGATTCACGTACTGATGTCCCTCCCCGGCGTAGCCGAGTTCTCATGTACGTCCCTCTCCAGAGAAATAATCTGAATAGTGAGCAATGCTTCTAACTATTCTATGAGTCATAAACCATATACGTCCCTAGGTGGTGATATGTATGATGCCAATGCATGAACTAGTTTAGTCTACTAGTTTGGTCTTTTCTTGACATTTATACTGACTTTGTCAACGTCTAGTGATCCTTATCAGGGTCGGTATCACGACGTGCAAAGTTAGGACATTCAGGTCATAAACATTATTGACATAATGCAGTGTAAATGAATAGTAGACATAATAATAATTGAATGTAAACTTTAATAAAAGTTATGAAACACGCAAACCTATGTTTCGTTCCCCACCTTCAGATCTGGTACTTTTCTCCGGACAGAACTTCGTTGCACCGCTTTCAGATCTGGCGCTTTCCTCCGGACAGAACTTTGTTGCACCGCACCGGGAGTCTCAAAGACTAAAAACTTAGAATGCGTGGAAAGGAGAAGAAAAATCACAAGAGAAGGTGATTTGGTGTGAGGAATGAGAAATGTGGAGGTTTCTTATATAGAGATTTTTGCGCCTGAACGTTCTGGCATGCGCCTGAACGTTCTGGCATTGCGCCTGAACGTTCTGGCATGGCGCCTGAACGTTCTGGCATGGCGCCTGAACGTTCTGGCATGGCGCCTGAACGTTCTGGCATGGCGCCTGAACGTTCTGGCAGGCGCCTGAACGTTCTGGCATGCCTGAACGTTCTGGCATGCGCCTGAACGTTCTGGCATGCGCCTGAACGTTCTGGCATTGCGCCTGAACGTTCTGTCATGCGCCTGAACGTTCTGGCACTGCGCCTGAACGTTCTGGCACGCGCCTGAACGTTCGGGCGTTGCCCAAATAGTAAAAATTTCAAATAGTAATTTTTTTTTTTTTTTTTTTGTGAAATACAGGGTATTACACTCTACCCCCCTTAAAGGGATTTCGCCCTCGAAATCAAGTCAAGTATGGATGAGGGGTATTGCTTGCGAAGTAGCCGCAGGTTGCTAAGGAGCCGCTGCGTGTGTGGATCACTATATCCATTGATATGATTTGCAGACATCTGCGTAGTTATTCAAGTGAAACAATGTATGAAGATAGTGTAAACAATGTTTCATCCTGGTATTTATAAGTGAAAATAATACAATGTATCACATCATCAGGTGGTACTAGAAAACAATTCAGGGTATTTCTGTTTAATTGTGGATTCTAGTTCCCATGTAGCTTCCTCTATGCCGTGGTGATCCCAGAGCACTTTCACAAGTGGTATGCTACGTCTCCGGAGGTCGTGAGTTTTTCTATCTAAAATATGTATTGCTTTCTCTTGATACGTATTTCCTTCCTCAACCTGAACCTCGACTAAAGGGATGATATGCGAAGGATCAGGACGATACTTGCGAAGCATAGATACATGAAAAACGTCATGAACCTTAGGCATGGACGATGGAAGGGACAGACGATATGCAAGTTTGCCAATACGTTCAATGATCGGAAATGGACCGATATACCGCGGGGAGAGCTTTCCTTTGATCCCAAAGCGTTTGACACCTAGGGTGGGCTGGACTTGTATAAAAACAAAGTCCCCCTTATCAAATTCCAGAGGCTGTCGCCGTTTGTCAGCATAGCTCTTCTGTCGACTTTGTGCAACACGAAGTCGTTCCTTTACTAGTGTGATCTTCTCAGAAGTCTCTTGAACTAGTTTAGGGCCCAACTGCGGTCGGTCTGCCATATCTAACCAGCATACCGGAGATCTGCAAGGCCGACCATAGAGAGCCTCGTATGGTGCCATGCCGATACTAGTTTGGTAGCTGTTGTTGTATGCAAACTTAGCTAGATGTAAATACTTTGCCCATCCGTCATTAAAGTCCAAAATGCAGCATCGTAGCATGTCTTCTAAGATTAGGATAAGCCGTTCTGACTACCCATCAGTCTGAGGGTGGAAGGCTGTGCTCATAGTGATCTTTGAACCCATTCTAGTTTGGAAGCTTTTCCAAAAGTTTGATGTGAAGCGAGGGTCGCGATCAGAGACGATCGTGAGTGGTATGCCATGAAGGCGTACGATCTCTCTTTCATATAGTTCTGCAAGTTTGGCGGGATTATCCGTGAACTTTATTGGCAAGAAGTGTGCAGACTTGGTAAGTCTGTCAATGATAACCCAGATAGCATCTTGCCCTTTATTATTTCGAGGTAAGGCTGTAACAAAATCCATTGCGATGTTCTCCCATTTCCATTCTCCAATAGGTGACGGCTGGAGAAGGCCAGAGGGAAGTCTGCGGTCTGCCTTAACTTTCTGGCAAACAAGACATCGAGCAACGAAGTCAGCAATTGCCTTCTTCATTCCAGAAAACCAGAATTGTCGCTTGACATCCTGGTACATCTTGTCACCCCCAGGATGCATAGCGTATCTCGAACAGTGCATCTCAGTAAGCACGTCTTTCCGAACCTCGGAATCGTTCGGAAGACAAAGACGTGTTTTATAGAAAACGGCTCCGTCGTCAGAGACTGACCAATGAGGAAAGTCTTGCCCGCTGAGTAGAAGTTCTCGTTTCTCCATTAACATAGGGTCATTGGCTTGAGTAACTGAAATCTTGCGAACGAGGTCAGAGGTAGCGGACAATTGAGAGAGTCGTGGGCGTGGTCCCTCTTCGTTCAGCTGGAGGTTAAAGTTGTCCATCTCTGTAGTCAACTTCCCCATTTCATAGTTAAGAGTGCAAGTAACATAAGATTTTCTACTCAAAGCATCGGCCACAACATTGGCCTTTCCGGGATGGTACTGGAGGTGGAAGTCATAGTCTTTCAAGAATTCCAACCATCTTCTTTGGCGGAGGTTTAGGTCTCTCTGAGTGTATATGTACTTAAGACTCTTGTGATCTGAGAAGACCTCGAACCGTTCACCGTATAGGTAATGACGCCATAATTTAAGTGCAAACACAACAGCTGCAAGTTCCAAGTCATGGGTTGGGTAATTACCCTCATGAATCTTCAGTTGCCTGGAGGCATATGCAACAACTTGGCCTTCTTGCATTAGTACGGCACCTAAGCCTTGGAGAGAGGCATCGGTGTATAATGAAAAACCAATTCCATTTCTTGGAGTGATAAGTACAGGTGCCGTCGTGAGGCGTTTCTTCAATTCCTGAAATGATGCTTCACAGGCGGGATTCCAGATGAAGCGCACGTCTTTTCGAGTGAGCTTGGTCATAGGTTCAGCAATCTTTGAGAAGTCCTTAATGAAGCGTCTGTAATAGCCAGCCAAACCAAGAAAACTCCTAATCTGAGTAACAGTGGTAGGCTGCTTCCAGTTTAAGACTGCTTCAACCTTAGAAGGATCGACCTCAATGCCATTGCCTGAAACCACATGGCCGAGGAATTGAACTCTCTGCGCCCAAAATTCGCACTTACTCAACTTTGCATACACTTGGTGTCTTTGTAAGGTCTGGAGGACGATCTTCAAATGTAGTTTATGGTCTTCCTCGGTTGAGGAATATATCAAGATGTCGTCGACAAAAACCACCACAAACCGGTCTAAGTATAACCTGAATATGCGATTCATCAAATCCATGAATGCAGCAGGTGCATTTGTTAGACCGAACGGCATGACTAAGAACTCGTAGTGACTGTACCGAGTTCTGAATGCTGTCTTGGCAATGTCCGACTCTTGGATCTGGAGTTGATGATAACCGGACCGTAAATCAATCTAAGAGAAGTATCTGGCATCTCTAAGTTGGTCGAACAAGTCATCGATCCTGGGCAATGGATATCTGTTCTTGATGGTGACGTTATTCAACTTGCGATAATCGATACAAAGCCGTAACGAACCATCCTTTTTGTGAACAAATAGAACTGGAGCGCCCCAGGGTGATGAACTCTTTCGGATGAAGCCATTACTCTCTAATTCCTTAAGTTGTTTGTCTAATTCGACCAGTTCAACATTTGACATTCTGTATGGTGGAATGGAGATAGGCGCTGTCTCAGGTAGGAGGGTGATCTCAAAATCGAATTCCCTAACTGGAGGTAGACCCTTGGGTCTTCTTTCACTGTGATCCACCATGTGTTTGCGGCACCAACAAGTTGGTAGGTTGCTAGTGGAATTTTACGAGTCGCATCGACTCCCATTGCATCAAGAGCCTTCTTGGACTCATTCAACCACTTTTGCACCTCATTAGGATCAATGGTGCCATCGAAAGTAAGAGGTTGTAGCCGCTTGTATTTAGTAATCTGATCGGTTTGAGCCTCGGACCCTAATTTTACAGGTGCTTGGACCGTGGCAACCTGACTGGCTGCGGTCTCACGAACGGCAGTTTGAACAGTGGCCTTCATCGCCTCAATAAATCCAGCAAAGAAGGTTTCAATGCGTGAAGGCGTGGCAAAGGGTGCGGGTGGGATTGCCTGCCCAGATGGAGTGGCAGTGTCGGGTGTGGCCTGTGCTGTTGTCGGAGGCGGCGGTTCCTGAATCTCAGGAGGTGCCTCAACTGTGGGACGAACAGTACGTGGCCTTCCTCTCTTTCTTGTTTGCATTTTCTCACTGGCAAGGAGAAAATAAAACCAAGATTTAGGAACTGTAGCCAAGGATAATGTTATAATATGCTCAGCAACAATGTCGAGAGTACTGCAATATGAAAATCACCTATTTTTCTAAGTATAGTGGAAGGTTTTTGTTGAGGAATCAAAGAATCTTATATAACTCGTATGTTTGGCCATGGTGTAAAAACAAACAAGGTTAGAATGTTTATATAATAAGTAGAAAGCTGTGCAAGTATTTAAAATGATTTGGTTCTGGTTGTTGTGAACATACATATATTTCATTGAAAAACCATACGAGTCATAAGAAGTCTAAGATTTGCCTCGGTAAATATCCTAATCTAACGTGCTATCGCAATCTTATGCATTCATACGCTTACGCTTAGTCTGTTCGATTATTATCCAAATTCATATGTCCCATACCACATGAATTTAGTAATAAGGGTGGAAACCAAGTTAAGTTGTATGATCACGGTCTCTAAAAACATTGGTTGAATAGAAGGTCACTAATAGTATCGTCCAAATTTACTCGTCCCATACCGTGTAAACTTAGTGATAATATTAGTAATGCAACTTTCTCCAAATGTTTCTTTTCACACAAGGTCATGGGTTTTCTTACTTCCACATTTTATTTAGTATCATCCAATTTTGTTGTGTCCCATACCACGCCAAAGTTAGTGATACAAAAGAAAGAATGGTTGTAAGTCTGCCCACCAAAGATAGTCTGTAAACAAAACAATTCATCATCACGCCTGCAGCCAACATTTGCTGAGTTTTGCCGTCGGCGTTACTATTTATCAGCACGCCTGAGGCGCCTGCAGCCAGCACCTGCTGACTTATCAGCACGCCTGTCACGCCTGCAGCCAACACTTGCTGACGTTTGCCGTCGGCGTTACGATTTTTCAGCACGCCTGAGGCGCCTGCAGCCAGCACTTGCTGACTTATCAGCACGCCCGTCACGCCTGCAGCCAACACTTGCTGACTTTTGCTGTCGGCGTTACGATTTTTCAGCACGCCTGAGGCGCCTGCAGCCAGCACTTGCGGACTTATCAGCACGCCCGTCACGCCTGCAGCAAACATTTGCGGACTTTTGCCGGCGGCGTACGATTTTTTCAGCACGCCTGAGGCGCCTGCGGCCAGCACTTGCTGACTTAGCAGCACGCCCGTCACGCCGGCAGCCAATGATGTCGGTCCTGTCAGCACGCTCCTCTCTCTTCTTGTCTATAAAATAGACTCAAGTCATACAATTGTGTTCTTTTCTGATGATGATGATGAACTTCACAGCTAACCGAGACATGGAGAGGAATCAGTCAGTTCAAAACGCCGGCTGCTGTGTGTATGAAATGGTGGATATTGGAGAAGACCCATTTCTCTTCTCAAACCAATTCCACCCACTTGATTTCAGGTAATTTGAACATTGTATAAGCAGTTAGTTTTTTTTTTTAGGGTCGGTTAGATATATATTGTATGATATGATATGATATATATGGGGGAGCTAACAATGAAGGGTTGTTCAAGTTTTGGTAGCAGCCCATATATGTGGGAGCCTCTTCTGGAAGATGGTTTACAGGAGGCAGTAGTACTACCCTTCAGGAATTCTTCAATGGATGAAGATTACTTTCCAAGCCAACTTAATGAACTTCAAGGTGAGTATCAATGCTCAATCCACTTTATATTCTACTTTATTATTAACAGATTGGCAATTTCATCCGCTTTCTGTTGATTAATTTGCTATTGTAATCTGTATAGGCAGTAGTGGATGGGAGAAGGACTTTGGAGGATTGAATCAAATGAGGATTGGATTAGAAGCGGAGAAACAACAGATTGTGATGCATGAAAATGGAGAGGAGATGATTAGCTGCAGCAGTAGTAGTATTAGGAGGACTGGTAGTGATCATGTGGAATCGATGGCGAAACTGACGAGGAGAAGTTGTACTAATTCATCCTCAAGTGAGTCTCTATCACGCACTACCATCTCACGCTACTTCTACCTGCCCATATCAGAAGCTGCAAAAGAACTTAAGGTGGGTTTAACGTTGCTGAAAAGAGGTGCAGGGAATTGGGCATCCCTAGATGGCCGCACAGAAAGTTGTTGAGCTTGCAGACTGTTATCAACAATGTTCAGGTATTTATCATCATTATATATTGATCTTTATAAGTATTTTGATATCTTAACTTAGGGAGGTTTTGATAATTATGTACTGTAGGAAATGGGGAAAGGGGTTGGTAGAGATATGAAGATAAGAGACGCTTTGAGGTTATTGGAGGCACAAAGGAAATGGCCTCACAGAAAGTTGATGAGCTTGCACCTAATTATCAATAATGTTCAGGTATTTATCATCAGTATATATTGATCTTTATAAGTATGTTGATATATTAAGTTGGGGAGGTTCTGATTAAGATAATTACTTGTTAATTAATTATGTACTGCAGGAAATGGGGGAAGGAGAAGGGGTTGGTAGTGATATGAAGATAGGAGACGCTCTGAGGTTATTGGAGGAACAAAAGAAGTTGGTGGAAGAGATGCCAGAGGTGGATCTTCAGGAGAAAACAAAGAAACTAAGGCAGGCTTGCTTCAAGGCCAACTTCAAGAAAAGAAAGTTGATGATGCCAGAGTGGCACCCTTCTCCTATTTCTCACTTAAGTTAATGTAATTCAACAGTTTATCAGCATTTTTTTTTTTGAACAGTTTAACAGCAGTACTGTTTGGGGTCCGTTATTATGTACTGTATTTAGGGTTTAGGGTTTAGTAGGTTGTCCCATTGGTAGTTGACGGGGCAACCTACTAACCTACTTGGAGTCCGTGACTGCCTACGTAATTCATGGCTTTATAGAAGGATCTGACCAAGTCGTAAGAGACTTGACCATCGACTTGGGTTATATTTAACCAATCCAGTGTTGCAAGTTTGTCATGAAGGATTGGACGGAGGCGGAGATCGCTATTGTCGATGCTCCTCATGGTCACAACCTCTCTTTTGGACAATTTCGTTAGTCTAGTAGGAATTGGTTCCCTGCTAGTAGAAGTTGTTCCTTCCCTTGAGGCCATTCTTTTACTGAACGGAAAATAAATTTGTGTGAAGAACACAAAATATATTCCTAACAGTTTTAAGATTTATGCCTTATTTGCTAGACATTATTTTCGAGTTTTCGTTTGATGTTTATGCCATCAAGAAAATTTCTTCATTAGTGATTTGATGTATATATGTCGTATTCACATATGAATATATAGACATATTTAATGATAACTATAATTCCCATAAATCAACTCGTTGGAATATGTATATATTTCGTATTCGCCTATAAATGTATTGGCATATTTAATCATAACTATATATGTAGTTGCCATAAAGCAACTATATATATATATTTGAAATAATAATCATATATAGTTGTTTTTAATCCAAATCTTAACTAGATATAGAAGTCATATATATATAGTTGTAGATATAACAAATAAATTATTTTTCAAATTTTTATGATTATGTTGTTTTGTAATAAATTGTTTTCGAAATTTTTTTTTTTTTTTTTTGAAATATATAAATTTTTTTTTTTATAAATATTTTTCGAAAAATAAGAAATTTTCGAATTTTATTTTTTTTTTCGAATAAATATTTTTTCGATAAATAAATTTTTTTTTTTCGAAAAATAATTTTTTTTTTTTCGATTTTTTTTTTTTTCGAAAATTAAAAATTTTTCGAAATTTTTATTTATTTATTTATTTTTTTCGAATAAATATTATTCGAAAAATAAAATTTTTTCGAATTTTTTTTTTTTTTTTTTTTATACGTACCTCATATACACTAATGTATATAGATACATATATTCAATAATAACTACACATATAGTTTCTAATAAATGTTGACTATATGTATATTTAAATCAAACTATATAAAAATCATATAGTTTTCTAGATATATATTTAATACAAATCTCAACTATATATAATTGGCGTATGTATATATAGTTCTAGAGATATATATATCTAATAACATTTTTCTTCCCTTAATTTGGTGGACTTGGGCGGGCCGTGGACCGTACGCTCTGATACCATTAAATGTCACACCCCGCCCGGACGCGCCTAAACCGGCGGTACACTCACGGACGGGGCGCGCATTTGGAACAATCACAATGGTAATAACAGAGTGTGCAGCGGAAATACAATATACAGTACAAATCTGATTTCATATAATTCAGAATACTTTTGTACATAAAATGGTCAAGGGAACATACTCCTAAAATCCCCAATGATTCATACAAAGGGTACAAAATGTGGGCCCCATAACCTGCACCCAGTCCACCCTAATTTCCTGTGAAAGATTTGATAATAATGGAGTGAGCTTAACGCGCTCAGTGGGTAAATAGTGCATGAGTATAACAATTAATAAAGCATACTTCAATATCAAATATCTTAAATACACATGCAAGCATCATAATCAATCAATATGTATGTATGCATGACACCGTCACGTATTAATGGTTTGATGAGCGTACATCGCCTGAGTTCACGTACAGGTGTCCTTCCCCGGGCGTAGCCAGGTTCTCACTGTACGTCCCTCCTCAGGAACGATGCTCTGGATTCACGTACTGATGTCCCTCCCCGGCGTAGCCGAGTTCTCATGTACGTCCCTCTCCAGAGAAATAATATGAATAGTGAGCAATGCTTCTAACTATTCTATGAGTCATAAACCATATACGTCCCTAGGTGGTGATATGTATGATGCCAATGCATGAACTAGTTTAGTCTACTAGTCTGGTCTTTTCTTGACATTTATACTGACTTTGTCAACGTCTAGTGATCCTTATCAGGGTCGGTATCACGACGTGCAAAGTTAGGACATTCAGGTCATAAACATTATTGAAATAATGCAGTGTAAATGAATAGTAGACATAATAATAATTGAATGTAAACTTTAATAAAAGTTATGAAACACGCAAACCTATGTTTCGTTCCCCACCTTCAGATCTGGTACTTTTCTCTGGACAGAACTTCGTTGCACCGCTTTCAGATCTGGCGCTTTCCTCCGGACAGAACTTTGTTGCACCGCACCGGGAGTCTCAAAGACTAAAAACTTAGAATGAGTGGAAAGGAGAAGAAAAATCACAAGAGAAGGTGCTTTGGTGTGAGGAATGAGAAATGTGGAGGTTTCTTATATTGAGATTTTTGCGCCTGAACGTTCTGGCATGCGCCTGAACGTTCTGGCATGCGCCTGAACGTTCTGGCATGGCGCCTGAACGTTCTGGCAGGCGCCTGAACGTTCTGGCATGCGCCTGAACGTTCTGTCATGCGCCTGAACGTTCTGGCATTGCGCCTGAACGTTCTGTCATGCGCCTGAACGTTCTGTCATGCGCCTGAACGTTCTGTCATGCGCCTGAACGTTCTGGCACTGCGCCTGAACGTTCTGGCGAGCGCCTGAACGTTCGGGCGTTGCCCAAATAGTAAAAATTTCAAATAGTAATTTTTTTTTTTTTTTTTTTTTGTGAAATACAGGGTATTACAAAATCAAATAAATATATCATAACATGCAAATCATTTTAAATCAATTTCATATAATACAATGTCGTATAAGAAAACCAAAATAAAGAAATACTCACAATACAAGACTTTTCAAACCTAAGTCCTATTACTATCGCTACGATCCAGATCCACCTTAATCAATCCAAATCTTACTGTTCCAACCTGTCACATTCATTCCATATAATATATCAATTTTATATATTCCTATTTATTTTACATATTTCCACTGAAAGTAAATCAAAACTTTATTTTTGAAAATACCACAAAAGACCTCCTATAGCAAAACTTATACAGGTAAAATTGTTATACGTAGCTTAAATATTAATTTTGCAACAAAATAAAGTAGAAATGGCTTACCAGAACATCAATTTTGTCGTGAAATTATTTTTCCCTCTTCATTCTCCTCTCCCTTTCGTTATTCTTTATCTTTTTTTTTTTTGGATGGAGAAAGAATGAGATAGGAATGAAACAAAAATTGATTTCATGCTCCCAATGTTAATTAGTAAACCAACTCCCCATGCTTAAATTTAATTTATATATATATATATATATATATATATATATCCAACTTAACACATATTATTTGGATTTTAATAACCTAATTGTATCTTATAAACACACAAAAATATACACATGCATACTTAACACACATACATACTTACGCACACCTATATATGACTTTCATGTATTTATACACGTATTATACCCTTAGGTATACGTATAAGTCAATGTAGAACTTTGACAAAAAATATGGGGCGTTACACCAGTACAGTGGACTAGCACACTAGTTATTGTAGGAATGCGATTCCAACAATCAAAATTTTAAATTTCGAACCCCAAACAATTATTTTCTTGTGTCTAACGATTAGTACTTCATTCTAACTTAATCTTAAACACAAGGGAGACACAAATGTGAATCTAGGTAATATTTTCCCAAAATCTAAATTGTGACGACCCCTTCTCCAAAAATTTTGGAGAGGCAAGTTGCCCAGACTAGCACTCAATGTAATACCTAGGATTGCACACAAAAAAATAAAAATAAAATAAAATAAAAAATTTGAACTTCGAACACCTTTTTGGCTATAAAAAGCCCCCTCCCCTCTTTGGTTATTTTCACACCAAATTATTTGTGATTTCTCTCTCTCTCACTCTTCTTAAGTTTTTCTCTTCTCTCTTCGCGGTGCAACACGGTTCTGCTAGAGGGAAGGCTCCAGTTCTAGAAGGAGTTATTATCTGAAGGTGGGGAACGAAACATAGGTTTGCGTTTCACGACGTCCCTGACGTACGCTGACGTCATGACCGGCACAATATATTATACACTGTACATACCCATATACAGTATACAATACACTGTCAGCCTCAACGGACATTTACAAAACTTCCCAAAGTTTTCAAAAATTTTGACAGCACCTGCCCATAAAATGGACAATTCACATTTTTTTCCTGATATACCACAAATCAAATCCAATATATATATATAATCATTCCATTCATTCCACAAATATAGATACTTACGATCATCCCATTCCATCATCACAAGCATTGTATAATCCAAAATATCAAATCAAAATCCATGTTTTCTTAGAACCCATCTATGTGATAATATAGATATAGTATGTGATAATTATACTTATCAAAATAAAGAAAAATAACTCATATCCTCCAATGCATACATACACATACCAGATGAAGGCTCACGTGATTATCACTCACGGATTTTTCCTTTTTCCTTTGACTCAATACCTGAAATATTGGAGGAAATGGAGTGAGCAATCAACAACTCAGTGAATATATCTCTTGATATGACAATTTTATGCATTTAGAGAAGCATGGCATTTAAAATTATTTCCAAAAGCACATATGTAACATTCATCAAAATAAGATACATGCACACAAAATATAGTTATGCTCATTCAATAAACCAATGCACAGTTTCATAAAAAAATTTACCATCTCCCTCCTTCAAGGCAAGAAAGCGGGTCTAACCCTTGTATGGCCGTTACAAGGTAGCCACAGCTTCTCATTACCCAATTCACAGTCATTTGAAGGATCTTCAATCCTTGTTAGGACAGACCTACTGACAATGAGGTTACGCATAACACTCATCCGGGTTTAATTCCTAACGAAATGACAACATATGTGATCTGCCTTCGCACGTCTTGCATACTCCAAATGCCAAAAAAATCATTTATGAATGCAAATTAAAACACAATGCAACAATATATGCATAACATATTTACATTCAAACATTTCATATATATAAAATGCCATATAAGAACCAAAATCAAAAAAATATACTCACAGTACAAGACTTTTCAACTTAAATACCATCACCGTCGCTTTCGAGTCCAGCTTCATTTTAAATCCATAAATCCAACTAACTCAACCTGTCACAACCACTCCATAATTCAATTTCATTTATTCATATCTATTTATATATTTAATTTCTCAACTCACTTCAAATCACCAATAATAAAGATCAACCTTAAAAATACTATACACATTCTGTGCCTTTAAATTTCAACTCAATTTAGGACTCATAAGCAGTTGAAGCAACTACTATCTCGTCTCTGTGGTCAATCTAGATATTTCCACAAGAAAGAACAGTGAAAATAGAGTTCCAATTCATATTTTCACTAATTCTCAATTTATTTTTCTACTGGAACATATATCAATTTTATTAAAAATCTAGAACATTCCTAAAATTATTCTGTTCACATTGACACGTGTAAAATCAATCATTCTATCATTATACTACCTTCAACAGGTATTTTATTGAGGTTTTACACGTTCGCGAAGGTCACGAAAGTAAATTTTACTCACAAAAATCATATATTTAGCTACTAAAAATATCAAATCATATCCAAAAATCACAATCTTAGAATCAAAACGTCCGGAATTCAATTCTCTACGATTCTATGATGTCAAACCGGAGTTTCATTGGATTCTAATGCCATTTAATTCACATGATCACAGTACTATTCACGTTACTATTCACATTACTGTTCATTGGAAACATGAAAACTTTTACTAAAATTGTCCAACGGTCTCCAAAAATCATGAAATTAGCATCGATGGACTCACAACAATTCATTTTACCATTCTATAGCCTTCAACTGGAGTTTCATTGGGTTATAAATGATTCAAAAGGTTTTCAATCTAAACTCTAACTTCCAACAAACTTCCAACGGCTATAAAAATCTCAAATGAACACATAATTGAAATCGATATATTCGGGGCTCCTACAGTCTAAGGAGTGTTTTTCTATCTTTCGAACAAATTTTCACCCGAGTTGGGTAAAAATCCCAATTTCAAAAACACTATAAAACAACTCCCATAGCTAAAATTACTCCGCTAGAATCGTTACATCTAGCTTAGATATTAATTTCATGAAGAAATAGAGTGAAAATCACTTACCGCGAGTCCCGATTTGACGCGAATCCCGTGTTCTCCCTCATTTTCCTCTTTCTTCTTCTCGTTCCTCTTTCTTCATTCTAGCAACTTTTTTCCTTTCTTTTTTTATTTTATTTTTTTCTTTCTTGTTTTACAACGATGGAGAGGGAGAGTTTATAAGTGAGAGATTGAAATCTTGATTCCATGTTTCCTCATGCAAATTAATAAAGCAACTCCCCATAGTTAGTAGTTAATTCATTAAACCATTTATCATCAACTCAATTCACATATTTAATTAATCAACTCCATAAATTAATCCATTTTATTCAACTCCATTTTTACCTTGTAAGCACCCATATTGGATGATCCCATATGTATCATCTTCATTTAATAATTTTATTTATTTGCTCATACTCCTTAAATATAACATGTATTTTCATACACGCGTATATTTGGCTTCTACGTATAAAATACGTATATATTTCATATACGTATTATACATCTCGATATACGTGTAATTTAACGTATGTATTTAATTAAAACTATGGGGTGTTACATTGCGTGTCTTATAACTTTTATTAAAATTTACATTCATTTATCATTATGTCTACTATTCATTTACACTGTATTATTGCGTATAATGTTCATACATGTCATACGTATGCCTGTGTATTTAGAGTTCATGTATTGCACTGTTACTATGTTGGATTAGTGGTCAATCTGACTCAACCAAACATTTTCTTGTCCTCAGTAACTTTAAATAGTGAACAGGGAGGCAGTGTGCTGCTCTAGACGATTGGTACTTACGTAGACCTCGTGTCTTACCTCTCAAACTGGAGACTGATCTGGTTGGTCTTATTTGAAAGCTATCAGCTTGTACAAGTGATACTGAACATCCTAACTTTACACGTGGTGATACTGACCTGATAAAAATCACCAGACGTTGCCAAATCCTGGCTAATGTTAGTAAAGACCGGACCTGCTCATGCATTGGCATCATACATAAACACCACCTAGGTACGTAAGTGGTTTATGATCCACAAAATAGTTAAAAGCAATGCTCACTATTCTTGATATTTCTCTCGAGAGGGATGTACAATGAGAACCCGGGTTTACCTGGAGAAGGATATCTGTCGTGAATCCAGGGTGTCATTCCTGAGGAGGGACGTATAATGAGAACCCGACTTTACCTGGGGAAGTATAATCATGGAACCATTACGAGACGGTGTCGTGCATACATACATGTTGTATTGATTATGATGTTATGATGTGTTTATGTGATATTTGATTATGAAGTTTCCTTTATTAATTGTTATATTCACGAACTATTTTACCTACTGGGCAATAACTCACCCCGTTGTTATTCAATTTTTCTTAGGAGATTAGGGTGGACTGGGTGGAGGTTTTTGGGCCCACATTTTGTAACCCTTTATTTATTCATTGGGAATTTTGGGAGGATGTTCCCTTTACTATTTTATGTACAAAAATATATTATGAAATTAATGAAATCAGACTTGTACTTAATTATGTTCCTGCGCACTCGGTTATTGTTATAATGCATTCGTGCCCCGTCTGCGAGTGTTCCGCTGATTTAGGCACGTCAGGGCGGGGTGCGACATTTAATGGTATCAGAGAGAAAGGTCCACACCCGCCCAAGTCCACCAATTAGGAGAAGAAAATTTGATATTAGATATATATATATATATATATATATATATATATATATATATATATATATATATATATATATATATATATATATATATCTTTAGAACTATATATAGTTAAGATTTATATTAAATATATATATCTAAATAACTATATAGTTAGAATTTATATATATATAGATAAGATTTATAATATATATATATAACTTGTTGCTAATGAAAATTTGGATTCATTGATGGCATAAACATCAAGAGGAAAAATAGAAAATATTGTCCAACGGACAAGTCATAAATCTTAAAAATATTAGGAATATATTTTGTGTATGTCACAAGTTTTATCTTCTTTTCAGCAAGATAATGGCCTCAAGTGAAGGAACGACTTATAGTGGTCGGGAACCGATTTCCACAAGACTTACGAAACTTTCCAAACTAGATGTTATGACTATGAGGAGCATTGACAATAGAGATCTCCACCTCCATCCTATCCTTCACGACATATTCTCAAAGCTCGGGTGGCTGAATATAACGAAAGTTGAGGTTACGTCTCCTTCAACTTGGTGAAGTCTTTTTACGAATATATGAATTACGTGGAATTTCAAGAAGATGGGATTAGCCCTGTCTTGGAGACAATGATCAAGGGAGTAAAGATTTCCATCAGCGTTGAAACTATTTCATGACTTATGGAGATCCCAATAGGAGAAAGGATCATTGATCCACATGAACTCCAGACGGTTGTAGAGATCGCGGAATCCAAGGAATAGTTGTTCAATTTCCTTGCCAACAAGCCATACACTCAAATGACATAAGCCCACCTCTCGAATAATCTCCTTAAACCACTTCTTGCCTGCCTTGGGAAGATCATATTCGACAACATCTTGCCAGAATTGGTGACTAGAGGATCCGTGACTAGAGCTCAACCTCTTATGCTATACTACTTAGAAAAATGAATCTTTATCTCCCTACCTCACATTATCATCCAGCAAATGTTGCCAGTGATTCAAAATCCTACAAAGAAGGAACTCCTCGACTACAGAGTCTTGATCATGAGGATGCTTTAAGAGGAAAACATCAATACTTTTGATGAATCTTCAAAACAGATCACTAATGATGTTACAGTATCCTTCGTCTCAAAAACGTTTGTCTCAAGGAGAAGGGTGACTGACGAAGAAATTTTTGGCCCCACTTCCGGGGGAAATAGCAGAAGAATGAGAGATAACAATGGACGTTGTTAACGAAAAAGTTGGAGCAAGATTCTAATCAGGGAAGCACCAGTCAATGAACCAAACTAGAACACAACAAACCCGGCCCCGAATAATGATCAAACCGATCATCTATTCTCCGAGGATGATCTCTTTGGCAACCTGGGTCAACCACAAACAAATTAGAATGGATAGGTAATACGACGTACTAAAGGTTTTCAACTCTTGAGGTACCATGTCATTTAGTTCCACAAGTTCTTGTGAACCAACCGCAACAAAATTTGACGACACCAAACTTTGAAAGACAGGATATCCCGATGAGTCCACTATTTTAAAATGTTTCGACTCAAGCATATCCAACAGTCCAAGAAGTCCTAATTAGGGAGTCTTCATATAATCAAACTAATTACCCTCCACCTATGAGTCAACCATACGTCCAACATTTCCCACCAAGTGTAATACCCTGTATTTCACAAAAAAAAAAAAAAAAAAAAAAAAAAAAAATTACTATTTGAAATTTTACTATTTGGGCAACGCCCGAACGTTCAGGCGCCTGCCAGAACGTTCAGGCGCCATGCCAGAACGTTCAGGCGCCTGCCAGAACGTTCAGGCGCCATGCCAGAACGTTCAGGCGCCTGCCAGAACGTTCAGGCGCCATGCCAGAACGTTCAGGCGCCTGCCAGAACGTTCAGGCGCCTGCCAGAACGTTCAGGCGCCATGCCAGAACGTTCAGGCGCCTGCCAGAACGTTCAGGCGCCATGCCAGAACGTTCAGGCGCCTGCCAGAACGTTCAGGCGCAAAAATCTCTATATAAGAAACCTCCTCATTTCTCATTTCTCACACCAAATCACCTTCTCTTGTGATTTTTCTTCTCCTTTCCACGCTTTCTAAGTTTTTAGTTTTTGAGACTCTCTAATCGAGACTCTCGGTGCGGTTTAACAAAATTCTGTCCGGAGGAAAGCGCCAGATCTGAAAGCGGTGCAACAAAGTTCTGTCCGGAGAAAAGCATCAAATCTGAACACAGTAGACTAGACCAGTTCATGCATTGGCATCGTTCCTGTACATGAATTCAGGCGATGTAAGCTCATCAAACCATTAATACGTGACGGTGTCATGCATACATACATTTGATTGATTATGATGCTCACATGTGTATTTAAGATATTTGATATTGAAGTATGCTTTATTAATTGTTATACTCATGCACTATTTACCCACTGAGCGCGTTAAGCTCACTCCAATATTATCAAATCTTTCACAGGAAATTAGGGTGGACTGGGTGCAGGTTATGGGGCTCACATTTTGTACCCTTTGTATGATTCATTGGGGATTTTGGGAGTATGTTCCCTTGACCATTTTATGTACAAAAGTATTCTGAATTATATGAAATCAGATTTGTACTGTGTACCGTATTTCCGCTGCGCACTCTGTTATTACCATTATGATTGTTCCAAATGCACGCTCCGTCCGAGAGTGTACCGCCGGTTTAGGCGCGTCCGGGCGGGGTGTGACATTTAATGGTATCAGAGCGTACGGTCCACGGCCCGCCCAAGTCTACCAAATTAGGGAAAGAAATTATAGTTGATTTAAATATACATATAGTCATAATTTATTAGAAACTATATGTGTAGTTATTATTGAATATATGTATCTATATACATTAGTGTATATGAGGTACGTATAAAAAAAAAAAAAAAAAAAAAAAAAAAAAAAAAAAAAAAATTTCGAAAAAATTTTATTTTTCGAAAATTATTTATTCGAAAAAAAAAAAAAAAAAAAAATTATTTTTCAAAAATTATTTATTCGAAAAAAAAAAAAAAAAAAAAAAATTTATTTTTCGAAAATTATTTATTCGAAAAAAAAAAAAAAAAAAAAAAAAAAAAAAAAAATTTATCTAAAACTATATATATATAACTTCTATATATAGTTAAGATTAAAAATAACTATATATGATTTTTATATAGTTTAAATTTAAAAAATATATATATATATATATAATTATGATGAGATATGTCTATACATTCATAGGTGAATACGACATATATGCATCAAATCACTAATGAAGAAAATTTCATGATGACATAAACATCAACAGAAAACTCGAAAATAATGTCTAGAAGACAAGGCATAACTCTTAAAAATATTAGGAATATATTTTGTGTCTTTCACACAAATTTATTTTCCTTTCAGCAACAGAATGACCTCAAGGGAGGGAACAACTTCTACTAGTAGGGAACCAATTCCCACTAGACTAACGGAATTGTCCAAAAGAGAGATTGTGACCATGAGGAGCATCGACAATAGCGATCTCCGCCTCCGTCCAATTCTTCATGACAAACTCGCAACACTGGATTGGTTAAATATAACCAACGTTGAGGGTCAAGTCTCTTACAACTTGGTCAGATCTTTCTATGAAGCCATGACTTACGTGGGACTTCACGGAGATGAGTTCAGCCCTCACTTACAGACAACAATCATGGGAACGACAATTCCTATCAATATCGAGCTTATTGCTCGCCTTTTGGAAATCCCGATTGAGGAAATGATTATTGATCCACATGACCCCCAGACAATTGCAACGATCGCTGAATCTAATGCACAACTGTTCACTTCCCTCGCCAAAGAGCCATACACCCAATCAACATACACCAACCTCCCAAACAATCATCTTAAGCCATCTCTTGTCGGCCTCGGAAAGATTGTATACGGCAACATCTTGCCAGAAAGGGGCACTAGGGGCACTATGTCAAGGGCCCAACTCCTTGTGTTGTATTGCATAGAGAAGAAAATAAAGGTGTCCCTACCACACATCATCATCCAACAAATGTTAAGGGTAATTCAAAACCCTTTAACGAAGGAATTCCTCGGTTACGGAGTCTTGATTATGAGGATACTTTCCGCGGCAAACGTTGACACTTTCGATGGAACGTCAAAGCTGATCACTGAACCAGTTACCGCATCCTCTATCTTCAAGACATATGGCACAAGTGGAGGGGTAACTGATGAAGAGGTATTCGGCACGGCAAACAGAACTGCCGAAAGAATGAGGGACAAGCACGGGCGTTGCCTTCGCAAATGTCGACGCAAGATGCCTGTCACTGACGGCCCAAAAAAATGATTCAAATCCCAATCCTACATCAAACCCAGCCCTGAATACTGATCCAATTGATCCACCACTTACTGATGAAGAATTATATGCCACACTAAATTCGCCACTACAAAGTCATGATAGACAAGGTCCACAAGCAAATCCACCAACTTGGAACGTGCCAACTCAAGGCAACACTTCGTACCACAGATTTCCACCTTCTGCGGTACAGTATCAGCCCGTTCCACAAGTTGCTGTAAACCAACAACAACAGTACTGGGCCTCACCAAATCTTGGAGGGCCAAACATTCCAATGAGCCCATTGTTTCCAACTTTTTCATCTCAAACAAACCAAATTATCCAAGGGGTTCCGGTTAGGGGATCCCCACACAATCAATACAACTATGTTCCCCCTATGAACCACCCATACAACCAATACTTTCCTCAAATGCCTATGGCCTACCCTTCACCTATGAGACAACCAACCTATCAACCACCAATGGGACAACCGACTAACCTACTGGAACGGTTAGATGAAATGGCATCCAATATTGCTGCACTGAAAGAGAGCCACAATCTTGTATTAACTCGTTGCCAAACCCCAACGCAGAGCGGGCAAACTCTCAACCTTCTGTTAGTAGCCATTCTGTACATAACAGTAGATCTCGGAGAAATGGTGGTAGGCAAGAACGTCAAAATTGATTACTGGCAATGTAAATTTTTCTATTATATATGAATAACATTGTTTTGTTTACAGACTATCTTTGGTGGGCAGACTTACAACCATTCTTTCTTTTGTATCACTAACTTTGGTGTGGTATGGGACACAACAAAATTGGAGGATACTAAATAAAATGTGGAAGTAAGAAAACCCATGACCTTGTGTGAAAAGAAACATTTGGAGAAAGTTGCATTACTAATATTATCACTAAGTTTACACGGTATGGGACGAGTAAATTTGGACGATACTATTAGTGAACTTCTATTCAGCCAATGTTTTTAGAGACCGTGTTCATACAACTTAACTTGGTTTCCACCCTTATTACTAAATTCATGTGGTATGGGACATATGAACTTGGATAATAATTGAACAGACTAAGCGTAAGCGTATGAATGCATAAGATTGCGATAGAACGTTAGATCAGGATATTTACCGAGGCAAATCTTAGATTTCTTATGACTCGTATGGCTTTTCAATAAAACATATATGTATGTTCACAAAGACCACAACAAAATCATTTTAAATACTTGCACAGGTTTGTACTTATTATATAAACATTCTAACCCTGTTTTTTTTTTTACACCATGGCCAAACATACGAGTTATATAAGCTCTTTGATTCCTCAACAAAAAACCTTCCACTATACTTAGAACAATAGGTGATTTTCATATTGCAGTACTCTCGAAATTGTTGCTGAGCATATTATAACATTATCCTTGGCTACAGTTTCTAAATCTTGGCTTTCCTTTTCTCTTTGCCAGTGAGACAATGCAAACCAGGAAGAGAGGAAGGCCACGTGCTGTTCGTCCAGCAGTGGAGGCACCTCCTGAGATTCAGGAACCGCCGCCTCCGACAACAGCACAGGCCACACCCGACACTGCCACTACATCTGGGCAGGCAATACCACCACCAACCGCACCCTTTGCCATGCCTTCAAGCAATGAAACCTTCTTCGCTGGATTTATTGAGGCGATGAAGGTCACTGTTCAAACTGCCGTTCGTGAGACTGCAGCCAGTCAGGTTGCCACGGTACAAGCACCTATAAAATTTGGGTCGGAAGCTCAAACCGATCAGATTACTAAATACAAGCGACTACAACCTCTTACTTTCGATGGCACCATTGATCCTGATGAGGTGCAAAAGTGGCTAGATGAGTCAAAGAAGGCTCTTGATGCAATGGGAGTCGATGAGACTCGCAAAATTCCACTAGCAACTTACCAACTTGTTGGTGGAGCAAACAAATGGTGGCTCACAGTAAAAGAAGACCCACGGGTTAATATAGCAGATATGACTTGGCAACAGTTTGAGTCAATGTTTATTGATGAATATTTTCCCAGCGCGGTGACAAAGCAGAAGCGCCAGGACTTTGCTAAGTTATATCAGGGCACCATGACCGTCAGAGAATATGCTGGAAAATTCAAAGAATTATCTGTCTACTCTCTCTCCACCATCTCAACGGAGCGAGATAAGTCCGAGAAATTTTATAATGGCCTTCGCCATGACATTCGGCAAGCCTTATCGATCTTGGACATCAAGATTTACAAGGAGGTTGTTGACAAGGCCATGAGCTTTGAACAAGAGAAGCTCTTACAAGAACAGCGACTGAATAAGGGCAAACGGCCTGCCACATTTTTCCAACAAGGCACACAACAGGGCAACAGGAAAAAGCCCTACTACAATCACAACCCAGCCCTCCCAGCCCCGGTTTCGACGAATGAAGCCACAACACCTGCGGCTGAACCTTTTAACTCTAACTACCAGGGTTTCCGAAATCATGGCCGTGGCGGTCGTTATGGACGAGGTGGCCGTAGCAACGGCAATGGCAGAGGTGGTGGCCGACACCACAATCAACAAGGCCAGCACAATAATCAGAATGGCCAGCAAAACCATCAGCCGTACAGGCCGACTTGTTACAACTGCGGCCAGAAGGGCCATGTGAAACATCTTTGTCCGCACCTTCAGCAACCTATTCCTGCTATTCCAGTCCAACAAGCACCACCTGCTGCTAATGCCCAACCCAGGCAGACCCAGCAGAACCAGGGTCCACGGAATCAGGGCAGAGCATATGCCATCGCTCACCAACCCCTCCCAGACAATAATGTCGTCGAAGGTACCTTTCCTTTGTTCAATACATTGGTGCATGTTTTGTTTGATTCAGGTGCTACGCATTCTTTTATCTCATCAGCATTGGTAAGACATTTAGGCCTGCATCCTGAACCCACAAACATCACACTCCATGTCACATCACCGTTCGGATCGGGTACTGACGTGACTTTGCAGTGCTCTCGATGTGAGCTTCGAATGTCTGACCAGATAATATATGCCGACCTTTTTGTAATGGATTTTGAAGACTTCGACATCATCCTCGGCATGGACTGGCTGGCACCACTGAATGCAAAGATCGACTGTATGAACAAGCAAGTTCAGTTAACTTTGCCTACAGGAGAGTTTGTTACGACTTTGCATCGACTATCGCAAGTTGAATAACGTCACCATCAAGAACAGATATCCGTTACCCAGGATCGATGACTTGTTCGACCAACTTAGAGATGCCAAATACTTCTCTAAGATTGATTTACGGTCCGGTTATCACCAACTCCGGATCCGAGCGTCGGACATCACCAAAACAGCGTTCAGAACTCGGTACGGACATTACGAGTTCTTAGTTATGCCATTCGGCCTAACAAATGCCCCTGCAGCATTCATGGATTTGATGAATCGCATATTCAGGTTATACTTAGATCGATTTGTGGTGGTTTTTGTGGACGACATCTTGATATATTCCTCAACCGAAGACGACCATAAACTACATTTGACGATCGTCCTCCAGACCTTACAAAGACACCAACTGTATGCAAAGTTGAGTAAGTGCGAATTTTGGGCAAAGCGAGTTCAATTCCTAGGCCATGTGGTTTCAGGCAATGGCATTGAGGTAGATCCTTCTAAAGTTGAAGCCGTTTTAAACTGGAAGCAGCCTACCACTGTTACTCAGATTAGGAGTTTTCTTGGTTTGGCTGGCTATTATAGACGCTTCATCAAGGATTTCTCAAAGATTGCTGAACCTATGACCAAGCTCACTCGAAAAGACGTGCGCTTCATCTGGAATCCCGCCTGTGAGGCATCATTTCAGGAATTGAAAAAACGCCTCACGACAGCACCTGTACTTATCACTCCACACCATGGAATTGGATTTTCATTATACACTGACGCCTCCCTCCATGGCTTAGGTGCCGTGCTAATGCAAGAAGGCCAAGTGGTTGCATATGCGTCCAGACAACTGAAGATTCATGAGGGTAATTACCCAACTCATGACTTGGAACTTGCAGCTGTTGTATTTGCACTGAAATTATGGCGTCATTACCTCTACGGTGAACGGTTCGAGGTCTTCTCGGATCACAAGAGTCTTAAGTACATATCCACTCAGCGAGACCTCAACCTCCGCCAACGACGATGGTTGGAATTCTTGAAAGATTATGACTTTCAACTCCAGTACCATCCCGGAAAGGCCAATGTTGTGGCTGATGCCCTGAGTAGAAAATCTTATGTTGCTTGCACTCTTAACTTTGAAATGGGAAAGTTGGCTACAGAGTTGGAGAACTTTAACCTACAACTGAACATAGACGGACCAAGACCACGCCTCTCTCAATTATCAGCTACCTCTGACCTCGTTCGCAAGATTTCAGCTACTCAAGCCAATGACCCTATGTTAATGGAGAAACGAGAACTTCTACTCAGCGGGCACGACCTTCCTCATTGGTCAGTCTCTGACAACGGAGCTGTTTTTTATAAAAAACGTCTTTGTCTTCCGAACGACCCTGAGGTTCGGAAAGACGTGCTTACTGAGATGCACTGTTCAAGATACGCTATGCATCCTGGGGGTGACAAGATGTACCAGGATGTCAAGCGACAATTCTGGTTTTCTGGAATGAAGACGGCAATTGCCGACTTCGTTGCCCGATGTCTTGTTTGTCAGCAAGTTAAGGCCGAACGAAGACTTCCCTCTGGCCTTCTCCAACCGTTACCTATTGGAGAATGGAAATGGGAGAACATCGCAATGGATTTTGTTACAGCCTTACCTCGAAATAATAAAGGACAAGATGCTATCTGGGTCATCATTGACCGACTTACAAAGTCGGCCCACTTCTTGCCAATAAAGTTCACGGATAATCCCGCCAAACTTGCAGAACTCTATGAAAGAGAGATCGTACGCCTTCATGGCATACCACTCACGATCGTCTCTGATCGAGACCCTCGATTCACATCCAACTTTTGGCAAAGTTTCCAAAATAGAATGGGTTCTAAGATCACTATGAGCACAGCCTTCCACCCTCAGACTGATGGGCAGTCAGAGCGGCTTATCCAAATCTTAGAAGACATGTTACGATGCTGCATTTTGGACTTTCATGACGGATGGGCAAAGTATTTACATCTAGCTGAGTTTGCATACAACAACAGCTACCAAACTAGTATCGGCATGGCCCCATACGAGGCTCTCTATGGTCGGCCTTGCAGATCTCCGATATGCTGGTTAGATATGGCAGATCGACCGCAGTTAGGCCCTGAACTAGTACAAGAGACTTCTGAAAAGATCACACTCGTAAAGGAACGGCTTCGTGTTGCACAAAGTCGACAGAAGAGCTATGCTGACAAGCGGCGACAACCTCTAGAATTTGATAAGGGAGACTTTGTTTTTCTGAAAGTCCAGCCCACAAGAGGTGTCAAACGCTTTGGGATCAAAGGCCAGCTCTCCCCGCGATATATCGGTCCATTTCCGATCATTGAACGTATTGGCAAACTTGCTTATCGTCTGTCCCTTCCATCATCCATGCCTAAGGTTCATGACGTTTTTCACGTATCTATGCTTCGCAAGTATCGTCCTGATCCTTCGCATATCATCCCTTTAGTCGAGGTTCGGGTTGAGGAAGGAAATACGTACCAGGAGAAAGCAATCCAGATTTTAGATACAAAAACTCAAGAACTACGGCGCCGTAGCATCCCACTTGTGAAAGTGCTCTGGGATCACCACGGGGTAGAGGAAGCAACATGGGAACTAGAATCAACAATTAAACAAAAATACCCTGCATTGTTTTCTAGCACCAACTGATGAAGTGATACGTTGTATTATTTTCACTTATCAATATCAGGATGAAACATTGTTTACACCTATCTTAATACATTGTTTCACTTCAAGAACTACCCGATGTCTGAACATAATATCAATGGATAGAGTATTGCACACATGCAGTGGCCTCATTCACAGCCTGCGGCTACTTCTCAAACCGCCAACCCCCATCACTACTTGACTTGATTTCGAGGGCGAAATCCCTTTAAGGGGGGTAGAGTGTAATACCCTGTATTTCACAAAAAAAAAAAAAAAAAAAAAAATTACTATTTGAAATTTTACTATTTGGGCAACGCCCGAACGTTCAGGCGCCTGCCAGAACGTTCAGGCGCCTGCCAGAACGTTCAGGCGCCATGCCAGAACGTTCAGGCGCCTGCCAGAACGTTCAGGCGCCATGCCAGAACGTTCAGGCGCCTGCCAGAACGTTCAGGCGCCCTGCCAGAACGTTCAGGCGCCTGCCAGAACGTTCAGGCGCCATGCCAGAACGTTCAGGCGCCTGCCAGAACGTTCAGGCGCAAAAATCTCTATATAAGAAACCTCCTCATTTCTCATTTCTCACACCAAATCACCTTCTCTTGTGATTTTTCTTCTCCTTTCCACGCTTTCTAAGTTTTTAGTTTTTGAGACTCTCTAATCGAGACTCTCGGTGCGGTTTAACAAAATTCTGTCCGGAGGAAAGCGCCAGATCTGAAAGCGGTGCAACAAAGTTCTGTCCGGAGAAAAGCATCAAATCTGATGGTGGGGAACGAAACATAGGTTTGCGTGTTTTATAACTTTTATTAAAGTTTACATTCAATTATTATTATGTCTACTATTCATTTACACTGCATTATGTCAATAATGTTATGACCTGAATGTTATAACTTTGCACGTCGTGATACCGACCCTGATAAAGTTCACTAGACGTTGCCAAAGTCAGTCTAAATGTCAAGAAAGACCAGACCAGTAGACTAGACCAGTTCATGCATTGGCATCATACATATCACCACCTAGGGACGTATATGGTTTATGACTCATAGAATAGTTAGAAGCATTGCTCACTATTCATTATATTTCTCTGGAGAAGGACGTACATGAGAACCCGGTTACACCCGGGGAGGGACATTAGTACGTGAATTCAGAGCATCGTTCCTGTACATGAATTCAGGCGATGTAAGCTCATCAAACCATTAATACGTGACGGTGTCATGCATACATACATTTGATTGATTATGATGCTCACATGTGTATTTAAGATATTTGATATTGAAGTATGCTTTATTAATTGTTATACTCATGCACTATTTACCCACTGAGCGCGTTAAGCTCACTCCAATATTATCAAATCTTTCACAGGAAATTAGGGTGGACTGGGTGCAGGTTATGGGGCTCACATTTTGTACCCTTTGTATGATTCATTGGGGATTTTGGGAGTATGTTCCCTTGACCATTTTATGTACAAAAGTATTCTGAATTATATGAAATCAGATTTGTACTGTGTACCGTATTTCCGCTGCGCACTCTGTTATTACCATTATGATTGTTCCAAATGCACGCTCCGTCCGAGAGTGTACCGCCGGTTTAGGCGCGTCCGGGCGGGGTGTGACAAATTCTTACAGTCTATCCTCCACTTATGAGACAGACAACCTACCAACCATCAATGGGACAACTGACAAATCCATTTAACCAGTTAAATGTGATTGTATCTAGTCTTGCTTGGATGTAGGAGACCCAGAATGTGTTGATAACATGTGTGCAAGGCATAGTAGAAGAGCGAGCATCTTCTCAACGTTCTTCTAGTAGTCGTTCTGTAACTATCAAAAGTTCTAGAAGGGGCAGTAGTAGGCGGGAAAATTAGGAATGATTACTAGCATTGTAATTTTTTTTTTAATAAATGAAATGTTTATTTGAGACTATGTTTGGTGGGCTGACTTACAACTATTCTTTCTTTTGTATCACTAACTTTGGAGTGGTATGAGACACAAAAAAATTGGAAGATACTAAATAAAATGTGGAAGTAAGAAAACCCACGACCTTGTGTGAAAAGAAACATTTGGGAAAAGTTGTATTACTAACATTATCACTAAGTTTACACGGCATGGGACGAGTAAACTTGGACAATACTATTAGTGAACTCCTCACTAGCCAATGTTTTATAGAGACCGTGTTCCTACAACTTAACTTGGTTGAAACCCTTATTACCAAATTCATGTGGTATGGGACACACGAATTTGGATAATAGTCGAAAAGACTAAGCAAAAGAGTTTGAATACATAAGATTGCGATAGAACGTTAGATCAAGATATTTACCGAGGATAATCTTAAAATTTTTATGACTCGTATGGATTTTCAAAGAAATATATATGTATGTTCACAAAAACCAGAACCAAAACATTTGAAATACGTGCAAAGTTTTATACTTATTATATAAACATTCTAACCTTGTTTTACACCATGGCCAAACATACGAGGCACATAAGATTATTTGATTCCTCAACAAAAACCTTACACCATACCTAGAAAAGTAGGTGGTTTTATATTGCAGTACTCTCGAACTTATTGCTGAGAATATCATAGCATTATACTTGGTTACAGTTCCTAAATAATGGTTTTATTTTCTACTTGCCAGTGAGAAAATGCAAATCAGGAAGAGAGGAAGGACACGCACAGTCCGTCCAGCAGAGGAGGCACCTCCTGTAGTTCAAAATCAGGAACCGCCGCCTCCAAGGACAGAGCATGCCACACTTGACACTGCCACACTTGACACTGCCACTACTTCTGGGCAGGCAGTGCCATCTCAGCCCACATCCTTTGTCAAGCCTTCGAGCATGAAAGTCTTTTTTGCCGAATTTATCGAGGCAATGAAAATAACTGTTTAGACGGCCGTTCGTGAGACTGCGGTCAACCAAGTAGTTACTGTACAAGCACCTGTACGATCTGGGTTAGAGAGCCAAACCAACGAAATCACGAAGTACAAGAAGCTACAACCCCTTTTTTTGCTGGCACCATTGATGCGGAGGAGGAGCAGAAATGTCTTGATGAGTCAAAAAAAGGCTCTTGAGGTGATGAAAGTCGAAGAGGGTCAAAATATTCCACTTGCATCCTACCAACTTGTTTGTGGAGCAAATACGTGGTGGATAACGGTGAAGGAAGACCCAAGGGTCAACACCGCAGACATGACTTAGCAGCAGTTCGAGTCATTGTTCATTGATGAGTACTTCCCCGTCGCTGTGAAAAGGCAAAAGCGTCAGGAGTTCGCCAGGTTATACCAGGGCAACATGACAGTCAGAGAGTTTGCTGTCAGATTCAAAGAATTATCAGTTTACTCTCTCTCCACCATCTCAACGGAGCAAGATATGACCGAGAAATTCTACAATGGCCTTCGTCCTGACATCCGACAAGCTCTGTCGATCTTGGATCTCAAGATTTATAGGGAGGTCGTTGACAAGGCCATGAGCTTTGAGCAGGAAAAGATTGAGCAGGAGTAGAGAATGAATAGGGGAAAAATGGTCTGCATCATTTTCCTAATAGGGCTCGCTGCAGGGCAACAAGAAGAAACCCTACTATAATCAAAACCCAACCCTCCCAGCCCCTGTTAAGAAATATGAGGCCACGACACCTCCGGCTGAACCGTCTAACCCTGGTCATCAAGGTCTTCGCAATCATGGCTAAGGAGGTCATAATGGAAGGGGTGGCCTTCGAAACGACAATGGCAGGGGTGGTGGTCAGCACCACAATCAACATGGCCATCAGAACTAACAACAGACGCCTTAGCAGCAGAGGCCGACTTGTTATAACTATGGCCAATAGGGCCATGTAAAAAAGATTTTTCAAACCTTGTAAAAATCTTTGTGTGCATTTGTATTTATTTTCCACCCTTTTATAATTATGCACTTTATTTAGTAGAGTAATAATTCGCATTAATCTAAGGACTTCCACAAAGAATCTAGATTTTGTCAAAATCGACCATTCACCTAATTCACCCTCCTCTTGGGTGTCCAACTTAACAATATATGTGTAACACCCTATACTTGTAAGTCAAACCTGTACATTTAGTTGTACATATTGTCAAATGTATTTGTATGTGTATATGGCCTTAGAGTATGGTATTTATGTGATTTCTAGGGTAATAGGCACTTGTGGACCCTAGACATACCATTTGAGACCCAACACTTAGAAAAAATTTCACATTGGACTTGTAGAAGGCGCGCTCCTGGGAGAGAAGCGCGCTCTAGTAGTGAAAACTCGAGAGCTTGTTTTTTGAAATCTCTAGAGAAATTTCTATTTTCTAGGCGAAGAGAAGCGCACTCTTTTGTGTTTTGACAGTTTTTTAAAAATGACGGTGAGGTGGTTTGTGCACGTTTTTACCTGAAAATTCAATCTTTTTAGCTCATTTGAGCCAAATAAAGAAGGAGAAACAAAATAAGAAGGAGAGCTAGACCTAGGGTTGGTGAATCCAAGGTAAGGGTTGGCCATTTTTAGTTAAAAATTCCATATTCTTGCTCCTCTCTTCAAGTTGTATAACATATGTGAATTTGGTGGATTTTCCACGGTTAAACTGATGGATTGCTTGAAAGTGGGTTTGAACTGGAATTGAGGTTTTGAGGAATGATTTTGCTAGTAAGTGAACCCTTGATGAATTATGAGTTTTTGGAATGTTAAATTAGTAAAATTCGATAGGTGACAGTGGTGTTCTTCCAACCATGTTGTGTTGAAGCAGCTGAAGGTTTGGGAACATGGGAACACATTTGAATGACGTCTTTGTGTGTTTTAATGTGAATTGAGGTATGATTATGATTGAATATGGTTTGGTAATGGAAATTGTAGTGAATTGTGAAAGAAAAGTGGAGTTGGTGATTCGGACTGTGTACACAAGTGAGCTACTTTTTTAACATTGTGTAGAGAAAGGGTATTGTGGTTAGACATTGTATACATTGTAAGTATTTCTTTACTTTGGTCTTTTTGTATGACATTGTATGATATTAAATGCTTTGTGAAACTATAAGCATGTTAATGTATTGCATTGTGTTTTGAAATGCATGAAATGGATTATGAAATGGAGCATGTCTATACTTGTTGGAACAAGTTAGAACATGAGGTCATTCTTAGGAATAGCATGAGTACTTGTGAATGTACTCATGGTCATTGGTGCTGTCTTAATAGAGTAAGAGCCCAAGAATGAATGAATTAATTGAGTAATAAAGGTTTGGTGCTACCCTTGTGTGTGCATAAACAAGGGGTGTAAACTCACTCTATTGCTTGGAAGAAGGGAGATGATATGATTTTCATTGGCCTTGCATAATTTACACTAGATATTGCATTCATTTTATATTAATCATGTATGATACTTGTTATTCAAATGCACGTATTAAATTGTGTTAAACGAATCATGTTTTATATGAATGCATATATGATGCCCATAGTAGGAAATATTCACTGAGCTGGGATTGCTCACTCCTTCTTCTCAAACATTTCAGAAACAGATCCCAAGGGAAAGGTAAAGGCACAAGAAGAGTAGAAGACTCTTCAGACTATTTTGATGTATATGTTTGAGAGTTGGAACAATTTATTTCGGGTTGTATATGTAACGACCCTAAATTTCATAAAAAGGGACCCCAAACTTTTAGTGTGATTATGAGTATGTATTGTATGATTTTGTGGTGTTTGATGTGTGTTTAATGGTGTAAATTTGATTGGGAGACCAATCGGGGGAAAAAAAAGGTGAAAAAGTAGAGATAAATGACAAAATAGGCTTAGGAGCACGCTCCCAAGAGGGGAGGAGAGCGCTCCTATGTTCTAAAAACAAAAGGAAGTTTCTGGGCAGGGGAGGAGTGCGCTCTTTGCGAAAACCCGAGAGGGGTGATTTTCAAGGAATCGGAGGAGCATGCTTCTTAAAGGGAGAAGCGCGCTCCTTGCGTAAAACAGAGAACAAAAGAAAGTTTAGGAACCCGTGAGCTGCGTGCTCCTCACGTTAAAATCTGATTTTTTGTAAAAAGAAAATCGGTGGGTTGGTGTAAGTGAAATAAAACACCCAAATTGATTTTCACTTGCTCATTTCAGCAAGAACGAATTGGGGAAAGAAAAGAAATGAGAAAAGAGGAGAAAAATGGGTTTCGGACGAAAACTTCGCCAAATCCGAGCTGAGGTAAGTGTTTTCTCCAATTTTTCTCTATGAAATTGCTAATTAGTGTAAGAGAAACTCTAGATCATGGCATTCGCTGGCGAATTGGTAATGGAGATAAAGCGAAGATTTTTCATGATCCATGGCTCCCTAGAGAGCACACTTTTAAGCCATTTTCTCATTCCTCTCTTTTACATAACGAGAAAGTAAGTGCTATCATTTCCCACAACGAAGACTGGAACACTGATTTGATCTAATCAGAGTTCCGACTTGAAGATACTGAAGCTATATTATCCATCCCTTTGAGAAATGGCAGCCATGAAGATAGAGTTGTATGGCATTATGAGAAGGATGATACTTACAAAGTTAAAAATGGCTACCATGTAGCAATGGCTCATAGGAATCCAAGCTCACAGTCAAATACATCGGCGTCTTCTCAATGGTGGCGCCACATATGGAAGCTCAAAATCCCTGCCAAGACTAAAATCTTCTTTTGGAAAGCTATTCACTGTTGTCTCCCATCTGGTGACAACATGGAAAGACGCCACATCTCACACATTGGAAGATGTTCTGTTTGCAAGGGAGGTCCAGATTCTCTTGAACACGTACTATTCAAGTGTAAAACAACCTAGATAACATGGAATAACAATTTGTTCAGAGCTTGCAAACCACCAAAGGAACATCACCATGCTCTGTGGGAATGGATTTCAACAATAGATACTCACTCAGCCTCATATTGGGATAGAAGGATCATCTTAATGTGGGCACTCTGGACCAATAGAAATAAATGCTTTCATGGAAGCCGTGGGTATATGGGTGCTGAAATTGCGATTTGGGCAAAACCATACCTTCTTGCATACCAGGATGCTCAAGCTCGGAAGATACAATGCCACACAAATGTCACACCCCACCCGGACGCGCCTAAACCGACGAAACACTCACAAGCGGGGCGCGAATGCAATATAACAGTTACCGAGTGCGCAGGTACACAATTTAAATACAAATCTGATTTCATTAATTTCAGAATGTATTTTGTACAAAATGTAATTAAGGGAACATCCTCCCAAAATTTTCCCAATAACTAAGCAAGGGGTACAAAATGAGGGCCCAAAACACCTCCATCCAATCCACCCTAGACTCCAGTAAAAATGGTTAACCACGAGAGTGAGCTATTGCCCAGTGGGTAAAATAGTTCGTGAATATGACAATTAATAAAGAAGACTTCTTCATAATCAAATATCACATATACACAACATAGCATCATAAACAGTACAACATGGCTTAACAAGAATGTATGCATAACACCATCTCGTAATGGTTCTGTGATCGTTCATCGCCCTGAGTTCACGTACAGATGTCCATCCCTAGGTAATACTGGGTTCACATTGTACGTCCATCTCTAGGGAAAACATCAATAATAGTTAGCACAATTGCTCCAATAACTATTCCATAGATCACAAACCACTTACGTCCTTAGGTGGTTCTTATTTCATTTATGATGACTATGCATGTGTGAGTCTGGTTTTTTCTAATATTAGAAAGGATTTGGCAGTGTCTGGTGATGCTTATCAGAGTCAACATCACAGCGTCATTCTCATTTATCCTTTTATTCAATCAATCCTAACTCATCAATTCATGGTTTAATGGGTCCATGCATAAATAATAACATATGCATTATAATTTAATTTAACATGACCCATATACAATTTATGATACACATATTTATATACATTATCAAGTATCAACTATACAAACATTAAACAACCATCAAACAAACACCAAACATATCAAGGCAATGCATAGAGTTTGGGCAAAGTGCAATTGGGTTATGGGCTCGATGAAATAATTTTCGGGGAGTCACATGAAACGTGATAACACGCAAATGCTACTAATAATTTTAGGAAAAATTCCTAAAAATCATATTTATTTTTCTAAACTAACCTAATGCATTTTATTCCTGAAAACAACTAAAATTAACCTCTAAAACACACAAAAACACTAAAATGAACCTATGACACAAAACATGCAACATATGCCAAAAACACCTAGAAATTGGGAAAATGTTTCTAAAAAACTAATAAAAATCCTACAAATTACTACGTATAAAACTCAACTTATCAGTTAGTGAAAATTGCAGTTGCTATTTTCATATAACATTCTAGCCATTGTGTGAAAACGTTCACATTATTTGAACTTCAAATGCCTAACGGCTATGTCTCCCTAAGTCTATAAATACAAACACTGAAGACCAAACAACTTGCCAATCACTTTGTGTTGTGCCAATACTTTTTGAAAGTTAGTCTGAGTCATAATGAATTTCATTTTCTAATCTTTCAAAGAATTTTTACTAATACCGATACGATTTTCATACTGAACTTCAATTTTATTTTATATTTGAAAATATGTTTTTATATTGGTATCAACTCAAATTCTCAGCACTGATTCATATTTGGCATCATTCATGCTGATGATAGAATTTGAGAAATAGTTCAAGATATACAGTTGTACTTGATTTCATATCTTAAGTACTGTATTGATTTATATTAGTAGTTGCGTTAAACTACTAATCATTAAACCAAAAGTTTTCATACATATATTCTATATCTATTTTGAAAATTGTTTGTGTCTTTAATTTACACCAGTCATCTGTTTTTAACGTCAATATTTGTTTGGTATATTTTATCAGTGGCTACTCGAATTGCGAAATCAACCTATATGAGGTTTGAGGTTCGAATACGGGGGAGGCCCTGCACTATTCATGAATAGTGTGGAAAAATGATCCCGGGTACTAGACACTGTTG
This sequence comes from Paratinospora sagittata, assembly GCA_035771175.1. Lineage (NCBI taxonomy): Eukaryota > Viridiplantae > Streptophyta > Magnoliopsida > Ranunculales > Menispermaceae > Paratinospora > Paratinospora sagittata. The sequence continues at coordinate 18,998,294 of CM069605.1, forward strand.
AGTGGGTTGTGTACTGGGATGAGACAATATTATGGTTCCATAATGGCTGGAGTACTGCGGGGGTACTCATCACCCTGGGTTGCGGGCACTGTGTGCAACCCAGGTGTGACATGTAGTGTGCTTAATGTAAAGTGTTCTACTGCGTTAGAACCACCCAACATCTTAGTATTGTAATGCTGGTGTGTTTCTGGACTGAAACAACTAGGACAAGTGAAGGTAGTTCACTTGATGATTTCAGGATTGAAATTAGGTAAGTTATCTCTTAGCCTTTAAAAGAGAAAACGGTTCATCCTCATCCAGTAAAAGGGTAGGTGTGTCCTTAACCTTAAAAATGATAGGTTATCTCTTAACCTATAAAAGAGAAACGGTTGTTCCTTATCCCACAAAGGATCACGGTTCTTCCTTAGCCAGTAAAAGGAATATGGGTTTCTCCTTAGCCAGGTGTAACGGTTTGGTTCTCACCCGTAAGAGAATCAATTAGTAGATTGAGTAAATCCTAATCGGGAGATTAGGTAGTGGATGTGGGCTTGGTCGAACCACTATAAATCTATGTGTCAAACATTTGAATTTTAGTTTGTGTTCTAATTTGCGTCATGTTCCAATTAACTTATGTAAATCACTTAAGTTATTGGAAGATAATTTTAAAATTGACCATCGCACCCAATTCACCCCTCTCTTGGGTAGACCAACATCTTGTGCCTAAACTGGAACACCAAAGCATTATTGGAACCAAATGAGTGTTTAGGAACAAGACACCAAAGCGTTATTGGAACCAAACGGGTGTTTAGGAACAAGAAAAATGAGAAAGAATCATAGTAAAAAACAAAGCCAGATTAGTAGCACAAGGCTACAATCAAGAGAAAGGAATTGACTATGAAGAAGTTTTTGCTCCAGTAGCAAGATTAGAAGCAATCAAACTACTACATGCTTATGCTTGCTATAACGGGTTCATGTTATATCAAATGGATGTCGAAAGTGCTTTCCTGAATGGATTTATAAACGGGGAGGTCTATGTGAAGCAACCACCCGATTTTAAGGATTGTTACAAACCTGATCATGTTTATAAACTTAGAAAAGGTTTATATGGTTTGAAGAAGGCTCATAGAGCGTGGTATGATAGGCTTAGCACATTCATCTTGGATCATAACTTCAAGATAATGATATGCTTCTAGTGCAGATCTATGTTAACGACATTACCTTTGGTGCATCAAACAAAATCTTCTGTGATGAGTTTTGCTCTATCATGACAAGTGAGTTTGAAATGAGCATGATGGGAGAATTAAACTACTTCCTTGGTTTACAAATGAAGCAGATGAAAAATGGAACATTCTTAAATCAATCAAAGTATGCAAGGGACATGATTAAAAAGTTCAAATTTGAAAATTTGAAATCTATTGATGCACCTTGCAGTTCATCCATCAATATGGATAAGGATAAAAAAGGCAAACCAATCGACCCTAAGCTTTATCGAGGAATGATAGCAAGTTTGTTGTATCTAACGGCAAACAGACCTAATATTATGTTTGACGTTTGTCTATGTGCTAGATTTCAATTTGATCCTAAAGAGTCTCATCTAAAGTGTGTTAAACGGATATTTCGATACATCAGTGGCCTACTATATATGGGTATCTGGTTCGCTAAAGGAACTTTTTTTGTTCTCAAAAGCTTTGTTGATTCTGACTATGCAAGAAGCTTAATAGATAGAAAAAGTACCTCAAGATTTTGTCACTTCATGGGCGATTCACCCATTTCTTGGTTTAGCAAGAAACAAAATTCAGTAGCATTATTTACATTAGAAGCTGAATACATTGCAGTCGGAAGTTGCTGTCCGCAAGTGTTATATCAGATTATCAAATCAATATCCAATGTGCGAAAATTTATTGTGGTAATACAAGTGCTATAAACATTTTCAAAAACCATGTCATTCATTCTCGAACGAAACACATTAAAATTCGAAATCATTTTCTTCGAGATCATGTGGAACGTGGAGATGTGAAATTGATTTATATTGAAACTAAAGATCAGTTAGCTGATATCTTTACTAAACCTTTCGCTAGAGATCAATTTTCACATATAAGACGAGAATTGGGCATGTTTGACTTTTGAAACTTGCCAAGTGCTTAATTGCTCATCCACTCCGGCCCCACCACTCCTACTTCATCTGCTACTACCATCGTCATACCCGATGCAGATGTTAGTACCACCCCTACGGAGGACACAACCTCAACTTCACCCACTGACGATATATTCGCTGGTCTTGGATCTCTTGATCCTAGGTCGTCCCCTCTGTCTTAGGCACACCCTCTTTTTGATATTTCAAAAGGGGAAGAGATTAGTATATGATTGGTCTGATTTACTGGATCAATTATGTGCACATACTCAGGAGGAGCGTTCATATACTGAGGGGGAGTTTAGGATGTTGGATATACATTTTAGAGATGTTCTGTATGTCTTTGTTGTACACACTTTTGTTATCTCTATTTAATTTTTATGTACACACTTCAGTTGATCACACGTATATGTTTTACTTGTTATACTGATATACATGTACATTTTGATACTATTGTTCACATGTGCTTGAGTATATTCAATTATTTGTGCTTACATGATCACATGTTTTTTATTATGCTTATATTGATAGCTGATTAATTAAGGTTCAAATGTTATTGAATGCTATTTTTTTAAGTGGTATATTCTTAAATCTAGCATGATATAATTATTCATTTCACTCATTCATTCACTCGAAAAATCATGTTTCTTGCTTCAATTAGGCCAATAATGAATTTGTTTGAAATCATCAAAAAGGGAGAGATTGATGTAACGACTCTCACCCGGTTTTGTTTTGATGATTACAAACTGTTGATGTAATGACTCTCACCCTATTTTGCTTTAATAATTACAAACAACATACTTTTAATCACTAATCTCTTTGACGTAGTTGTTTCAGTTCTAGCTAGCTATATCAGATGGATTCAACTATACTGTCAAAGCATATGGATGGAACAACATCGCACAAAGATTCAAGAGCTTCAGGTTTGTAATTCTTGTTTAGAATCTTAGTGTTGTACAGTAACCATTACACGTTCCAATCACAATATGATTTGCATCTTTTCGAAATTATGCATATAGTTTATCATACTCATGCATATACACAATTACATATTGACCATGCATGCACACACATTAGTATGATAATTATGCAATCACATAGTTAAAATTGTTTACCATGCATATTTTTATTAGTGATTAGCTGCATTCATTTCATCGGCTTTGCATGGTTTTATCGCTTTACGTGTATTGTATTGAATGTTTCAATCATATGCTTAGTCAATTGATTTACAAACTTTGTTAATTATATTTCAATCTTGTCAAAAATTGTTTTTAAAAGTTAGTCTATATATTTGACAAAGTCCTAAACTCATTATGATAAAAAAAAATTAGGTTTGTATCACTTCAACGTGAAGGAACACGCTCCTGTGCATTTTCCCGAAACTCAGATTTTTTTTATCAGAGTTTAAGGAACATGCTCCTTAAGAAAGGAATGCACTCTTGTTGTTTTTCTCGAGACTCATATTTTTCTGATCAGGGAAAAAGGAACGCGCTCCTCTTAGTAGGAACGCACTCCTGTTGTCAAGGGCAAAATAGAAAATTTTATAGAGTCAGTGGTTATTGATGAAATACCTCGCTCCTATGCCCAATAGATATAAGGAACGTGTTCCTTGATAGGAGGAAAATTTGAATAGTTTCAGATTTCAAAGCAGAAGCGCGCTCCTTTTATGAGGAATGTGTTCTTGTGCCTTGGTATGGTATTTTTTTATAAATACCACACTTGCTCATTTAAAGAGCAACTTTTGCAAAAATCTTGAACTTGCGACGTTTTTCATCTTAGCATTTCTACATGTCCAAAACAAGTACTTGAGTGATTTTAAACTTCATTCTAAGCAAAAGTTCACCTACATTTGGCTATATTGATTCATACCTTTGAATAGTTTGCCAAATCTTTCAAAATCTTTGAGAAACTTGTATGTTTCTCTTGAGCAACAGATCAAGACGTTTTTGAGTTTTCTCTTCATATCCTGTTGAATCTTGATCATCTTTGAGTAAGGAATCTCTCAACCATCATCACACTAGAAGAATCTCGAAGCTTCATTTTTACCTAAGCGGGGTAAAATTTCTATATCTAGATTATTGTGATTTTGTTTGAGTAAATCAGTTTTTGTTCTTGTGTTATTATCATGAAAACTGATTTCGTTTTGAACATAGTTTGTGAAACCCTATTTGATCTTCAGATCATCTTATCTTGTTTAGGGGTTTCATGAATATCAAGCGGTGTCGATTCATGTGCTAGACTTATACTATATTGAATCAATTTCATAGATCATCACTTGAGTAGGTTGATTCTTGATCTTAACTATTTATACATTTATAATCATCAAGTCTTGATCATCATTGCATATTGATTTTTGTGCTTTAATAATATCATTGTTAGAATAAATATTAGAATACATGTGCTTATTCAATGCTTGATTTCATATTACTTAAACTTGAATCGATTGAAAGTATTTGATTTAGACTATTTCAACACTTCACATCAATTAAATCATTGTGGTTGGAATAGTGGTGTTTACCCATTCAAGATTATAAGCTTAATAATGTTGAGAGTGTTTTAGAACACTTCTCTTTATCTTTTGTAATCATGATGTAATTGTTGACGTGATTGTCAACAGGGTTTATACCATATCTTGTACAGCTCATAACCATGCCCTTAAGTTGGTTACTGTGTGGCTTTCTAGCCAAGCCTTTGTGTAGGATAGAGTGTGGTTTTCTAACCAAGACCTTATGTTGGTTAGTGTGTGGCTTTCTAACCAAGGCCCCATGTAGGTTAGTGTGTGTGGCTTTCTAACAAAACCATTGTGTGTATTAGTGTAAGGCTTTTAGCCAAGCCTTTCTGTTGGCTATTGTAAACGGCTTCTAGTCACACCAGTAAGTTGACTAGACAATAATGTTTTGGAAAATCCTGATCATGGTGATTGGGGAATTGAACCACTTTAAATCGTTGTGTCCATTTATCTTTCTTGCATTTGTTTATTTTGATTGTTACCTACTGCGCACTTTATCTATTTAATTATATTAACCAAATGGTAACGCAAAAATCCGCCAAGTCCAATTCACCCCCCCTCTTGGACTATAATATTGGGCAAACAAGTGGTATCAGAGCAGGTTTCTGCACTCAAAGTTATCTAACAATTTCTTTGAGTAAGATGGCAGGACAGTGCTCAACTAGCTATAATATGGACAATAGTAAATACACTTATAGACCACCATTGCTTAGAAAAGAAAAGTTTCATGAGTGGAAGATTCTCATGAAAATATTTATGAGATCACAAGACGTTGATCTTTGGGAAATGGTGGAAAATGGCTATACTCTTCCTGACAAGCCAACTGAGCTATGGACAACGCAAGAAAGAGAGATCGTCTAAATTTCAAAACAGTGTATGCTTTGCTTTGCAGTCTAGCTGGGTTGAGTAAGAAATAGGGGTATCTGCTAGTAGGGATTTTCTTTAGGAAATCTCATGTTGCTAGAGGTGATCCCTAGTTGCGAACCTTGAAGAGGGTTTTATGGCTTGTGTAAATAGGATCGCCTAGACATGGTACTTGTCTTGGTGGGCTGATCCTATTAGCTACACAACCCCAGGAATCCTAATAAAATACGAGTATGTTAGGTCGGATCGGGCACTGAGTGTCGTGAACCCAGGCCTCTGATCGCCCTTACTCAGGAGGTGTCTAGGATTGCATATGACATGTTTGGAAAAAATGATATGCATTGTCTTGGGTAATGACATGATGCATTATATTCGGCACGTATGTAATATTGTATATCACCATGTTATTTAAATTGCTTTGATGATCTTGCCATGTTTTATCTAAATGCATGCATATTGCCACTTGTAGAAAACATTCACTGAGCTTGTTGTAGCTCACTCCTCATTCTTATCATTTCAGGTTCTGATAGGAAGGGGAAGGGGAAGGCTTAGCTGTGGAGCACTTCCCGTATTTTTGTGATGTAAGTGTATAAGTACATTTCTAAATTTTGGTATTTATGTACTTAATAACACTTATTGTATATACTTAACACATAGATGGTTGTATTATGGTTAGGTATGATTTTTGTATATTTAAACATTATGGACTTTTAGTTTTGGTCATTTTTGGGAATGTAATTATCTTGGTGATTTGATTATGTTTATCTTCATGTTTAGATGGATGCTAGATATGGGATTTGTGTTTGTTGGGTTGTTTTATGAGACTGACGGGACGCCGGGTATCTCTATGGAGGATATACCTGGGGGTTCAGTGTTGGTCATTACGTCACTAGTCGTGGGTCGTGACAATTTAAATTTCAAATATTTTTATTGTATTATTCCACAAATGGATTGAACATATTCTCTTAAGCATAAAGTAATTGTGTATTAAGATATATGTCTTTGTTGAAGCATTAAATTTCCATTCAAGCCAGATACTTATCATATCACTCTTATTGCACATATCACATTATTGATGAGTATTATATATTTGCTTGAGTAATGATTGAGTTTGATGATTTTTCATGTCATTCTATGCTTAAGTGTATCATCTCTATGACTTTGAAAATATCTTAGGCTGGATTAAAATGATTATCTTATCTTATTGCCTAGGTCTTAAAGTTAATCAATTTGAGCATGCTTTGAATGTTTTACATCTTCTTCGTTGATTAAGCTATGTAACATGTACATGTTTATCTTGTGAACTTAGTAAAATCGATAATCATATGTTCACATGGAGAATGTTGACTTGTATTAAATGGATCATGTGCTTAAAATTTTTATATGTACTAATCCATTTGATATTGAATAATGTTATTGAGCATTTATAATAAATTGATATTATGATTATTGCTCAATTTGATTGGAAGTATGTATGTTGAACTTTCTATATCATATTTCTGCCAATGTACTCATGTGGATGTGTGAATAATAAATATTTTATGTTCACTTGAATATATCATCTATGATAATTGTACATGTATTACTTAATAATCTTGCATGTATTATTTCTGATAATGATGCATGATTCATTAATGTTAATCTTGTATAAGTTATTGTTGATGTACATGTATGTGTTATTTCGGTGTGAATGATTTTGATTATAATATTTTTATCATTTGATGTGTGTATTATTCACTTAGAAATGCCAAAATTTTCTTAAAATTATCATAAATTATCAGTTTAATCAAAGTGGAAATCAAGAAAAATGAAAATCTCAATGTTTTAGTGTTCTGTGTTATAAAGGAACGCGCTCCTCCAGAGAAGAACGAGCTCCTCTACAAGAACACCTCTTGGTGTTCTTGCAGAGAACATAGGAATGTGTTCCTCTTAAGAGGAACGCGTTTCTTTGTCTGATGATAGAATTGAAATTGCGAACCCGAGAGTCATTTCTTCATTTCTTCAATGCCATTTTGTCTCTCTTCTCACACTCGATCATCCAAACATCACTTCCCTTCGTTTTGATTGTTCCAAATACATTCTCATTCATCATAATCATCAAATCCATCGATTTCATTGCCAAAAACATCATCAAATCCTCTCATTCATCACCAAAACCGCCATTTTTTCATATTTTTCATCAATTTTCTTTTTCTCTTTTCTCCTTCAGTTTCTAATGGAAATACAAGTTTTATGACTTGTTTTTCTCATTCTCACATCGTCCTCGACTTCCTACTTTCATTTCATGCCGTTTCGTCCCCGTTTTCATCACTTTTTCACCCAAAACCCTTGTGGTTTTTTGTTTGCACACATAGTGTTTGACAAAATGCCTTTAAAGAAAACCATTGCATCTAAACATCGATTGGAGATCGGTGAATCCTGCACACCAGCACCCAGGCCTACCCGAAGACGTGTAGAGGTTGGGAAGTTCCCCACACCCACTCTACTTTCCACGAGGCAACCTTGTGCCTTACGACCACCTCGCGAGCCTTCCCCATTACCATCAACTTCATCATCCTCATCGGATGATGAGGCTACCCTTTCTACTCTTGCGCTTCACCCACCTCTCGACCTTTACTTCTTTGTCATCAGGCCTTACGACACTTGACGTCTCTCTTCGAGCGTCAGAGTTGACTTCGACAACTTTACGAGGATACATATGCTTCTATTCACCCACTTCACCGAGATGAGATGGGAGCAGTTCCTTTCTCACGGTGACACCATTTACACCAAGTTAGTCTGAGTTTCCTACTCTGAACTTACTCAAATTCCTGGCGATGATCCCCTTCACTATCGCTCTAGGATTTTAGGCATCGACATTGATATATCTCCATCTATCCTAGATGAGATATTTTGTTTTTCTTCTGATGAACCCACATTTTCTCATTCTTGGGAAGACGACGAGATCGTCTTTCCTAACTATGATTCGATCACAATACTGAGGACCATGTCTGGAGTAGATCCAGGACAAGGGGTGTTGATGGTGTCCAACACCATCTTTGGATTGCGGCTCAAGATATTTCACAATATTATCTCAAGGGTCATCATTCCTCGATTGAGTTCGCGTGCGAAGGTAAATCCTTAATGCCTTCCTGCTTTGGTGCATGCATCATCAGTATCCACTTGTCCATGTTATCATTAATCACATCATCGGGACATGGCACTACACTAGGGAATTGCCCTATGGTGCATTAGTGACTTTGCTCCCTAAGCGCGTTGGAGTTGACTTGACGGGCTTCAGTGTTTCGACGAAGCCGAATAAGAAAAGATTTATTGCAGAGAATACTATCCGATCACTTGAATACCAGTGGGTAAGACACATCCTGGATTGGGTACATATCAGTAGGCGCCGTCAGGGCGAGCGCACTAGGTTCATATCATTTGACCCTCAGACAGAGCAACCAGAGCCTGATACTGAGGGAGTCTGGAGTGTACCACCAGCATTTCATCCTCGTGGAAGAGGAACAACACCAGCCCAGGCACAGGCTGAGGCACCTTCTGGGCATGGTCGTGGTTGAGCGATATTCTTAGATCCCGGTGCTTCATCATAAGGTACCGCGACACCAGTTTCCACACCAAGCCCTTCCATATCCGATCCAGTTCTGCAGATGTTGATAGAGGTTAGAGACCAACAGCAGACATTGCTCACTTTTTTCTCTGTCATGAAGAAGAAGTATGAAGATTTGGTTTCAGACGTACGAGCTCATAGAGTTATGCTCCAAATTATACTTGATCGATTATCGATTAAGGAGCCTCATGAGTTAAGATTCAGGCAGGAAGATAACTTCGGCGATAGAGCGTAGCCTGTACCTTCACCGACTTTTCAGCAGCCAACTTCGCCTGTCCATTCAACTGACTTCGGCGATAGAGCGCAACATGTGCCGTCACCGACTCTTTAGCAGCCAGCTTCGCCTGTCCATTCAACTTCAGCTTCAGATCCCTCCTCCAGCTCTCATTCAGTATTCACTGCCCTAGCACTGATCCCTTTATCAGCTGCACCTCCGAGGATTCTTTCTCCCAAGCTGCATCCTTCTCTCGCTATGGCAGACTTTTCTTTGGAACTGATGCTCTGATTATTCACTCTGGCTCTACCACTGCTACAACATCTTCTGCACCCACGATCTCATTAGATGCAAATGTCGGTACCACCTTCACGGAGGACGCAGCCCCGACTTAACCAGCTGACAACATATTTGCTGAGCTTGAATCTCTTGATCCTCGATCGTCCCCTCCGTCTTACGCACACCCTCTTTTTGATATTTCAAAATGGGGAGAGAGATTATTATATGATTGGTCTAATTGACTAGATCATTTATGTGCACATACTTGGGGGGAGAGTTTATACACTCAGGGAGAGTGTCTGAAGTGTGGATATATATATATATATATATATATATTTTGGAGATGTTTGTGTATATTCTCTTTTTGGTTCACACTTTTGTATTTGTTTGTACTCTTGTTTATTTTCTTTTACTTTTAATGTACACATCTATGACGATCACATGTATATGTTTGACTTGCTTACATTGATATACATGTATATTTTGTTACCAGTGTTCACATCTTTCTGAGTATGTTTATATTGGTATTTGATTGATTATTGTTCACGTGTTATTGAATGCTAAGTTTTTTTAAAGTGGTATAATCTTAAATGTAGCATGATATTATCACTCATTTCACTTATTCATTCACTCGAGAAATCATCCTTATTGCATAAATCAGGCCAATAGTGAATTTGTTTGAAATCATCAAAAAGAGGGAGATTGTTAACGTAACAACTCTCACCCTGTTTTGTTTGAATGATTACAAACAACATACTTGTGATTACTAATCTCTTTGACGTAGTTGTTTCAGTGCTAACTAGCTATATCAGATGGATTCAACTATACTGTTAAAGCATATGGACGGACGGAATAACATTGCACAAAGATTTAAGAGCTTTATGGTTGTAATTCTTGTTTAGAATCTTAGTGATGTAAAGTAACCATTACAAGTTCGAACCACAATATGATTTGCATCCTTTCGAAAATCATGCATATAGTTTATCATACTCATGCATATACACTATTATATATTGATCATGCATGCACACACATCAGTATGATAATTATACAATCATATAGTTAAAATTGTTTATCATGCATATTTTTATCAGTGATTAACATGCATTCATTTTACCAACTTTGCATGGTTCTATCGTTTTACGTGTATTGTATTGAATGTTTCAATCATATGCTTAGTCGATTGATTTACACATATTTAACTTTGTTAATTATACTTCAATTTTGTCAAAATTTGTTTTTAAAAGTTAGTCTATGTGTTTGACAAAGTCCTAAACTCATTATAATTAAAAAATCAGGTTTCTATCACTTCAACGTAAAGGAACGTTGATCGTAAATATTTGTATCGCAAGTGCACAACAGTCAAGTAATAATATAGTCCTAAGGTGAGTTGGGTTATCGTCCTCAGGGAAAGTGAATTCTACAATTAAAAATGCCCAAAATTACTATGAAATTGATTTTATCTAGGCGATCAAAATTTGAATGATTTAATTGTTGAAATTGAAAGTAACTCAAATTAAGACTAATTAATGCAAATAAACAGAGAATAGGAGAAACCAATGAATAGGGATGATTAGAGAGTTGATCTCACTATGTTGTCTCATATGGGTTTCAAAAGATCATGTTATCGAGTTAATTCTTAGGTTTATAAATCATGAATCCTGACTTATTCAAACCCTTCTCTCGAATGTAATTCGAACACCTATACTTCAACTATTAATTCCCTCTCTCGAGTGCAAATTAATTGATCAAGCATGCTTTAAGATCTATGATTCATTTTCAAGTATTTCAAAGGGATTTGTAGGTCTCTCGACTCAATATAAACTCCCTAGGTTACAATTTAATTGTTCAAATTCAATAACACCTCTCTCGAGTGTAAGAAATCGAATCTAAAATCATTCAACAAGTGGCCAACCAAATTGAAAGCAATAAGCATGGAAAATTGTAAATAAACCCATCAAATTACTCAACATAAACAATGATAATCAACCCATATAATTCAACATAGATCAATCAACTTCTCTATTAAAAACTTAGCTCATATTCAAATTCATGGATACAAGAGAGAGATTTAGAGAAGAAAACATGGAAACAAGCTAGATTAGAAGTAAAATGGAAGAAAACCCCCTTTTACAAGTGAGAATCTCTTCTTCTCTTTTCCCAAAACTTGCAACTCCTCTTAGTCTCCAACGTTTCTCTTGCCTCTCTAAACTCTCTCAAAACCTAATTAAAATGCAATCCCCTCTAGTGGAATGAGATGGATTCCCCTAATAAAATCCTAAAACGAAGTTATACACATTAGTGGGTCAAATGACCAAAAGGGGCATGAAAACACGCTGAAAATTGCGCAACCCATATTGTTGGGTTCACTGGCGCCGTGACACCCACACTTTGTTTTGCAGTTTTGTGCTTTGGCTTGTGTGTTGTTGACTTAGCCGAATTTCCCAACTTTTGGACTTGTTTTCTTCATTCTTCCTCCACTCTTTGCACATGTTATTGACCACTTTTCAGCACCCTTTGAACATATTTTCCACCTCTTTAAACACCTTGTTTATCTACAAAACAAAGTATAAAAACTTGTAAATTCTATGCAATTGATGAAGGTATTAAACTAATATGAAATGCACACAAAGTATATGATTTCTATGATATTAACATGTATCAAAATGTTATTTATTCATGATAATAACTTATAAAAACCTAAGATAAAACCTAAATGAACCTAAAACAACTAAGTATACTAATCATGCAAAAACACCTAAAAACTAACCAAATGAACCTAAAAATCTAACAAATTAACATGCAAACTAACTACTAAAACTCAACTTATCAAATGTGCTCCTCTCTTAAGGAACGTGCTCCTATGCATTTTCCCGAAACTAAGATTTTTTTTATCAGGGAAAAAGGAATGCGGTCCTCTTAGTAGGAACACACACTTATTCTTAAGGGAAAAATAGGAAATTTTATAAAGTCAGTGGTTCTTGATGAAGAACCTCGCTCCTATGCCCAACGAACACATTAAGGAATGCGCTCCTTAATTGGAGGAAAATCTGAAAAGTTTCATATTTCAATGTAGAAGTGCGCTCCTTCTTTGAGGAACGCGTTCCTGTCCCTCGGTGCGGTATTTTTTTATAAATACCACACTTGATCCTTTGAATAAACAACTTTTGCAAAAATCATGAACTTGTGTCGTTTTTCATCTTAGCATTTCTAGAAGTCCAAAACAAGTTCTTGAGTGATTTTAAACTTCTTTCTAAGAAAAAGTTCACCTACATTTGGCTATTTGATTCATACTTTCGAATAGTTCGCCAAATCTTTCAAAATCTTTGAGAAACTTGTATGTTTTTCTTGAGCCATAGATCAAGACATTTTTGAGTGTTCTCTTCATATCTTGTTGAATCTTGATCATCTTTCAGCAAGGAATCTCTCAACCATCATCACACTTATAGAATCTCTAAGTTTCATTTTTACCTAAGTGAGGTAAAATTTCTATATCTAGATTCCTGTGATTTTGTTTGAGTAAATTAGTTTTTGTGCTTGTGTTATTATCTTGAAAATTGATTTCGTTTTGAACATCGTTTGTGAAACGCTATTTGATCTTCATATCATCTTATCTTGTTTAGTGTTTTCATAAATATCATGTGGTGTCAATTCATGTGCTAGACTTATACTATATTGAATCAATTTCATAGATCATCGCTTGAATAAGTTAATTCTTGATCTTAACTATTTATACATTTATAATCATCAAGTCTTGATCATCATTGCATATTGATTCTTGTGCTTTAATAATATCATTGTTAGAATCATTATTAGAATATATGTGCTTATTCGATTCTTGATTTCATATCATTTAAATTTGAATTGATTGCATGTATTTGATTTAGACTATTTCAACACTTCACATCATTTAAATCATTGTGGTTGCAATAATGGTGTTTACTCATTCAAGATTGTAAGCTTAATATTGTTAAGAGTGTTTTAGAACACTTCTCTTTATCTTTTGTAATTCTGATGTAATTGTTGTCGTGTTTGTCAATCAGGTTTATACCATATCTTGTACGGCTAGTAACCACGCCCTTAAGTTGGTTACTCTGTGGTTTTCTAACCAAGCCCTCGTGTAGGTTAGTGTGTGTGACTTTAGTATAAGGATTTTAGCCAAGCCTTTGTGTTGGCTATTGTAAAAAGCTTCTAGTCACATCCGTAAGTTGACTAGCCAAAAGTGTATTGGAAAATCCTGATCATGATGATTGGGTAGTGGACATAGGTTCAAGGAGAACCGAAGCACTTTAAATTATTGTGTCCATTTATCTTTCCTGCATTTGTTTATTTTGATTGTTACCTACTGCGCACTTTATCTGTTTAATTATATTAACCGAAAGGTAACGCGAAAATCCACCAACTCTAATTCACCCCAACTCTTGGACTATAACACTGGGCCAACAAGTGGTATCAGAGCGGGTTTTGCACTCAAAGGTATCTAATAATTTCTTTGAGTAAGATGGCAGGACAATGCTCAACTAGCTATAATATGGACAACAGTAAATGCACCGATAGATCACCATTGTTAGAAAAGAAAAGTTTCATGAGTGGAAGATTCTCATGAAAATATTTATGAGATCACAAGACGTTGATCTTTGGGAAATGGTGGAAAATGGCTATACTCTTCCTGACAAGCCAACCGAGCTATGGACAACCCAAGAAAGAGAAGAGTATCGTCAAAATTTCAAAGTGGTGTATGTTTTGTTTTGCAATCTCCCGAACGATGATTTAGAGTAAGTTAGTGAATGCGAGATTGCAAAAAAAGTTGGGGAAATGCTTCACTTGGTTCACTGTGAGCCACTTGATAATAAAGAATGAAGGCCCAGGGATGCAGAGAAAAGATTTGAAGATTTTATATTTCCTAATGATGAACCAATTGAAGAGGCGTGTTCTGGATTTAGACAAATTCTTGAAGATTTAAAAAGTCTGAGTCAAGACATACCAAGTGGGATTAAGGTCATCTGTTTTGTTGACAAGTTTTCGAAAGTATGGGCTGAGAATCTTACAAGCATTGCAGAAACATTTAACCCATGGGATTTCACCTTTGAAGAGTTTTGCAACTTACTAATATCCATCGAAGCCATGGATGAAACAGCAGTAAGAACTGAGATGGTAAAAAGATCGCTTGAAAAATTCAAGTTTTATGGTGTAACCTATCCTCATCAGATATTGTTCAAGTATTTCTTAGAAGGTTTTACGGACAAATGGAAATACAAATTCAGTTTTATTGAAATGTTCAGTGATCCGTTTAATAGCAGTTTTGAAAAAATACTCTATGTGTTAAGCGGACTGAAAACCTCTTTTGAAGAGAGTAAGGATTCATCTGAAAGAAGAGAAATACTTGCCAATCTACCAAGTGATGATAACCAAGATGAAGTGAACGAAAATGAAATATTATCACTGGAGAATATAAGCTATGAAGAAGAACAAGTTGAGGAAGACCAACTTTCAAGTGTCGCATCTAGTAGTTCAATCATTTATACCTCAACTGATGAAGACGAAGATTTGAACATACAAATACGCATTCGAAGGTTTCCAAAGATTCCTAGATGGAAGATGTGGATTAGGAAACTTCTTGGATGCAGTTGTTGAGCCAATTATCCTCATGTCCCTTACAAGAGTATGTCCCTTATGTGAAAGATATTTTGATGATTACAAACCACATTCTATTTATGATAACACTGCATACATGAAATATCTAATCCTACTTGAAGGTTTCAAAGAATCAATGATGCATGGTGAACGCATTATTAAGATCTACTTGAAGACCGTGATCACTTGAAGATATATATAATTGTATGATTAGATTGTGTTTAGGTTGTAGAATCTTCACTATCATATGATTCAACAATATGTATGACTGCATGATTTAGTCAAGTTAATTTTCAATCATTTGTATTGAATTTGTATGTTTGATATAATTTGAAAACACCGAGATTTTAATCGTATTTATCGAGTTTTTAATGAAAAATAAAATATATTTTTAAGTCTCCATCAGGATGCCAATACTTCTTATCAGGATGCTAATGTCTTAGCAGCGCCCTCCTGGACTTGGTAAGTCAGGACGCTGATAATACATTAGGACGTTGATAATGTTCAAGGTTGAATTGTACTTATTCATCAGGACGCTCACTTTATCAGTAGCGGTCTCATTTAAGTCAACCTGTGAACTTGTCAGGACTCTGATTCAGAATCAACTCGATGATTGTTTTGAAAGTTTTAAATGTTTTAACTTTCAGGACACTGATCGTCGTTCAGTACACTTACTGTTTTTACATGTTAAAATATCAGAACGCTTACTCGTTAGTAGCACCCTCATGATTTCAAGTACTTTAACAACAAGGCAGGACACTAATTGTGGATTGGCGCCCTCACGAAGTTTTAGTCGTTTTAATCGTTAAAGTAAGTTAGGATGCTTACGATTAAGTAGCGCCCTCACTTCATAGTTCAACATGACACTTATGGTTCATGATCTCCTTCAAATAACAAAACGACAAAGTTGTTGTTACGTGTCAGGACGCTGATTAACAAATCAGGACGCTAAATCATCACTGTCACTGTTCTGACACTTACACTTTTTCAGATTACTTTTTTAGAATTGTGCAAAAAAATTTAGAACTTTTGAATCTTTTCAGAACATTCTAATATTTTATCAAAACATTCCTCTTTCGTGAAAGATCATAAGATTCAGGTGCTATCATCATAAATTGCACATAGCTGAATCGATTTGTTTCGAGAAAGAATGTATTCGTTTTTTTTTAAATGACTTTGTGCACCAAAATCACCAAGTCCTTTACGCCACTGTTATTTTTATATATATATTGCCTTAGTTCTGATCAAAATCAATTTATCAATACGAAAACTAAAATTCATTCAAAATGTATTAACAATTTTCACTTGTGCAAGAACTTTTGGAAGTTAGTCTTCTACTCTCTGCTTTTAAACTCACGATCTTTTGAAATACATTAAGTCTTCTGGATTAGTTGAACATCATCTATATCATTTCAAAAAACCATTGAAGAAGACAAAAGCTTTTTGAACTAGTTTTCTGTCGAACTTTATCATACATATTTTGTTGAATTTGTGGTAACAGAAGGTTCAATCCAAAGCTTTGTAAGTATTACATTGATTCTGAGTAAAGGGAATCATATCTCGTCTTGTATTCAGATATTAGTGATTGTTTAGTCACAAGGCTAGAGCAAGTGTTGGTCAAAGTTGTAACTGTTCTTCTCACACCCGGAAGTTGAGAAAAAGGTCTTCTCATACCCGTAAATTGAGAAAGTATAACGGTTCTTTTCACACTCGTAAGTTGAGAAAGTGTATTGGTTTGGTCTTTACTCGTAAGAAGATCCTTAGTGGAGTTTGGACAAATCCTAATTGAGGAGGTTAGGTAGTGGATGTAGGCGAGGCCGAACCACTATAAATCTTGTTTGTACTGACTCTTTTACTTTCATTGTGTTTATTTGTTATACTCTATTTTATCTGCTTTCAATATTTCTTACATCTAAAAAAAGGTTAAAATCTGCTAAGTGTCCAATTCACCCCCCCTCTTGGACATATCTGGGCCAACAGTTGGTATTAGAGCGGGTTAACCATCAAAGTATCTAACCATCTTTGATTAAGTATGGAAGAACATAATGCAAAAAGTGCTTATCTTTCACGTGAAGGAAACTCCACCAACCGACCACCATTGTTCAAGGGAGATAGCTATTCCCATTAGAAAACAAAGATTAGGAATTACCTAAAAGCCCAAGACTTAGAATGTGGGATGTTGTGACAAATGGTTGTTCAACACCTACTAAAATTGTAGAGTGTGCGACTCTCCCCAAGGAGTTAGACGAATGGAGTCTCAAGAAAAAGAAAAGAGAGTTATTAAATAACCAAGTTGTAAACATTTTTTTTTGTAGTTTATCTGTTGAAGAGTTCAATAGAGTTAGTGCGTGTGAAACTGCTAAGGAAATCTAGGATAAGTTAGAGGTCACCCACGAAGGAACTTTTCAAGTTAAAAAGGCAAAGGTCCAAATGCTAGTTGAAAAATATGAGACCTATAGGATGGAGGAAATTGATTCGATAGCCGAGGTTATTGTTTGGTTTACAACAAACATCAATGAGATGAAGAACCTAGGAAAAAGCTATGCCCAAGAAGAAACTGTTAGAAAGTTTCTAAGGGGTCTACCTAGAGCTTGGGAACCCAAGGCCATGGCTATTGAAAAAGCCAAAAATCTGGCTGAATATACTTTTGATGAACTGTGTGGTTTATTAATGGTTCATGAAATGAAGTTAAAAGATAAGATATGCCTGGTCAAGGTTGAGGAAAAATGAAAGAAATCTATTGCCCTTAATGTTGAAACTAATTCTGAAAATGATTCAGACTCAGAAGATGACATGAGTATGTTATCTAGAAAATTCAACAAGTTGCTTAGAAGAAAGGGTAAGAGTGGCTCTTACTCAAAGTTTCACAAAAGAAGAAAACCCGAGTCAAAACCTATAGAGTTAATATGTTACGATTGTAACAAACTACGTCATGTAAACAGTGAATGTCCTACTAGATATAAGAAGAACACCAGTTCAAAAAGAAAGGACAAGAAAGTTTTCAAAGCTACGTGGGATGATTCAAGTTCAAGTAAGGATGAACTGAGTTCAGATCACACTGTTGCACTGTGCTTAATGGCAAGCACGAAGGTAAAATCAGAACCTATTGACAAACTTAATGCTTTTGATATTCATATACATGATCTTAAGACAAAACTTAGTAAAGAACTTGGGGAGAATGAAAAGCTCAAGCATAATCTTGAAGAAGTTCTTAAGGAAATAAAATTCCAACAAGAAGAGCTAAACGGACTGTCCCTAGATAATGAACAACTCAAGAAAGTTGTTGAGAAACTGAAAAATGAAAACGAAACACTTAGAAAGGAAAAGGAAGGCCTGAACTGCAGTGTGATCAAATTTACAAATAGTCTAAAGTTATTTGACATGAAGTTAGGATCACAAAGATGTGCATTTGACAAAGCTGGCTTAGGTTATACACATGGGTCAAAGCAAAAGGAATATAACACCTTACTAACCAAAAGGTCGACATACCACAAGTGTCATAGGGAAGGTCATACCATGCTTAAATGTACTATCTCAAATGGAAAGAAAAAGGAATATGCATGGATTGAAAATTTTGTCCTTACTAATGCTAACATGCATGGACCCAAAGTAGCATAAGTGCCAAAGTCAAAAGTATTTTATGTTGTGTAGATAAGGAAAAACGAAGATATATGGTATCTAGACAGCGACTACTCAAGGCATATGATTGGAGATAAATCTAAATTTTTGAGCCTTGAAAATAAGAAAGGAGGAAAGGTCACTTTCGGAAACGACAACAAAGGTGATATTGAAGGCATCGGAACCATTGGTAATGATTTTCTATCCATATCTGATGTACTTTATGTTAAAGGGTTGAAGCATAATCTCTTGAGCATAAGTCAATTATGTGACAAGATTTATGACATTTCATTTGAAGCAAATAAGTGCATTTGTCAAGAATGTAGATAAATATGTTGCATTCATAGCATCCAGACTTAAAAATGTGTACCGCACAAATCTTAATGACATGAAGAAACAAAATGTAACATGTTTAAGTGTTATTTCCTGTAATGATGCATGGCTCTGGCATAGGAGATTAGCTCATGTTAATATGGATAACATATCTAGAATTGTTAAACATGATCTTGCCAAGGGTATTCCAAAAGGAACTTACTCAAACAACAAGGTGTGTGAACCATGTCAACTTGGTACGCATACCCGATCATCATTTAAAGCTAGAGGCATCAATCAACCTCTAGAGCTCTTGAACTGATTCACATGGATCTTTTCGGACCAACCAAAACCCAAAGCTTAGGTGGTAAGTCATATGTATTTGTGATTGTTCATGACTTTGTGGGTATTTATATTAGCTCATTAGTCTGATGCATGTGAAATGTTTATAAAGTTTTGTAAAAGAGTTGAAAATGAAAAAGGTTATAAAATCCACATAATTAGGAGTGATAGAGGAGGTGAATTTGTTCATAAAAATCTTGAAGAATTTTGTAATAATTAAGGTTACACTCACCATCTATCAGCCCCTAGGACACCACAACAGAATGATGTAGTTGAAAGAAAGAATACAATGTTGCAGGAAATGTGTAGAACAATGCTTAATGAGTATAACACTGCAAACCATTTTTGGGCAGAAGCTATTTACACAGCCTACTATGTAATGAAAAGAATCTTAATTACAAAATATTTGAATAAAACTCCATATGAACTATGAAAGTGTAGAGCACCCAACACCGGTTACTTCCGAGTATTCGGATACAAATGCTTTATCCTTAACGATAAAGACCATCTAGACAAGTTTGAACCTAAATATGATATAAGAATATTCTTAGGATATTTTTCTCACAGTAGAGCCTGTTGAGTTTTCAACAAATCTAATCAAACTGTAGAAGAATCAATTCATGTAAATTTTGATGAAAGTGAAAGTAAGAAAAGTCTTGAGGATGAATTTAAACAATTAAGATTTGATGATAATGAACCCAAGACAACCAAGATCATAGATCTTGAGACTGAAATACCTTTAGAATCTTCTAAAAACTCAAGACTGCTTCAAGGCCTTTCCAAAGATCAAATAATACGAGATCCACAAAATGGTGTATCCACTAGAGCTTCAATTCAAAGAGATCAAGAGCTTGTTGCTTTTGTATCACAATTTGAACCAATTAAAGTGGAGGAAGCACCGAAAGATGAAAACTGGATTCTTGCTATGCAAGAAGACCTAGAAAACTTTGTTCAAAACAAAGTATGGGAATTAGTTCCTAGACCATTTCATCAATCTGTTATAAGAACCAAATGGATCTTTAGAAACAAAAAGAATGAACAAGGTATTATTGTCCAAAATAAGGCTAGATTGGTTGCACAAGAGTACAACCAAGAAGAAGGCGTTGACTTTGAAGAAGCCTTTGCCCCAGTAGCAAGATTACAGGCAATAAGGATGCTACTTGCCTGTGCTTTTTACAAAGATTTTCCCTTATACCAAATGGATGTAAAGAGTGTTTTTCTAAATTGATACATCAATAAAGAGGTATATGTGGAACAACCTCCAGGGTTTGAGGATACTCAAGACCCAAATTATGTGTTCAAACTCCACAAAGCCTTATATGGACTAAGACAAGCTCCAAGAGCTTGGTATGATCGACTGAGTTAGTTTCTTTTAGATGATAAGTTTCAAAAAGGAAAGTTTGATCCAACTTTATTTCTCAAAAACCATAATGATAATATGCTTATTGTTCAAATATATGTGGACAATATCATTTTTGGTGCATCAAACAAAGAGTTGTGTGATGAGTTTTTAAAATTAATGCAAAAGGAATTTGAAATGAGTATGATGGGAGAACTTACATACTTTTTCGGCTTGCAAATTAAGCAAATGCTAAAAGGCACCTTCATAAGCCAATCAAAGTATGTTAAGGAAATGGTTAAAAAGTTTCAAATGAATAATTTAAAATCAATTGATACTCCCTGGAACTCAGCAATTAAATTAGATAAGGATGAAAAATGCAAAGCGATTGATTCTAAACTTTATAGAAGTATGATTGGAAGTTTGTTGTACTTAACAGCAAGTAGACCTGACATTATGTTCAGTGTCTGTCTCTGTGGAAGATTTTAATCCGAACCTAAAGAATCTCACTTGAAATGTGTCAAACAAATATTCAGATACATCAATGACACAACACACTTAGGACTTTGGTATTCCAAAGGTACTACCTTTAATATGAAAAGTTATGTAGACTCTGACTATGTCGGTAGTCTAACTAATAGAAAAAGTACCTCTGGATTCTGTCACTTTCTTGAAAATTCTTTAACTTCTTGGTTTTGCAAGAAACAACACTCAGTGGCATTATCCACGACTGAAGCAGAATATATTGTAGCTGGAAGTTGTTGTTCTCAGGTTCTCTACATGAAACAACAACTTCAAGATTATCAAATATTTGTTCAATGTGCTGAAATTTTGTGTGACAATACAAGTGCTATTAACATATCTAAAGTAATCTTGTATTTCACTCCTGAACTAAACATATTCAAATTAGACATCACTTTTTATGGGATCATGTGAAAAATGGAGAATTTACACTGTCTCACATTGGCACAAAAGAACAACTAGCTAATATATTTACTAAAGTTTTACCTAAAGACCAATTCATTCACATTCAAAGAGAGCTCGACATGTTCTCTGAGACTAATCTGTGATGTTTTGATGCTTACTGATAAGTTGACTTTTAGTTGTTAGTTTACATGTTAATTTCATAGGTTTTTAGGTGCATTTAGCTAGTTTTTAGATATATTTGCATTAATTACTCATATTTAGTGTTTTAGGTCCATTTAGATGTTTTTATGAGTTTTAGAAGTTAGTTCTAGGTATTTTCATGAATTGCACGCATTAGGCTAGCTTAGGAAAATAATCATAATTTTTAGGTATATTTTTCTAAAGTCAATTGCATCATTTTCATATTAATATTCTCATATTTTACATGATAATACATACATACTTGCATATAGTTTTATATTAATTGATTAATACAGTTTACTTACATTTGTTTTTGCTTTGTTTGTAGGTGAATAAGGAACTTAATGAGGAGCAATTAAATCCAAAATGAAGTCAAGAACATGCCCAAGAAGTGGACCAAAAGCCAACAAAAAGCCAAGATAAAATGTGCATTTTTCACATTCTGGGCACCGTGGCGCCGTTGCAGAATGAAGAAGAGAAGAGAGAGCAAGATTCTGGGCATCGCTGCGCTGTTACTGTTCATCATGCGGGTTTTTGTTGCCCATGTTGGTATTTTGACTCCTTGTATATAAGCATTTTTTTAGGGTTTTAATAAGGTATCTTAGACTTTATCTTACATTATTTTTATCTTGCAAATGAGAATTAGAATAAAATAGATTAGGTTAGGGTTTTGAAAGAGAAGCAAGTGAAGGATTGAAGAAAAAGAAGAGTTGCAGGTTTGAAAAAAGATGAAGAAGGAGAGTCCACCATTAACAAAGGGGGTTTCTTCATTTATCTTCTAATCTTAGTTTGTTTCCATGTTTTCTTCCTTCAATCACTATCTTGTATCTTTGAATATGAACATGAGTTAAACTTTTAATCTAGAGGTTTGATTAAACCATGTTGGATCTTATGAGTTGAAATATTTTAGTGTTGATTGATTGTTTCTCTTGGTTTATTTATGTTTTCCAAATCTTAATGCTTTCAAATTGTTGATCACCTTTTGAATGATAATAGACTTAGAATCTATCACTCGGGAGGGGGGATTTTGAGTCAGATTGGGGAAAACATAACCTTGGAAATTCATGTCGAGTTGGGAAACCCATGGATCCTTTTGAAGTTGTTAAAAAGAATCATAGATCTTAAGGAAATTCTCACGTATTGATTTGCAGACTCAGGAGAGCGGAATTAGTATATTGAGAATATATTCAATTTATCACTTGGGAGAGGGAATTGGATCTAATTGGATTCTTAACTTATAAAACAAAGAACCAACTCAATAATACAATCCATTGAAATCTTAAGAGCAAACATGGTGAGATCACCCTCTAGAAATCCAAATCCATATTCATTGATTTCTCTCAAATTTATCACTTTATCTTATTTATTTCTATTTGCTTTTTCTTAATTTGCATTTTATCCATTAATTCACTCCACTTTTATCACCTAGATAAGACCATTAATCATTGTAATTTAGAGCATTTCTAACTGTAAAACTAACCTTCCTTGTGGATACGATAACCCACTCACCATGGGTATTATAACTTGATATTCGTTCACTTGCGAATCTAAATTTTCTCGATCACTTACCTCTATCTGGGAGGAGAAATATTTCATAAAACTTTACCCTTTTTGATGTTTTCAAAAGGGGGGAGAAGTATCATTGAAGCATCATAAACTCAAGGGGAGTTTTTATATTCCTTGGTACTATATTCATATCATATGAAACAATGAGCATTAGTAATACATTATTCATTGTATTTCATGAATGGTCATATTTATATCTTACCTTACTTCAAAGCCTATAGTACTGTGTTTGAAATCCTAAAAAAAGGGAAGATTGCTGAACCAATTATCATCATGTCCCTTACAAGAGTATGTCCTTTATATGAAATATATTTTGATGATTACAAACCATATTTTTTTTATGATAACACTGCATACATGGCATATCTAATCCAACTTGATGGTTTTGAAGAATCAATGATGCATGGTGAACGTATTATTAAGATCAACTTGAAGACCTGATAATGTTCAAGGTTGAATTGTACTTATTCATCAGGACGCTCACTTTATCAGAAGCGACCTCATTTAAGTAAACCTTTAAACTTGTGAGGACTCTGATTCAGAATCAGCTCGATAATTGTCTTGAAAGTTTTAAATGTTTTAACTTTCAGGACACTGATTGTTGTTCAGTACACTTACTGTTTTAACAAGTTAATATATCAGGATGCTTACTCGTTAGTAGCACCCTTGTGATTTTAAGTACTTTAAAAACAAGGTAAGACAGTAATTGTGGATTAGCGCCTTCACAAAGTTTTAGTCGTTTCAATCGTCAAAGTAAGTTAGGACGCTTACAATTAAGTAGCGCCCTTACTTCACAGTTCAGTGGGACGCTTATGGTTCATGAGCGTCCTCAAGGAACAAAACGACAAAGTTGTTGCTGCTCGTCAGGATGCTAATTAGCCAATCAGGACGCTAAATCAGCACTGACACTGTTCTGACGCTTACACTTTTTCAGATTACTTTTCAGAATTGTGCAAAAAAATTTAGAACTTTTGAATCTTTTCAGAACATTCTAATATTTTATCAAAACATTCCTCTTTTAAGAAAGATCAGAAGATTCAGGTGCTATCATCGTAAATTGCGCATAGCTGAATCGATCTGTTTTGGGAAAGAATGTATTCGTTGTTTTTGAAATGACTCTGTGCACCAAAATCACCAAGTCCTTTACGCCACAGTTATTTTTATATATATGTTGCCTTAGTCCAGATCAAAATCGATCTATCAATACGAAAACTGAAATCCATTCAAAATGTATTGACAATTTTCACTTATGCAAAAACTTTTGGAAGTTAGTCTTTTACTCTCTGTTTTTGAACTCACGATCTTTTGAAATACATTATGTCTTCTGGATTAGTTGGTATCTATATAATTTCGGAAATCCATTAAAGAATACAAAAGCTTTTTGAACCAGTTTTCAGCCGAACTTCATCATACATATTTTGTTGAATCAGTGGTAACAGAAGGTTCAATCCAAAGCTTTGTAAGTATTACTTTGATTCTAAGTAAAGGGAGTCATATCTCATCTTGTATTCAGATATTAGTGACTGGTTAGTCACAAGGCTAGAGGTAGTGTTGCTCAAAATTGTAACGGTTCTTCTCACACTCAGAAGTTGAGAAAAGGTTCTTCTGATCACACCCGTAAGTTGAGAAAATGTATTGGTTTGGCCTTCACTCGTAAGAAGATCCTTAGTGGAGTTTGGACAAATCCTAACTGAGGAGGTTAGGTAGTAGATGTAGGCGAGGCCGATCCACTATAAATCATATTTGTACTGTCCCTTTTACTTTCATTGTGTTTATTTGTTATACTCTATTTAATCTGCTCTCAATATTTCTTACATCTAAAAGAAAGGTTAAAATCTACTAAGTGTCCAATTCACCCCCCCCCCCTCTTGGACATATTTGGGCCAACAGCAGTAAGGACTCGAGCAACATAGTCAATGATCAAAATGCAAGCTTCGAGGTTCCTTAAATTGATTCATGATCGGTCTTCACTTGTGGGTAACACTTCTATTTAAATTTCAAATATTTTTATTGTGGTATTCCACAAACGGCTTGAACATATTCTCTTAAGCATAAAGTAATTGTGTATTAAGAGATATGTCTTTGTTGAAGCATTAAATGTCCATTCAAGCATGATACTTATCATATCACTCTTATTGCATATATCATATTATTGATGAGTATTATATATTTGCTTGAGTAATGATTGAGTTGCATGATTTTTCATGTCATTCTATGCGTATCCTCTTTATGACTTTGAAAATATCTTAGGCTTGATTAAAATGAGTATCTTATTTTATTGCCTATGTCTTAAAGTTAATCAATTTGAACAATGTTATTGAGTATTGATACTAAATTGATATTATTATTAATGCTCAATTTGATTGGAAGTATGTATGTTGAACATTCTATATCATATTACTACCAATGTACTCATGTTTATGTGTGAATGATAAATATTTTATGTTCACTTGAATACATCATCTATGATAATTGTGCATGTATTATTTCTGATAATGATGCATATTCATTAATGTTAATCTTGTTTAAGTTATTGTTGATGTGAATGATTTTGATTATAATGTTTTTATCATTTGATGTGTGTATTATTCACTTAGAAATAACCAAAATTTTCTTGAAATTATCATAAATTATCAGTTTAATCAAAGTGGAAATCAAGAAAAATGAAACTCACAATGTTTTAGTGTTTTGTGTTCTAAAGGAACACGCTCGTCTAGAAAGGAACGCGCTCCTATGCAAGAACACCAAGAAGTGTTCTACAGAGAACACAAGAACGCATTCATGGAGTTATGCTTCAGATTATACTTGATAGATTACCGGTTGAGGAGCGTCATGACTTCAGCTTCAGGCAAGAGGATAACTTGGGCAACAGAGCGCGGCCTGCACCTTCATCGACTTTTCAGCAGCCAGCTTCGCCTGTCCATTCAACTTCAGCTTTAGATTCGTCCTCCAGCTCTCCTTCAATATCCGCTGCCCTAGCACTGATCACTTTATCAGCTGCAACTCCAAGGATTCCTTCTCTTGCTATGGCAGACTTCTCTTTAGATCCAATGCTCTCACTTCCGCCTATTTCTTCACCATCTTTGAGCTGTGATTTGATTATCCACTCTAGCTCCACCACTGCTACCACATCTGCTGCACCCATGATCTCACTAGATGCAGATGTCGGTACCACCCTCATGGAGGACACAACCCCGACTTCACCAGTTGACGACATATACGTTGGGCTTGGATCTCTTGATCCTCGGTCGTCCCCTTCGTCTTAGGCACACCCTCTTTTTGCTATTTCAAAAGGGGGAGAGAGATTAGTACATGATTGGTTTGATTGACTAGATCATTTTTGTGCACATACTCAGGGGTATAATCTTGAATGTAGCATGATATTTTCACTCATTTCACTTATTCATTCACTAGAGAAATCATGTTTATTGCATCAATCAGGCCAATAGTGAATTTGTTCGAAATCATCAAAAAGTGGGAGATTGTTGATGTAACGACTCTCACCCTGTTTTGTTTTGATGATTACAAACAGCATACTTGTGATCACTAATCTCTTTGATGTAGTTTTTTCAGTGCTAACTAGCTATATCATATGGATTCAACTATACTGTCAAAGCATATGGAGGGAATAACATTGGACGAAGATTCAAGAACTTCATAGTTGTTGAGCTTCTTTGCGCATAGGAACAAAGATTAAAGAAACTTGAGAGGGTCAACAGACTTCAAAAGGACATGTTGATGACTCTCCTCAAAAAGGAGGACAAGTCTCAAGCTGCTCTTGAAGATGAAATCCAAAGCCTTTGCATTGAGCCAGATTAGAAGGCTCAGTCCTGTTCTTGCATATATCGAACACATGAGTGCAAGAATGGATGATCCACCTCATCTTGATGACAACTGCTCTCTGTTTGTCTGTCTACCAGGTGTATTCTTTTTGTTTAAAAACTTCTTGCTAAAATGCTCCTCTAGACCTTGAAAAACTCATTACAAAATGTTTAATAGTTGTTCCTCTTTAAGAGTACATAAGGAAGTTTTCTCATTCGTACTTTGATTTGCATTCTGCATCTCTTGACTTGTGCTCAATCATGCTCTATTATGTTTGAATGACTGCTCTACTTGAATTTGTGTAACTGTTATAGTTCATCTTCATATGCTGCACACACTAGTCACCGTTCACAATCTGATTGTTTAATGCTTTATTTTATCTTGATATCAGTCTATTTGTGGTATCTTTCTCGACTAGTCACATCTATCTTTAATATCTGATATGCATATCTGTGATTGTCTGATAAATATCATGATTATATACTTGTCTTGTATCTTATATAATATCATGATTATTTATGCTCATTTTGCATCTTATGTGGTATCACAAATCTTCATGATTATTCTATGTGATATTTGATTATTTGATGATTTGGTATCCACAATAGCTAGGTTGTGCTTTAATAGTTTATTTTTGCCTATGCTAGTTCACATCATGATCATGCTTGCTCTGAATTTAGAAAGTCATATTTATGCATGATTCATGTTTATGCAAATATATAGGCCATGTACACAATGTTATATCATATACCTATATCTTGAAAAGAATATTGCCTACACTCATGATTATTATCTTTTAGCATTATTCTTTTAATGATTTCCTAACTTTGATGCATCTGCTTCATACCATATCATGATAGCATCAAACTCATGGATATCTAATTTCTAATGAGTACATACCCTTCCAAATGCTTTCTCATTAGAATCATTAAATCAAACATTCTAGGCCATGCTTCAAATTGAAATTATCTGCTTAGTATATGAAAATGAATGTATGTTGTTGCTTGATTGATATCTATAAAACTTATCATATATTCAGCATGTTTAGACTTTGATATTCATCATACATATCTTCACATGTCTAAATTATGGAAAGTTTATAATTTTCCATTTCACATGACATTGATGTTGCTCTCATATATTATATTTTGTATGCATCAATTGACTGTGATTTTTGATATCTAATAGATGTCATGTGCCTCAAACTATATACTTTGCATCTTGTTAGAATCATAATAGCTAGGTCTTGCTTAATCATAAATCTTTCTGCCTATGCTATAAGCATGCTTATGCTCGATTATTTACAAATTTTAAAGCATACTATGTGTTTGGTTTGGCTTAATTATCAACTTTATATTTATGCCAAGCACCAGGAGAATAATTGCCCACAATTAAAAAATTCTCTATGAATTCATTTTTCGGCAATTATTTCTCATTCCCTATGACTACGATTCTCGGCTACGTTATTATTTCAAATATTATAGCCAATAAATAAATCAAACTATTTCTCACTATGGTTAAAGATAAGATCTGTTTCTCAGGTGACTAACAATATAGTAGACCTTACGCATTCTCACGTACCTAACTATGACACGTTGTCATAAATCATCTTGAGGGTTAATGCACAAAGTAAGGGGGAGTCTCCATGTAAGGGGGAGCTTCGCTACTCGACTACGTCACAAGGGGAGATCTTAGTTTCTTTTCTTAACCTTTTTTATGATATCAAAAGGGGAGAAGAAATAAAAGAAAAATAAGAGAAATAGATGGGAAAAGATTTTAACTTTGATCTTTTTGCTTATTTGCTTAATATTTTAATTTGTTTGCTATCACCAAAAAGGGGGAGATTGTTAATCTAAGCGGTTCATCACTTAGCACATTCCTAAATATACTGTGATGAAATATATTTTGATGATCACAAACAAAGTACTTTCGGTGCTAACAAGCTTTTATCAAGATCTCATCCCAGCACCTAAGGAAAGCAAAAAGCCAAGGAACGACTCGATCAAGGAACTCAAAGGCATATCCAATGGTCAAGATCGTTTCAATCAAAAGGTCTTCAATGATCACATATGGATTTCAAGATCACTTCACTCGAACGATTCGATCAAGCTTCAAGTCTTCATCTTTCGATCAATGTTCAAGACATTCAACTCAGCTCGAAGTTCACATTGAAGATCTCATAATGAAGAGTTATATTTAACTATGATGAGAAATGAGAAATACACAAAGTGTTTAAGGTATATCTTTCTCTAATCGACATTGCTTAAACGTTTTCCAAAACCATGCACAAATCACTTGCATACTTGCATGTTTTGGTCATACGTTTTACGGTATTTCAAATGATTTAATTTTATATATTTAATTTGAAATTTATCAAGTTTTTATTCGCATTTATCGTACATTTAATCGCGAGTCAAAACTGTTTTTAAAGAGTCTTTCAAGACGTTAATGATTTAGCAGTGCTCTCCTGAACTTGTTAAGTCAGGACGCTGATAACATTCAAGGTTGAATCAAACTGATTTATTAGGATGCTTACTTGCATAGTAGCGGCCTCCTTTTTAGTCAACCTTTGAAGTTGTCAGGACGTTGATTCAACATCAGCTCACTGAAAGATTTCTTAAGCTCTTCAAAGAATGTATCTTTGAGGACGCTAATAATTATAAGTTGAATAATCTATCAGGACGCTACTTGAATAGGAGCGCCTTCACCTTTGGGAATATACTTAGTAACTTTAAGGATGCTGATTGTCCTTCAGCGTGCTTGTGTTTGGTTACAAATATTTTTAACTAGTAGGACGCTTACATTGTTGTAGTGCCCTCGAATTATGTCTTATGTTTTAAAAAGGTAGGACGCTTACTCGGATAGTAGCGCCCTCATGTACTTAATTTTTTTAAAACATAGCAAGACGTTAATTGTGCATTAGCGCCCTCAGGGTTAAGTCATTTATAGTGTCTAACTAAGTCAAGACGCTTACAAGTTAGTAGCGCCCTCACTTAAGTGTTCTGCAAGACGCTTATACGTAATGAGCGCCCTCAAGGAACAAAATGACAAAGTTGATATTATGCGTCAAGACACTGATTGTGGAATCAGGACGCTAATTCAACAATCGTCACTGTTCTAATAAGTACACTGCATCAGTCTAATTTTTAAGAACATACCTCTGCACATAGTCCTTTTTAGACTTATCAAAGATCTTCTCTGATACATGAATTAAGTTTTTCTAAAACTTTCTTTTATCATGAAATTTGAAAAGAACCAGAATGTTAGTAAAAATTGCAGTTGCCATTTTCATATAACATTCTAGTCGTTGTGTGTAAACGTTCATCTTATTTGAACTTCAAGTGTCTAACGGCTATGTCCCACTAAGTTTATAAATACCAGCACCCTGAACGTTCGGGCGTTGCCCAAATAGTAAATTTTTTTTTTTTTTTTTTTTGTGAAATACAGAGTATTACAGATAGCAAATGCTCTGCCCTAATTCCGTTGTCCCTAATTTTGCTGGTTCTGCCTCGGTTGGGCATTAGCAGAAGGTGGTGCTTGCTGGACTGGCACAACGGGAATAGGTTGTTGCAGCTGCGGACAGGCATATTTTACGTGGCCCTGCTGGCCGCAGTTGTAACATGTTGGCCTGTACCGCTGATTGTTTTGCTGGCCATGCTGATTGTTCAGATGGCCATACTGATTGTGGTGTCGGCCACCAGCTCTGCCATTGCCGTTTCTACGGCCACCCCTTCCATAACAACCTCCGCGGCCATGATTTCGAAAATCCAGATGGTCAGGGTTAGAAGGTTCAGCTGTAGGTGTTGTGGCCTCATTCTTCGAAACAGGGGCTGGGAGGGCTGGGTTTTGATATATAGTATGGCTTCTTCTTGTTGCCCTGTTGCGAGCCCTGTTGGGAAAATGTTGCAGGCCATTTTTCCTTATTGATTCTCTGCTCCTGCATGATCTTCTCTTGTTCAAAGCTCATGGCCTTGCCAACAACCACCTTGTAAATCTTGAGATCCAAGATCGATAAGGCTTGTCGAATATCATGGCGAAGGCCATTATAAAATTTCTCAGTCTTATCTTGCTCCGTTGAGATGGTGGAGAGAGAGTAGACCGATAGTTCTTTGAACTTCCCCGCATATTCCCTGACGGTCATGCTGCCTTGGTATAACTTAGCGAATTCCTGGCGCTTCTGTCTCTTCACAGCGCCGGGAAAATACTCATCAATAAACATTGACTCGAATTGTTGCCAAGTCATATCTGCTGTGTTGACCCTTGGGTCCTCTTTCACTGTTATCCACCATGTGTTTGTTCCACCAACAAGTTGGTAAGTTGCTAGTGGAATCTTTCGAGTCTCGTCGACTTCCATTGCATCTAGCGCCTTCTTTGACTCATCCAGCCACTTTTGCACCTCTTCAGTATCAATGGTGCCAGCAAAAGTAAGAGGTTGTAGCCTCTTGTACTTGGTAATTTGATCGGTTTGAGATTCCGATCCAGATCTCACAGGTGCATGGATAGTGACAGCCTGATTGGCCGCGGTCTCACGAACGACCGTCTACACTGTTACTTTCATCGCCTCGATAAATCCGGCAAAAAAAGTTTTCATGCTCAAAGGCATGGCAAAGGGTGCAGGTGGGGGTGGTATTGCCTGCCCAGATGTAGTGGCAGTGTCGGGTGTGACTAGTGCTGTCGTCGGAGGCGGCGGTTCCTGAATCTTAGGAGGTGCCTCCACTGCTAGACGGACAGTACGTGGACTTCCTCTCTTCCTGGTTTGCATTTTTTCACTGGCAAGGAGAAAATAAAACCAAGATTTAGGAACTGTAGCCAAGTATAATGTTATAGTATGCTCAGCAACAATTTCGAGAGTGCTGCAATATTAAAATCACCTATTTTTCTAATTATAGTGTAAGGTTTTTGTTGAGGAATCAAAGAACTTTATGTGCCTCGTATGTTTGGCCATGGTGTAAAAATAAGGTTAAAATGTTTATATAATAAGTACAAAACTTTGCAAGTATTTCAAATGATTTGTTTCTGGTCTTTGTGAACATACATATATATTTCATTGAAAATCCATACGAGTCATAAGAATTCTAAGATTTGCCTTGGTAAATATCCTGATCTAATGTTCTATCGCAATCTTATGTATTCAAATGCTTACTCTTAATCTTTTCGATTATTATCCAAGTTCGTGTGTCCCATACCACATGACTTTGGTAATAAGGGTGTTAACCAAGTTAAGTTGTACGAACACATTCTCTAAAAACATTGGCTGAATAGTAGTTCACTAATAGTATCGTCCAAATTTACTCGTCCCATACCGTGTAAACTTAGTGATAATATTAGTAATGCAACCTTCTCCAAATGTTTCTTTTCACACAAGGTCGTGGGTTTTCCTACTTTCATATTTTATTTAGTATCTTCCAATTTTGTCGTGTCCCATACCATTCCAAAGTTAGTGATACAAAAGAAAGAATGGTTGTAAGTCGGCCCACCAAAGATAGTCTTAACAAAACATATTTTCATTCATATATATAAAAAGTTACAATGCCAGTAATCAATCATGATTTTCCTGCCTACTACCGCCCCTTTTAGACCTCCTGCTAGGTATAAAACGACTACTACTAAAAGGTTGAGAATTTGCTCGTTCTTCTTCGAAGTTTTGCATACCTGTTAACAAATCATTTTGGGTCTCTTTCATCTGAGCAATACTGGATGCCATTACATTCAACTGTTCAAATGGGTTAGTCGATTGTCCCATTGATGGTTGATGGGTCGATTGTCCCATAGGTGGAGGGTAGGCTGTAGGCATCGGTGGAAAGTATTGGTTGTACGGGTGATTCATAGGTGAGGAATAGTTGATGTGATCATACGGGGATCCTCTAGTTGGAACCCCTTGGATATTTGGATATGTTTGGGGCGTAATGTTTTGAAACAAAAGGCTCATTGGTATGTCTTGCCTTCCAAAATTTGGTACTGCCCAACTCTGTTGTTGTTGGTTTACAGGAACTTGTGGAACTGGCTGATACGGTACCACAGGCGTGGGAAACCTTTGGTAAGAGGTGTTGCCTTGAGTTGGCATGTTCCAAGTAAGCGGATTTGCTTGAGTACTTTGTCTATCTTGACTTGGTTGAGGTTGATTTAGGTTGGCAAATCACTCTTTCTCAGTGAATAGTCGATCGGTTGGATCATTATTCGGGGTTGAGTTTGATGTAGGATTCTGGTTTGGCTCATTATTTGGTACTTCCATGATAGGAATCTTTCGTCGACTTCTTTGAAGACAACGTCCGTGTTTGTCTCTCAGTCCTTCGACATTTCCTAACGTCGTGCCGAATACTTCCTCTTCAGTTACCCCTCCACTTGTGCCATATGTCTTGAAGATAGATGATGTTGTAACCGGCTCAGTGATCTGCTTTAACGTCCCATCAAAAGTGTTGACGTTTGCCTCGTATAGCATCCTCATAATCAACACTCCGTAGCCGAGGAATTCCTTTCTTAAAGGGTTTTGAATCACCCTCAACATTTGTTGGATGATAATGTGAGGTAGGGAGACCTTAATTTTCTTCTCTATGCAGCATAACACAAGAAGTTGAGCCATTGACATAGTGCCCCTAGTCCCCTTTTCTGGCAAGATGTTGCCGAATACAATCTTTCCGAGGTCGACAAGATATGGTTTAAGGAGATTGTTTGGGAGGTTGGTGTGCGTCGATTGAGTGTATGGCTCTTTGGCGAGGGAATTGAACAATTGTTCATTAAACTCCGCAATCTCTGCAACTGTTTGGGGTTCTTGTGGATCAATAATTCTCTCCTCAATCGGAATCTCCATAAGTCGAGTAATAATCTCGATGTTGATAGAAATTTTTATTCCCATGACTGTTGTCTCCAAAACAAGGCTGATCCCATCTTCTTGTAGTCTCACACAATTCATGGCTTCGTAGAAGGATTTCGTCAAGTCGTAAGTGACGTGACCCTCAATTTTTGTTATGTTCAACCACCCCAGAGTTGCGAGTTTGTCGTGAAGGATCGGACGGAGGCGGAGATCTCTATTGTCGATGCTCCTCGTAGTCATAACCTCCCTTTTGGACAATTCCTTGAGTCTAGTGGGAATTGGTTCCCTACTACTGGGAGTTGTACCTTCACTTGAGGCCATTCTTTTGCTGAAAGGAAAATAAATTTGTGAAAGATACAAAATATATTCCTAACATTTTTAAGATTTTTTCTTTGTCTGTTAGACAATATTTTATATTTTTTTCTCTTGATGTTTATGCCATCATGTAATCAAAATTCTTCATTAGCAATATGATATATCTATATATCTCATATACATATATATATACATGAATGTATAGATATATATATTTAATCATAACAATATATATAGTTTTCATCAATCTTAACTATATATATTTAAATCTAAACTATATAAAACTATATAGTTTTATAGATATATATTTAATAAAATTCTCAACTATATATAATTCATATATATAGAGTTCTAGAGATATATATATCTAATAAAGTTTTTTCTTCCCCTAATTTGGTGGACTTGGGCGGGCCGTGGACCGTATGCTCTGATACCATTAAATGTCACACCCAGCCCGGACGCTCCTAAACCGGCGGTACACTAGCGGACGGGGTGCGCATTTGGAATTATAACAATGGTAATAACAGAGTACGCAGCGGAAATACAATACAGTACATGTCTGATTTCATTTAATTCAGAATTCATTTGTACATGAAGTAGTCAAGGGAACATACTCCCCAAAATTCCCAAAAAGGGTACAAAATGTGGGCCCCATAACCTGCACCGAGTCCATCCTAATTTTCTGTGAAAAATTGGATAATAATAGAGTGAGCTTAACGCGCTCAGTGGGTAAAATAGTTCGTGAATATAACAATTAATAAAGAAAACTTCATAATTAAATATCTTAAATACACATCGAAGCATCATAATCAATCAATATGTATGTATGCAGGACACCGTCTCGTAATGGTTTGATGAACGTACATCGCCTGAGTTCACGTACAGATGTCCTTCCCTAGGCGTAGTCAGGTTCTCATTGTACGTCCCTCCTCAGGAACGATGCTCTGGATTCACGTACAAATGTCCCTCCCCAAGCGTAGCCGGGTTCTCATTGTACGTCCCTCTCCAGAGAAATATAATGAATAGCGAGCAATGCTCCTAACTATTCTATGAATCATAAACCACATACGTCCCTAGGTGGTGATATGTACGATGCCAATGCATGAACTGGTCTGGTCTACTGGTCTGGTATTTACTTAAACATTTAGACTGACTTTGGCAACGTCTGGTGATCCTTATCAGGGTCGATATCATGACGTGCAAGGTTAGGACATTCAATATTACTTGTGTAAGCTGATAGCTTTCAATAAGACCAACTAGATCAGTCTCCAGTTGAGAGAGGTGAGACACAAGGTCCGTTTAAATACCAATCGCCTAGAGTAGCACGCTGCCTCCCGTTCACTATTTAAAGTTTCTGAGGACAAGAACGAGTCTAGTTGAGCCAGATTGACCACTAATCCGGCATTACAACAGTGTAATACATGAACTCCAAATATACATGCATAAGTATGACAATATTAACATTATATGAAATAATGCTGTGTAAATGAATGGTAGGCATAATAATAAATGAATGTAAACTTTAATAAAAGTTATAAGACACGCAAACCTATGTTTCGTTCCCCACCTTCAGATAAAAACTTCTTCTTTCAGATCTGGCGCTTTCCTCCAGATAGAACTTCGTCGCACCGCACCGAGAGTCTCAAAAGACTAAAAACTCAGAATGAGTGGAAAGGAGAAGAAAATCACAAGAGAAGGTGATTTGGTGTGAGGAATGAGAAATGAAGAGGGTTCCTTATATAAAGATTTTTGGCGCCTGAACATTCGGGCGTTGCGCGCTATCGGGCGTTGCGCGGGAATGTTCGGGCGTTGCGCCGGAATGTTCGGGCAAGTACCTGTATTTTTTTTTAGTGCAATCCTAGGGTATTACAATTTTCTCAAACGAACATTTGGAGCGAGTCCCAATAACTTTCAAAGGACCCCCAGAATTGGTAGAACCCCGCTTCCATACCCTGGCAAATTTTTGACCCCCCAACCAAAAGTTTTAGTTAATATGAACTAAATCAACTTAAAAAATGCGTTTGATGCAACGAGGGTCAATCCACTGATTTTTTTTTTCGACCAACACTTGGAGTGAGTCTCACTCACTATCCTCTCAGGAACCCCCGGAACCAGTAGAACCCCGCTCCCATACCCTGGTGAATTTTTGACCCACTAACCAAAAGTTTTAGTTAAAATAAACTAAATCGCTTTGAAAAGTTTTATTGATGCATCCGGGGCCAATCCACCACGTATTTTTTCCGACCAACACTTGGAGCGAGTCTCAATATCTTCTTAGGGACCCCCATAATCGGTGGAACCTCGCTCCCATGCCCTGGCGAATTTTTGACCCCCAACCATAAGTTTTAGTTAAAATGACCCAAATCGACTTAGAAGACGTGTTTGATGCAACCGAGGCCAATCCACCTGGCATTTTTCCCGACCAACACTTGGAGCGAGTCTCAATATCCTCCCAGGGACCCCTGGAACTAATGGAACCCCGCTTCAATGCCCCGACGAATTTTTGACCCCCCAACCGGAAGTTTTAGATAAAATGAAATAAATCGACTTAGGAAACACTCTCAAAATGTTAAGAACCAATATATTTGTATTAATAAAGAAATGCGAAGCACAAAAACACAAGAAAAAGTGTATAACATCAAAATGTTCCAAAACATACAGTAAATCATATATCAAAATGATTCATAACATATTTTTGTGCATATCAAATTACATTATTAAAGAACCTATACCAAATATAAAAAGTGTGTCGTCAATTAGTGCCACATATTGACCATTTCCATAATCACCTCTGGCATAGATGCAAGTCCTCCCCCCCGCCTTCGCCTGTCTTCCTATCCAATTTTCTCTTTGGCCACTGCCCTCGTTTGGGTCCTCACCTAGTTCATCATGTGTCTCCGTAATCGCCTCTGACAGTCCCTCTTCAACTGACATAGGGTCCTCCTGGAATGCCATATTTGACCGGTCAACCCCAACAGGTGTACTTGCGTCGAACAACATGAAACAATCTTGATGTCAAGTTGACGCATGAACATCCGAAAATGAATCAAATCAAGTGGTAGGGGTAATGAGACTCTAGTGAAATGTGGACGATGGTCCTTCTATAGTTTCCACCCTCACCATATTCTCCAAGTGCGTCGTTTCCAACGCAGTCATTGCAATTTAGTCAATCTCCCTAAAAACAAATACGTCATTAACCTGACTGCTCAAGTGAACCTGATCTAAGTTGGAAGCCTAAACAAAAAGAAAAAATTACATAAGTTACATTCAAAGACAATAAAAAATAATTTAAAAAATATAAGAAGAAAAAACATGTTCTCACCAAGTAGTTGATAGTTGCTTCACTTACGGTAACATACTTTTGAGTTACCTACCGATACTATATCATATACGGGTCAGAATAATCAAGGATTGACAATGCATGACCCTGATTGGCTTCACCCTCAGCCAAGTTTTCTTTCCGCTCCTCCCGTTGAGCAACATAATCCTTATGGACCACCAGCTTGTCCTCTCATGTCATAATCATGAAGATCGAGTCTTGTGTTGCATGACTCAGGGATTGTCTGTCTCATGCCAAACTGTCGCAACACTCGATCGGGCCTGTGTAGCTCGACTATGGAAAAAAATCAAGAGTGATATAGTTCGTCATATGTGTTGTCACGACGCCCCTGACGTAGGCTGACGTCATGACCGGCACAGTGTACTATACAATATACATGCCCTGTATACAGTATATAATACACTGTCAGCCTCAACAGAATTACACAAATCTCTAAAAAAAAATTGACAGCATCTCCCCATAAATGGACCTCTCACAAATTGATATATCACAAATCAAATCTAATATATATATATATATATAGATACATATAATCATTCCATTCATTCCACAAATCAAATTCTCACATGTAGATATATATGATCATCTCATTTCATCATCACAAGTATTGTATAACCCAAAACATCAAACCAAAATCCATGTTCCCTTACAACCCAACTATGTGATAATAAATATATATATAATGGAGATTGTTTGTGAGGGAGAGTTACAGTTATGAATGTACTCTCTATTACTCTATGTGTTGATATTTGTGCTCGGATGCATGTTCAGCTAATTGATACTCATATTCAGAGAGTAAGCATTATGATGAGACGAGTATGATATCAGTATGAAGAATTATGAAATTGATAATATGGATTGTGTTAAATGAAGATGGGATTCCAATGGTATCTTATGGGTTATGGGTAGATATGATACCATCTGGATGACCATTGATGGACTGATAAGTCTATATATTCTTCCAATGAACACCAAAATTCTTTTTGATAGACTGAGCAGGTTGTATATGTGTGAGATAGGGAGATTTTATGGAATACAAATATTTTTCATGTCGGATTAAGATCCAAAGATTGTGTCGAGATCTGATGTATGATGCAGACTCGATTTGGTACTCATCTCCTTCTCAGTGTGATATTGTATTCTCAGACTGGCTGACAGACTGAGAGAGTGACTTTGATGCTTGCGAGCATGCTCAGGTTTAGTATACTTGAATTTTGGTGGAAGTTGGAAGGAATACTTTATTTGTGTAAACTTGTGTGTATAAAAAACTATTATAATATCATAAGGATGACACTCTACAGGTTTGATAGTAAGCCTTATAGATCTCCAACCTGTTGATTTGAAAGTGTGGAGTTATTGTTATTGGTGTCAGAGGATATTATTAAATACACAGGGTTGGTATATAGGCCTTGAAATGTATTGTGGCTGACTCAGTTTTGTTAAGGGTCTTACCACAGAAAGGTCAAATGAGATTTGGAATGAAAAGAAAGCTCACACTGCGATTTGTTGGACCATTAGAGATCCTTGATAGGATAGGTCTATTGGCTTACCGATTTGCTCTACTGTCACAGTTGATAAGTGTCCAAAATAGTGTCTATATATTGATGTTGAGGAAATGTCATTCGGATTTCATATAGGTTATGGATATAACTCAACTCTAAGTTGGGGAGGATACCATGAATCAAGAAGAGCAAACATGGGAGCTAAATTATAACATGCGGGAGCTGTTTTCTGGGATTGAGTATCACTTGATGTTTCTAATGAATAGTGACGAAGTAAATAGTTATGTGAATAGTACTATGATCATATCCAGTAAATAAAATGGAATTAGAATCCAATGAAACTCCGGTTTGAGATCATAGAATCGTAGAGAACTGAATTCCGGACGTTTCGATGTTAAGATCATGATTTTTGGATATGATTTGATATTTTTAGTAACTAAATATAGTGTTCATTTCAGTGTTTAAATTGAGAGCTCAAGTGCATGGATAAATGCTCTTGCGGACGCATTTTGATGGACGTTTATTGTTGCTCGATTTGACTTAAAACCCCGTGTAATCACTGTGAGTATAGTTTTCTTGATTTGGTTCTTGTATGGCATTGTACACATATAAACTGTTTGATTGTATGCATGTTTATGTAATGCATTGAGTTTTAGTGATCATGCAAACTGATTTTAGAAATTGGAGCTTATAATAATGTCATTTCGTTAGGAATTAGACCCGGATGAGGTTTTGCGAGTCCTCATTGTCAGTAGGTCTATCCTAACAAGGGTTGCGATCCTTGAAATGACTGTGAATTGGGTAATGAGAGGGAGTTGGTAAAATATTTATGAATGAGCATCAACTATATATTGTGTGCACATATATTATTTTGATGAATGGTGCATATGTGCTTTTGAAATGTTTTAAATTGATTTGATATGCCATGTTTCCTAAAATGCATGCGATTGTCATGTCAAGAACTATATTCACTGAGCTGTTGTTTGCTCACCCTATTTCCTCCAATATTTCAGGTATTAAGTCAAAAGGAAAAGGAAAAATCCGTGAGTGATAATCACCTGAGCCTTCGTCTGGTATGTGTATGTATGCTTGGAGGAAATAGATT
Organism: Paratinospora sagittata; assembly: GCA_035771175.1. Taxonomy (NCBI): domain Eukaryota; kingdom Viridiplantae; phylum Streptophyta; class Magnoliopsida; order Ranunculales; family Menispermaceae; genus Paratinospora; species Paratinospora sagittata. The sequence goes on from CM069605.1 coordinate 19,038,690, forward strand.
ATATTTTTGTTATTTTGATATGTATACTTATCACACATTATATATATATATATATATATATATATATATATATATATATTATCATCTAGATGGGATGTGTGGGCATATATATAGCTTAATATATTGGATGATGAAATGAAAATTTGATGTGTGAATGAATGGAATGATTATAGATATCTATATTGGAATTGATTTGTGATATCTCAGGAAAAACAAAAGTGAAACGTCCATTTGATGGGGAGGTGTAGTCAAAAATTTGGAAATTGTGGAATTATTGTGAATGTTCGTTGAGGCTGATAGTGTATTGTATACTGTATATGGGTATGTACAGTGTATAATACATTGTGCCGGTCATGACGTCAGCCTACTTCAAGAGCATTTATCCATGCACTTTAGCTCTCAATTTAAACACTGAAATGAACACTATATTTAGTTACTAAAAATATCAAATTATATCCAAAAATCATAATCTTAACATCGAAACGTCCGGAATTCAGTTCTCTACGATTCTATGATCTCAAACCGGAGTTTCATTGGATTCTAATTCCATTTTATTCACTGGATATGATCATAGTACTATTCACGTAATTGTTCACGTCATCACTATTCATTGGAAACATGTAAACTGTACTAAAATTGTCAAACGGTCTCCAAAAATCATGAACTTAGCATCGATGGACTCGCAACAGTCCATTCTACCATTTTATAGCCTTAAACTGGAGTTTCATTGGGAATGGTCTCCAATCTACACTCTAACTTCCAACAGCCATAAAAGTTCCAAATGAACACATTAATTCAATCTAACAACATATTCGGGGTCCCGACAGTCCAGGGAGTGTTTTCCAACCTTCGTAGCGGATTTTCATTCACGTTGGGTCAAAACTTCAATTGTTGAGGGTGCCGTAAAACGGCTCCCAAAGCAAAAATTACTCTGCTAGAAAGGTTACATCTAGCTTAGATATCAATTTTACGAAGAAATAGAGTGAAAATCATTTACCGCAGGTCCTGATTTCGCGTGAATCCCTCGTTTCCCCTTTTTCTTCTTCTCCTTCTTCTCTCTGCCCGTTCTTTCCTTTTCGTTCGTTTTCTCTCTGTTTCTTGCAACTTCTTTTCATTTTTTTTTTGTGTTCATGCGAGTACTGTTCACAGTACTGTTCTCGAAACAGTACCCGCTTATGAACAGTAAATTTAATGTGTCTTTTATTTTTGTTAAATCCATTATTCTTCTTCTATACACTCAATCCACATGATGAATTATTTAAAATCACATTTTGGACTCACTTTTGACATTTTCAAGTTCATTTGACACATGTACACATAGCTTTAAAGCTACTTATACGTGTATTATACTCTTCAGTGTGCATATAAGTCAACCAAATATATTGATTAAAAGCACGGGGTGTTACACGAATCCTGCGTTTCTCCCTCCTTTTCCTCTTCCTTCTTCTCCGTTCTTCTTTCTTCTCTCTTTCTCTTTTCTTTTTTTTACTATATGAATGATTTTTGACACGATTAAGGTATAATTATCAAAGTTAAAACATGAGCAATTTAATCGATTAAACCAATGATAAAAGCAATAGGTAGAAAACATGTGAGACGATAAAACCAAGTAAAGTTGACAAGTTGACTGCATGTTAAACAATTATAAATGATAAACAATTAAGATTAAGTGATAGCATAATTATCAAACTAAAATAAGTGTATGCATGATTAATCATATAGTAATGTATGCACATGAGTGTATTAAACTATATAAATGATTTTTGAAAAGATGAAAATCATGCGAAACAAGTAACAGTTACTCTACAACACTAAGATTCTAGTAAAATAATACAATCATGAAGCTCTCGAATCTTCGTGAAGTACTGTTCCTTCCACATGCTTTGACATTGCAGTTGAATCCATTAGACATATCTAGTTAGCATTGAAACAACTACATCAAAGAGATTAGATAACACGGTATGTTGTTTGCAATGATCATAACAAAATTGGGAGAGAGTAATTACATCAACAATCTCCCCTTTTTTGATGATTTGAAACAAATTCATTATTGGGCTAATTGAAGCATGAAGCATGATATTTATAATGACTGAATGAGTTAGGTGATTAATATTATCATGCAACTTTTAAGAATATACCACTTAATAAGAGATTTAACATTCAATACTATGTGGAATAATCAATCAGATACTAATAACAACATACTCAAAAGATATAATCAATAAGCACAAAATGTACATGTATATTAATATAGACAAATCAATCATATGCATGTGATCATCATAAATGTGTACATAAAATATACAAAACAACTAACAAAAATATAAAAGTGTAAAAAAGAATACAGAACATAAAAAAGCATTTCCAAAATATATGTCCAACTCCAAACACTCCCCCTGAATGTATAAACTCTCCCCCTGAGTATGTGCACAAAATGATTTAGTCAATCAGCCCAATCATACTAATCTCCCCCCCTTTTGAAACATCAAAAAGAGGGTGTGCTATGACGGAGGTGACGATCGAGGACCAAGAGATCCTAGCTCACCGAATATATCTAGTGAAGTCAGGTCATCGTCCACCGTGGTGGTGGTACCAACATCTGTGTCAGGTATGACAATGGTAGCAGCAGATGAGGTAGCAGAAAAGGAGCTAGAGTAGATAACTAGATCACATCCCGGAGATGGTGGAGAAATGCATAATCAATTAAGCACTTGGCAAGTTTGAAAAGTCAAACATGCTCAATTCCCTCCTTATATGTGAAAATTGATTTTTAGCCAAAGGCTTAGTAAAGATATCAGCTAACTGATCTTTAGTTCCAATATGGATCAATTTTACATCGCCACGTTGCACATAGTCTCGAAGAAAATGATGTTCGAGAGTGCATTACAGGATTTTTGGAAATATTATCACAATAAATATCCGCACATGGAATATTAATTTGATAATTGAAAGTTGTTGTTTAAGATATAGCACTTGAGCACAACAACTATTGGCTGCAACATATTCAACCTTTGTTATGGATAATGCCACTGAATTCTGTTTCTTGCTAAACCAAGAAATTAGTGAATCACCCATGAAGTGACAAAATCCTGAGGTACTTTTTCGATTAGTTAAACTTTTGACATAGTCAAAATCAACAAAGCTCTTGAGATCGAAAGAAGTTCCTTTAGCGTACCAGATAACCATATCTATTGTTCCACTAATGTATCAAAAAATTCATTTAACACACATAGATGAGACACTTTAGGATTGGACTAGAATCTAGCACATAGACAAATGCCAAACATAATATCAGGTCCGTATGCCGTTAGATACAACAATTTCCCTATCATTCTTCTATATAGCTTAGTGTCAATTGGTTTACCTTTTTCATCCTTATCCATTTTGATGGCTGAATTGCAAGGAGTATCAATAGTTTTCAAATTCTTGAATTTGAACATTTTAATCATGTCTCTTGCATACTTCGATTAGTTTAAGAAAGTTCCATTTTTCATTTGCTTAATTTGTAAACCAAGGAAGTAGTTTAATTCTCCCATCATGCTCATTTCAAACTCACTTGTCATGATAGAGGAGAACTCATCACACAAGGTCTTGTTTGATGCACCAAAGATAACGTCGTCAACATAGATTTGCACTAGAAGGATATCATTATCTTTGCATTTAATGAATAATGTTGGATCTAGGGTTCCTTACTTGAACTTATGATCCAAGAGGAATGTGCTAAGCCTATCATACCACGCTATGGGAGCCTCCTTCAAACCATATAAAGCTTTTCTAAGTCTATAAACATGATCAGGTTTGTAACTATCCTCAAAATCTGGTGGTTGTTTCACATAGACCTCTTCATTTATAAACCTATTTAAGAAAACACTTTTGACATCCATTTGATATAACATGAATCTGTTATAGTAAGCATAAGCAAGTAATAATCTAATTGCTTCTAATCTTCTTACTAGAACAAAAGCTTCTTCATAGTCATTTCCTTCTTCTTGATTGTAGCCCTGTGCTACCAATCTTGCTTTTTCTCTCACTATGATTCCTTTCTCATCTTTCTTGTTCCTAAACACCCATTTGGTTCCAATGACACTTTGGTGATCCGGTTTAGGTACAAGATCCCACACTTTGTTTCTATTGAAGTGTCCAAACTCTTCTTGCATAGCAAGATTCCAGTTTTCATCAGCTAAAGCTTTGTCTGCCTTAGTAGGCTCAATTTGGGATACAAAGGCTACATGCCCTTGATCTCTAAGTGAAGCTCTAGTTGGTAGTCTTCTTGGATGGTTTAACTTGGATTTCACTAGACTCGTGATCAACATGTTTGTTCGTTATGATTTCATTATCATCATCATCTATTTTAACCTGTTCTATTTTCTTTTCTAGAGCTATTCTAGGGTTAGATTCATCAAATTTAACATGTATTGATTCTTCTACAGTGTTTTAAGATTTATTGAATACCCTAAAAGCTATATTGTGAGATGCATACCCTAAAAATATACCAATGTCGGACTTAGGGCAAAATTTATCAAGATTGTCTTTATCGTTTAAAATATAACATTTACAACCATAGACTTTTAAGTGATCGATTTTAGGAGTTCTACCCTTTCAAAGTTCATATGGAGTTTTATTGAGTTTTCTCCTAACCATCACTCTATTCATGACATAGTGATGGGTGCAAACCGCAAGTGTACAATTGCTAAGTTATAATATAAACGGATGAGAATTGGGTATCGTCCTCAAGGATTGAATTACTACACTAATTAAAACGTTCCTCGCCCTAATTTTATCTAGAAAACCAAATTGTGATGATCAGTGAACTAAAATAATAATTAAACTAAAACACTAATTAAAATAACAAGTCATCAGAATTTTGTGGAGAAAAATCAATATTAAAAACATCTAGAGATTAGATGTCACCTAATTATCAATTATGCAATATTAGACATGGTTATTATAAAATCCTTATTCAAGTTAGTAAGTCAAAATCCTTTAGTTTCTAACACCCTCTGTCGAGTGCCGAGTTAGAATTTATTACCAAAACACTAGTTTCGCTCTATCGATAAAAAGCAATACATTAACAATGCATTAAGCCTTGTGATTTTCCTACAACTTCATAAGACATCACATATCTATCAATATTACGACCATCTCATGCAAACAAGAAATAAAACATTAAAACTTAAACTAGTTGCTATAGAACTTGTAAAATCCTCCTTGTCTCCAAGTCGTCTTCTTCGCGTTCCTTTGCTCCTAGGCGTCATTCTCTCTTCTCCAGTGTATCCCCATCGAAAAACCCTAAATTTTGATATATAATATGTCCCAAAGTCGTGTAGAATCGAAATAGGAAAGTCCAAAAGAAAACAACTAGAAAACTTGCTAAAATCGCAAGTTCAACACACCCAACGCTGCCGTTTCCTGGCGTCGTGACGCCCAGAACGTTGTTTTTCTCCTGATTTTTGTGGACTTATTAGCCAATTTTCTCCTCTTTTCGACTTGGGTTCTTCATGCTTCTTCTTTGCAACTTCTTGTACATATTTTCATCATCCAAAACATGACTAACACATCTAAATACCTACAAAACAAAGCAAATCAAATCAGTAACACACTAAAATATGAAATGAATCAAATCATATACTAATAAATCAAATTAATGCATAAAAACCCAATTTATCCTAAACTAACAATTGCATAAAAACTAACATAAACACATGAAACTAATGCATAAAATGTCCTAAAACACACCTAAAACATGCTCTAAAACCTATCTAAATATGCAACTATCACATAGCAAGCAATATTTATAGCTTCAGCCCAAAAGTATTTGCTACATCATATTCACATAACATTGTTCTGCACAATTCTTGAAGGGATCTGTTTTTCCTTTCAACAACTCCATTCTGTTGAGGAGTTCTGGGGGCTGAAAGGTGATGGGTGTATCCTTGCTTGTTGCAAAAGTCTTCAAGACTTTTGTTTACAAATTCCCCACCTCGATCACTTCTACTGACGGTGATCTTATATCCCTTTTCATTTTCAACACAAGAGCAAAATTTTACAAATATATCGAATTCATCACTCTTATGTGCAAGAAAGTAAACCCATGTATCATCAACAATCACAAGACAATAAGATTTTCCACCCAAGCTTTGTGTTCTCATTGGTCAAAACAAGTCCAAATGGACAAGTTCAAGGGCCCTTGTGATTGAGCTTTGAGTCTTAGTCTTGAGATAAGACTTTGTATGTTTGCCCAATTGGCATGGTTCACATACTCTATCTTTCAAGTATTTTCCTTTAGGGAGGCCTCTAGCTAAGTTAAGTTTTGCTAACTTTGAAATATTTTTCATCCCTACATGTGCTAGTCTCCTATGCCAAAGCCAAGCATCAATTTGTTCAATAACACTTAAACATAAAACATTTTGATAACACAATTCTTGCAAATTTGTTGTATAAACATTTTTAGATCTATATGAAATGAATGCAACATTTTCAGTGTCATGCTTAATAAGGCAACGATTTGCTTCAAACGAAATGACAAATCCCTTGTCACACAATTGACTTATGCTCAAGAGATTATGTTTCAGGCCGTTGACATAAAGAACATAAAAAATAGATAGAGAGTTTTTACCAACAATGCCAATGCCACAATTTTTTCTTTGTTGTTGTCGCCGAACGTTACGACACCTCCATCTTTGCGGACCATGCTCAAGAAATTTGATTTGTTACCAGTCTTGTGCCTAGAACATTCGCTATCCAAGGACCATATCTCATTCTTTGAAGTATCCTACATCACATAGAACACTTTAGATTTTGGTACCCAAGAGGCCTTGGGTCCCACAAGGTTTGCCTCATTTAAAATATCCTTTTCTACCCATGCGAAGTGGTTTTTCCTCTTTGTTCTAAGTGTGTACCTTTGTATGGCATGGCCTTTCCTATTGCAATAGTTGCAAGTAGGTCACTTGGTCAATAAATAATCATATGATTTTTGCTTTCAAGCTTCTGTATATCCTAACCCAGCCTTGTCAAAAGTACACTATTTTGCTTCCAACATCATCTCAAACAGTTTTTGATGGTTTGTAAATTTGTGTACCACATTGGTTAGGTCATCTACACTCTTTTGGAGTGTATCTCTCTCCTTTCTAAGTATTTCATAATCAATTTGGAGAGTATCTAAAGCATCCTGTTGTGATTCTATTTCAACTAAGGCTTCCCTTAAGCTACTTTTGAGTTTTGAGTTCTTTTTAACTTACTTTCCGATCATTGGTGACCGGTCTCAGTTGACTAATATTTCCAACATTTAAGAGCAACGTAACGGGTCACTGGTTACTGCAAAGTAACTTAGAAAACCTTGTTTACTAGATCTTTTTTTTCCTCTTTCCAACGTAGATTAATTCACTTATATCAGAGTTAAAACAAAAATGGTAGGGTTATTTGAAGTTTACTTATCGATTGCTGAAATGAAACACCGTTTTGTAAACAATCGGTAGGTAAACTTTAAATGACCATAAGTTTCTTGTTTTAACTCCGATTTGAGTAAATGAAAATGGGGTGGAATGATAAAGAGAAGATTTACAAAATTTTTGCATTAACTAGATTTTTGATCAACGGTGACCGGTCACGGTTGACTAATACTTTAAACATTTAATACGAACGCGACCGGTCACCGGTTACCGCAAAGTAACTTAAAGAAGAACCTTGTTTAGTAGATCTTTTTTTTTCCTCTTTCCAACACATATAAAATCACTAAAATTGGAGTTAAAATGAAAACGGTAGGGTGATTCGAAGTTTACTTATCAATTGCTGAAATGATACACCGTTCGGTAAACAATCGGTAGGTAAACTTTAAATGACCAAAACTTTCTAGTTTTAACTCCGACTTGAGTAATGAAAATGCGGTTGAAAGATGGAGATAAGATTTACAAATTTTTTGCATTAAGTTACTTTCTAATCAACGGTGACAGGTCACGGTTGACTAATACTACTTTAAAAATTTAATAGCAATGGGACCGGTTAACGAAAAATAACTTAGAGCACCTTGTTTATTAGATCTTTTTAAATGACCCTAAATTTTTCGTTTTAACTACGATTTGAGTCATTCCAAAGGTTGCAGAAGAAGGAAGAGAAGATCTACCAATTCATGTGCATTAAACTTACTTTCCGATCACAAGTGACCAATCACGATTGATTAATACTACAAATATTTGATAGCGGCGGGACCTGTCACCGGTTATCGAAAAGTAACTTAAAGCACCTAGTTCACTAGATATTTTCTTCATCTTTCCAACGCATATTAAATCACTCAAATCAGAGTTAAAATGAAAATGGTAGGGTCATTTGACGTTTAGTTATCAATTGCTAAAATGATACACTATTCAGGAAACAATTGGAAAGTGAACCTTAAATGACCATAACTTTTTCTATTTAACTCTGATTTAAGTGATTGAAAATGTGGTGGAAAGATGAAGAGAAGATTGACAAATTTTCTGCATTAACTTACTTTCTGAACATTGGTGACCGGTCCTAGTTGACTAATACTTCTAATATTTAATAGCAACGGGACCGGTCACCGGTTATCGCAAAGTAACTTAAAGAACCTTGTTTATTAGATCTTTTTTCCTCTTTCCAACGAATATTAAATCAGTAAAATCGGAGTTGAAAAGAAAACGGTAAGGTGATTTGAAATTTAGTTATCGATTGCTAAAATGATACACCGCTCGGTAAACAATCGGTAGGTAAATTTTAAATTACAAAAACATTCTAGTTTTAACTCTGATTTGAGAAAATGAAAATGCGGTAGAAAGACGAAGAGAAGATTTACAAATTTTTTGCATTAACTTACTTTCTGATCAACGGTGAAAGGTCACTGTTGACTAATACTTTAAATATTTATTAGCATCAGGACCGGTCACCGGTTACTGCAAAGTAAATTAAAAAACCTTGTTACTAGATTTTTTTTCCTCTTTCCAACGCATATAAAATCACTAAAATCGGAGATAAAACGAAAACGGTAGGGTGATTTGAAGTTTACTTATCAATTGCTGACGTGATACACCGTTTGGTAAACAATCGGTAAGTAAACTTTAAATGACCATAACTTTTCCGTTTGAACTCTGATTTGGGTGATTGAAAATATGGTGGAAACATGAAGAGAAGATTTACAAATTTACTGCATTAACTTACTTTCCGATCATTGGTGACCGGTCACAGTTGACTAGTACTTCCAATATTTAATAGCAAAGAGACCGGTCACCGATTACCGCAAAGTAACTTAAAGAACCTTGTTTACTAGATCTTTTTTTTCCTTTTTCCAAATCATAAAAAATTACTAAAATCAGAGTTAAAATGAAAACGGAAGGGTGACTTGAAGTTTACTTATCGATTGCTAAAATGATACACCGTTCGGTAAACAATCGGTAGGCAAACTTTAAATGAGCATAACTTTCTCGTTTTAACTCTGATTTGAGTAAATGAAAATGCGGTGGAAAGATGAAGTGAAGATTTGCAAATTAATTGCATTAACTTACTTTCTGATCAACGGTGACAGGTCACGGTTGACTAATACGGTAAACATTTCATAGCAACGGGACTGGGCAACGGTTACTGCAAAGTAACTTAAAGAACCTTGTTTACTAGATGTTGTTTTTTCTCTTTCCAACGTATATTAAATCACTAAAATCGGGAATGAAACGAAAGCGGTAAGGTGACTTGAAGTTTACTTATCGATTGTAGAAATGATACATCATTCGCTAAAGAATCAGTAGGTGAACTTTAAATGAGCATAACTTTGTCGTCTTAACTCCGATTTGAGTAAATGAAAATGCGGTGGAATGATGAAGAGAAGATTTATAATTTTTTTGCATTAACTTACTTGTTGATCAACGGTGACAGGTCACGGTTTACTAATACTTTAAACATTTAATAGCAATGGGATCGATCACCGGTTACTGCAAAGTAACTGAAAGAACCTTGTTTACTAGATCTATTTTTTCCTCATTCCAACGCATATTAAATCACTAAAATCAGAGTTAAAACGAAAATGGTAGGGTAATTTGAAGTTTACTTATCTATTGCTGAAATGACACACCGTTTAGTAAACAATCGGTAGATAAACTTTTAATGACCATAACTTTTTCGTTTTAACTCCGATTTGAGTAAAGGAAAATGCGGTAGAAAGTTGAAGAGAAGATTTACAAACTTTTTGCATTAACTAAATTTTCGATCACCGGTGACCGGTCACGATTGATTAATACTACGAACATTTGATAGCGACGGGATCGGTCACCAGTTATCGAAAAGTGACTTAAAGACCATTGTTTACTAGATCTTTTCTTCTTCTTTTCAACGCAGATTAAATCACTAAAATCAGAGTTAAAACGAAAATAGTAGGGTCATTTGAAGTTTACTTATCAATTGCTGAAATGATACCCCGTCCGGTAAACAATCGCTAGCTAAACTTTAAATGACCAAAACTTTCTAGTTTTAACTCCGATTTGAGTTAATGAAAATACGTTTGAAAGATGAAGAGATGATTTACAATTTTTTTTGCATTGACTTAGTTTCTGATCAATGGTGACAGGTTACGGATGACTAATACTTTCAACATTTAATAGCAACGGGAACGGTCGCCGGTTATTGCAAAGTAACTTAAAGAACATTGTTTACTAGATGTTTTTTTTCTTCTTTCCAACTCAAATAAAATCACTAAAATCAAAGATAAAACGAAAACGGTAGGGTTATCTGCAGTTTACTTTTCAATTGCTGAAAGGATACACCGTTCGATAAACAATTGGTAGGTAAACATTAAATGACCAAAACTTTCTATTTTTGACTTTGATTTGAGTAAATGAAAATGAGGTTAAAAGATGAAGAGAAGATTTAGAAATTTTTTTGCATTAACTTACTTTCTGATCAACGGTGACTGATCCCAGTTGACTAATACTTCCAACATTTAATAGCAACGGGACCGGCCACCGGTTATCGGAAAGTATATTAAAGAACCTTGTTTAGTAGATCTTTTCTTCCACTTTCCAACACATTTTATTTCACTAAAATCGAAGATAAATAAAAAATGGTAGGGTGATTCGAAGTTTACTTATCAATTGTTGAAATTATACACCGTTCGGTAAACAATCGGTAAGTAAACTTTAAATTACCATAACTTTTTCGTTTGAACTCTGATTTGAGTGATTGAAAATATGGGGGAAACATGAAGAGAAGATTTGCAAATTTAATGCATTAAGTTACTTTCCGATCATTGGTGACCGGTCTTAGTTGACTAATACTTCCAATATTTAATAGCAACGAGACCGGTCACCGGTTACCGCAAAGTAACTTGAATAACCTTGTTTACTAGATCTTTTTTTTCCTCTTTCCAACGCATATTAAATCACTAAAATCGGAGCTAAAATGAAAACGGTAGGGTGACTTGAAGTTTACTAATCATTTGCTAAAATGATACACCGTGCGGTAAACAATCGGTAGGTAAACTTTAAATGAGCATAACTTTCTCGTTTTTACTCCGATTTGAGTAAATGAAAATGCGGTGGAAAGATGAAGAGAAGATTTGCAAATTAATTGCATTAACTTACTTTTTGATCAACGGTTATCGAAAAGTGACTTAAAGAGCATTGTTTACTAGATCTTTTCTTCTTCTTTTCAACGCATATTAAATCACTAAAAGCAGAGTTAAAACGAAAATGGTAGGGTCATTTGAAGTTTACTGATCAATTGCTGAAATGACACACCATTCGGTAAACAATCATTAGCTAAACTTTAAAAGACCAAAACTTTCTAGTTTTAACTCCGATTTGAGTTAATGAAAATGCGGTTGAAAGATGAAGAGATGATTTACAATTTTTTTTGCATTAACATAGTTTCTGATCAACGGTGACAGGTTACAATTGACTAATACTTTCAACATTTAATAGCAACGGGAACGGTCACCGGTTACTGCAAAGCAACTTAAAGAACATTGTTTACTAGATGCTTTTTTCTTCTTTCCAACGAATATAAATCACTAAAATCAGAGATAAAACGAAAATGGTAGGGTTATTTGAAGTTTACTTTTCAATTGCTAAAAGGATACACCGTTCGGTAAACAATCGGTAGGTAAACATTAAATGACCAAAACTTTCTAGTTTTAACTCCGATTTGAGTAAATGAAAATGCGGTTGAAAGATGAAGAGAAGATTTAGAAATTTTTTTTCATTAACTTACTTTCTGATAAACGGTGACCGGTCCCAGTTGACTAATACTTCCAACATTTAATAGCAACGGGACCGGTCACCGGTTACCGGAATGTATCTTAAAGAACCTTGTTTTCTAGATCTTTTCTTCCACTTTCCAACGCATATTAAATTACTAAAATCGGAGATAAAACAAAAGCGGTAGGGTGATTTGAAGTTTACTTATCAATTGCTGAAATGATACACCGTTCGGTAAACAATCGGTAAGTAAACTTTAAGTTACCATAACTTTTCCGTTTGAACTCTGATTTGAGTGATTGAAAATATGGTGGAAACCTGAAGAGAAGATTTACAAATTTATTGCATTAACTTACTTTCCGATCATTGGTGACTGGTCTCAGCTGACTAATACTTCCAACATTTGATAGCAACGACACCGGTTACCGCAAAGTAACTTAAAGAACCTTGTTTACTAGATCCTTTTTTCCTCTTTCCAACGCATATTAAATCAATAAAATCGGAGTTAAAATGAAAACGGTAGGGTAACTTGAAGTTTACTAATCATGGTTATCGAAAAGTGACTCAAAGAGCATTGTTTACTAAATCTTTTCTTCTTCTTTTCAACGCATATTAAATCACTAAAATCAGAGTTAAAACGAAAATGGTAGGGTCATTTGAAGTTTACTTATCGATTGCTGAAATGATACACCGTCCGGTAAACAATCGTTAGCTAAACTTTAAATGACCAAAACTTTCTAGTTTTAACTCCGATTTGAGTTTATGAAAATGCGGTTGAAAGATGAAGAGAAGATTTACAATTTGTTTTGCAATAATTTAGTTTCTGATCAACGGTGACAGGTCACGGTTGACTAATACTTTCAACATTTAACAGCAGTGGGAACGGTCACCGGTTACTACAAAGTAACTTAAAGAACATTGTTTACTAGAAGTTTTTTTTCTTCTTTCCAACGCATATAAAATCACTAAAATCAGAGAGAAAACGAAAACGGTAGGGTTATTTGAAGTTTACTTTTCAATTGTTGAAAGGATACACCGTTCGGTAAACAATCGGTAGGTAAACGTTAAATGGCCAAAACTTTCTAGTTTTAACTCCGATTTGAGTAAATGAAAATGCGGTTGAAAGATGAAGAGAAGATTTAGAATTTTTTTTGCATTAACTTACTTTCTGATCAACGGTGACTGGTCCCAGTTGACTAATACTTTCAACATTTAATAGCAATGGGACCATCACCGGTTACCGGAAAGTATCTTAAAGAACCTTGTTTACTAGATCTTTTCTTCCTCTTTCCAATGCATATTCAATCACTACAGTCGGAGTTAAAACGAAAATGGTAGGGTAATTTGAAGTTTACTTATCGATTGTTGAAATGATACACCGTTCAGTAAACAATCGGTAGGTAAACTTTTAATGACCATAACTTTTTCGTTTTAACTCCGATTTAAGTAAAGGAAAATGAGGTAGAAAGATGAAGAGAAGATTTACAAACTTTTTGCGTTAACAAAATTTTCGATCACCGGTGACCAGTCACGATTGATTAATACTACAAATATTTGATAGCGACGGGACCGGTCACCGATTATCGAAAAGTGACTTAAAGATCCTAGTTTACTACATCTTTTCTTCCTCCTTCCAACACATATTAAATCACTAAAATCAGAGATAAAATGAAAATTGTAGGGTTATCCGAAGTCTCCTTATCAATTGTTGAAATAATACACCGTTTGGTAAACAATCTCTAGGTAAACTTTAAATAACCAAAACATTTTAGTTTTAACTCCGATTTGAGTAAATGAAAATGTGGTTGAAAGATGAAGAGAAGATTTATATATTTGTTTGCATTAACTTAGTTTCTGATCAACGGTGACCGGTCCCAGTTGACTAATACTTCTAACATTTAAAAGCAACGGGATCGGTCACCGGTTACCGCAAAGTAACTTGAAGAACCTTGTTTACTAGATCTTTTTTTTTCCTTTTTCCAACGCATATTAAATCAGTAAAATCGGAGTTGAAAAGAAAACGGTAAGGGGATTTGAAATTTAGTTATCGATTGCTAAACTGATACATCGTTCGGTAAACAATCGGTAGGTAAATTTTAAATGACAAAAACATTCTAGTTTTAACTCCGATTTGAGTAAATGAAAATGCGGTAGAAAGATGAAGAGATGATTCACTAATTTTTTGCATTAACTTACTTTCTGATCAACGGTGAAAGGTCACAGTTTACTAATACTTTAAACATTTATTAGCAACAGGGCCGGTCACCGGTTACTGCAAAGTAACTTAAAGAACCTTGTTACTAGATGTTTTTTTTCCTCTTTCCAACGCATATAAAATCATTAAAATCGGTGATAAAACGAAAACGGTAGGGTGATTTGAAGTTTACTTATCAATTGCTGAAATGATACACCGTTCGGTAAACAATCGGTAAGTAATCTTTAAACAACCATAACTTTTTTGTTTGAACTTTGATTTGAGTGATTTAAAATATGGTGGAAACATGAAGAGAAGATTTACAAATTTATTGCATTAACTTACTTTCCGATCATTGGTGACGGGGCTCGGTTGACTAATACTTCCAACATTTAATAGCAACGAGACCGGTTACCGCAAAGTAACTTAAAGAACCTTGTTTACTAGATCTTTTTTTCGTCTTTCCAACACATATTAAATCACTAAAATCGGAGTCGAAATGAAAATGGTAGGGTGACTTGAAGTTTATTAATCATTTGCTAAAATGATACACCATGCGGTAAACAATCGACAGGTAAATTTTAAATGAGCATAACTTTCTCGTTTTTACTCTGATTTGAGTAAATGAAAATGAGGTGGAAAGTTGAAGAGAAGATTTGCAAATTAATTGCATTAACTTACTTTCTGATCAACGGTGACCGGTAACGGTTGACTAATATGGTAAACATTTAATAGCAACTGGATCGGTCACCGGTTACTGCAAAGTAACTTAAAGAACCTTATTTACTAGGTGTTTTTTTCCTCTTTCCAACGCATATTAAATCTCTAAAATCGGAGGTAAAACGAAAACGGTAGGGTGATTTGAAGTGTACTTATCGATTGTAGAAATGATACACCGTTCAGTAAACAATCGGTAGGTAAACTTTAAACGGGCATAACTTTGTCGTCTTAACTCCGATTTGAGTAAATGAAATGCGGTGGAAAGATGAAGAGAAGATTTAAAAATTGTTTGCATTAAGTTACTTTCTAATTAACGGTGGCAGGTCTAAACATTTAATAGCAATGGGACCGGTCACCGGTTACTGCAAAGTGACTGAAAGAACATTGTTTACTAGATATTTTTTTCCTCTTTCCAACGCATATTAAATCACTAAAATCAGAGTTAAAACGAAAATGGTAGGGTAATTTGAAGTTTACTTATCGATTGCTGAAATGATACACCGTTCAGTAAATAATCGGTAGGTAAACTTTTAATGAGCATAACTTTTTCGTTTTAACTCCGATTTGAGTAAAGGAAAATGCTGTAGAAAGATGAAGAGAAGATTTACAAACATTTTGCTTTAACTAAATTTTCGATCACCGGTGACCGGTCACGATTGATTAATACTACAAATATTTGATACCGACGGGACCGGTCACCGGTTATCGAAAAGTGACTTAAAGACCATTGTTTACTAGATATTTTCCTCTTCTTTTCAACGCATATTAAATCACTAAAATCAAAGTTAAAACGAAACGGTAGGGTTATTTGAAGTTTACTGATCAATTGCTGAAATGATACATCGTTCGGTAAACAATCATTTGCTAAACTTTAAATGACCAAAACTTTCTAGTTTTAACTCCGATTTGAGTTAATGAAAATGCGGTTGAAAGATGAAGAGATGATTTACAATTTTTTTTGCATTAACTTAGTTTCTGATCAACGGTGACTGGTTACGGTTGACTAATACTTTCAACATTTAATAGCAACGGGAACGGTCACCGGTTACTGCAAAGTAACTTAAAGAACATTGTTTACTAGATGTTTCTTTCTTCTTTCCAACGAATATAAATCACTAAAATCAGAGATAAAACGAAAACGGTAAGGTTATTTGAGGTTTACTTTTCAATTGCTAAAAGGATACACCGTTCGGTAAACAACCCGGTAGGTAACCATTAAATGACGAAAACATTCTAGTTTTAACTCAGATTTGAGTAAATGAAAATGCGGTTGAAAGATGAAGAGAAGATTAAGAAATTTTTTTTCATTAACTTACTTTCTGATCAACGGTGACCGGTCCCAGTTGACTAATACTTCCAACATTTAATAGCAACGGGACCGGTCACCGGTTACCGAAAAGTATCTTAAAGAACCTTGTTTTCTAGATCTTTTCTTCCACTTTCCAACGCATATTAAAATACTAAAATCGGAGATAAAACGAAAATGGTAGGGTGATTTGAAGTTTACTTAGCAATTGCTGAAATGATACACCGTTCGGTAAACAATCGGTAAGTAAACTTTAAATGACCATAACTTTCCCGTTTGAACTCTGATTTGAGTGATTAAAAATATAGTGGAAACCTGAAAAGAAGATTTACAAATTTATTGCATTAACTTACTTTCCGATCATTGGTGACTGGTCTCAGTTGACTATTACTTCCAACAGTTAATAGCAACGACATCGGTCACCGGTTACCGCAAAGTAACTTAAAGAAGCTTGTTTACTAGATCTTTTTTTCCTCTTTCCAACGCATATTAAATCACTAAAATCGGAGTTAAAATGAAAACGGTAAGGTGACTTGAAATTTACTAATCATTTGCTAAAATGATACACCGTTCGGTAAACGATTGGTAAGTAATCTTTAAATAAGCATAACTTTCTTGTTTTAACTCCGATTTGAGTAAATGAAAATGCGTTGGAAATATAAAGAGAAGATTTGCAAATTAATTGCATTAACTTACTTTCTGATCAACGGTGACTGGTCACGGTTGACTAATACGGTAAACATTTAATAGCAACAGGACCGGTCACCGGTTACTGTAAAGTAACATAAAGAACCTTGTTTAGTAGATGTTTTTTTTTCCTCTTTTCAACGCATATTAAATCACTAAAATCGGAGTTAAAACGAAAACGGTAGGGTGATTTGAAGTTTACTTATCGATTGCAGAAATAATACACCGTTCGATAAACAATCGGTAGGTAAACATTAAATGAGCATGACTTTCTCGTCTTAACTCCGATTTGAGTAATGAAATGCGGTGGAAAGATGAAGAGAAGATTTACAAATTTTTTACATTACCATACTTTCTGATCAACGGTGACAGGTCACGGTTGACTTATACTTTAAACATTTAATAGCAATGGGACAGGTCACCGGTTACTGCAAAGTAACTGAAAGAACCTTGTTTACTAGATATTTTTTTTTCACTTTCCAACGCATATTAAATGACTAAAATCGGAGTTAAAACAAAAATGGAAGGGTAATTTGAAGTTGACTTATCGATTGCTGAAATGATACACCGTTCAGTAAACAATCGGTAGGTAAACTTTTAATGACCATAACTTTTTCGTTTTAACTCCGATTTGAGTAAAGGAAAATGCGGTAAAAAGATGAAGAGAAGATTTACAAACTTTTTTCATTAACTAAATTTTCGATCACCGCTGACCGGTCACGATTGATTAATACTACAAATATTTGATAGCGACGGGACCGGTCACCGGTTATCGAAAGTTACTCAAAGAGCATTGTTTACTAGATCTTTTCTTCTTCTTTTCAACTCATATTAAATCACTAAAATCAGAGTTAAAACGAAAACGGTAGGGTCATTTGAAGTTTACTTATCAATTGCTGAAATGATACACCATCCGATAAACAATCGTTAGTTAAACTTTAAATGACCAAAACTGTCTAGTTTTAACTCCGATTTGAGTTAATGAAAATGCGGTTGAAAGATGAAGAGAAGATTTACAATTTGTTTTGCATTAATTTAGTTTCTGATCAACGGTGACAGGTAACGATTGACTAATACTTTCAACATTTAATAGCAATGGGAACGGTCACCAGTTACTACAAAATAACTTCAAGAACATTGTTTACTAGTTGTTTTTTTTCTTCTTTCCAACGCATAAAAAATCACTAAAATCAGAGATAAAACGAAAACGGTAGGGTTATTTTAAGTTTACTTTTCAATTGTTGAAAGGATACTCCGTTCGGTAAACAATCGGTAGGTAAACATTAAATGACCAAAACTTTATAGTTTTAACTCCGATTTGAGTAAATGAAAATGCGGTTGAAAGATGGAGAGAAGATTTAGAAATTGTTTTGCATTAACTTACTTTCTGATCAACGGTGACCGGTCCCAGTTGACTAAAACTTCCAACATTTAATAGCAACGGGACCGGTCACCGGTTATCAGAAAGTATCATAAAGAACTTTGTTTACTAGATCTTTTCTTCCTCTTTCCAACACATATTAAATCACTACAATCAGAGTTAAAACGAAAATGGTAGGGTAATTTGAAGTTCACTTATCGATTGCTGAAATGATACACCATTCAGTAAACAATAGGTAGGTAAACTTTTAATGACCATAACTTTTTCGTTTTAACTCCGATTTAAGTAAATGAAAATTGAGGTAGAGAGATGAAGAGAAGATTTACAAACTTTTTGCGTTAACTAAATTTTCGATCACCGGTGACCGGTCACGATTGATTAATACTACAAATATTTGATAGCGACTGGACCGGTCACCGGTTATCGAAAAGTGATTTAAAGATCCTAGTTTGCTACATCTTTTCTTCCTCCTTCCAACACATACTAAATCACTAAAATCAGAGATAAAACGAAAATGGTAGGGTTATCCGAAGTTTTTGCATTAACTTACTTTCTGATCAACGGTGAAAGGTCACGGTTGACTAATACTTTAAACATTTAATAGCAATGGGATCGGTCACTGGTTACCGCAAAGTAACTTAAAGAACCTTGTTTACTAGATCTTTTCTTCCACTTTCCAACGCATATTAAATCACTAAAATCAGAGTTAAAACGAAAACGGTAGGGTAATTTGAAGTTTACTAACAAATTGCTGAAATGATACACTGTTCGGGAAACACTCGGTAAGTAAACTTTAAATGACCATAACTTTTAGGTTTTAACTCTTATTTGCGTGATTGAAAATGTGGTGGAATGATGAAGAGAAGATTTACAATTTTACTGCATTAACTTACTTTTCGATCATTGGTGACCGGTCACGATTGACTAATACTGTAAACATTTCGTAGTAACGGGACCGGTCACCGGTTACTGCAAAGTAACTTAAAGAACCTTGTTTACTAGATCTTTTTTTTTCCTCTTTCCAATGCATATTAAATCAGTAAAATCGGAGTTGAAATGAAAACAGTAAGGTGATTAGAAATTTAGTTATCGATTGCTAAAATGATACACCGTTCGGTAAACAATCGGTAAGTAAATTTTAAATGACAAAAACAATCTAGTTTTAACTCCGATTTGGGTAAATGAAAATGCGGTAGAAAGATGAAGAGAAGATTTACAAATCTTTTGCATTAACTTACTTTCTGATCAACGGTGAAAGGTCACAGTTGACTAATACTTTAAGCATTTAATAGGAACAGGACCGGTCACCGGTTACTGCAAAGTAAGTTAAAGAACCTTGTTACTATATGTTTTTTTCCTCTTTCCAACGCATAAAAAATCACTAAAATCGGCGTTAAAATAAAAATGGTAGGGTGACTTGTAGTTTACTAATCATTTGCTCAAATGATACATCGTTCGGTAAACAATCGGTAGGTAAACTTTAAATTACAATAACTTTCTCGTTTTAACTCTAATTTGAGTAAATGAAAGTGCGGTGGAAAGATGAAGAGAAGATTTGCAAATTAATTGCATTAACTTACTTTCTGATCAACGGTGACCGGTTACGGTTGACTAATACAGTAGACATTTAATAGCAACAGGACCAGTCACCGGTTACTGCAAAGTAACTTAAAGAACCTTGTTTACTAGATGTTTTTTTCCTCTTTCCAACGCATATTAAACCAGTAAAATCGGAGAAAAAACGAAGACGGTAGGGTGATTTGAAGTTTACATATCGATTGCAGAAATGGTGCAGCGTTCGGTAAACAATCGGTAAGTAAATTTTAAATGACAAAAACATTCTAGTTTTAACTCCGATTTGGGTAAATGAAATTGCGGTAGAAAGATGAAGAGAAGATTTACAAATTTTTTGCATTAGCTTACTTTCTGATCAACGGTGAAAGGTCACGGTTGACTAATACTTTAAACATTTAATAGCAACAGGACCGGTCACCGGTTACTACAAAGTAAGTTAGAGAACCTCGTTACTATATGTTTTTTTCCTCTTTCCAACGCACATAAAATCACTAAAATCGGAGAAAAAAGGAAAACGGTAGGATGATTTGAGGTTTACTTATCAATTGTTGAAATGATACACCGTTCGGTAAACAATCGGTAAGTAATCTTTAAATGACCATAAATTTCTTGTTTGAACTCTGATTTGAGTGAATGAAAATATGGTGGAAACATGAAGAGAAGATTTACAAATTGATTACATTAACGTACTTTTTGATCATTGGTTACCGGTCTCAGTTGACTAATACTTCCACCATTTAATAGCAACGAGACCGGTCACCGGTTACCGCAAAGTAACTTAAAGATCCTTGTTTACTAGATCTTTTTTTTCCTCTTTCCAACGCATATTAAATCACTAAAATCGGAGTTAAAATGAAAATGGTAGGGTGACTTGAAGTTTACTAATCATTTCCTAAAATGATACACCGTTCGGTAAACAATCGGTAGGTAAACTTTAAATGAGCATAACTTTCTCGTTTTAACTCCGATTTGAGTAAATGAAAGTGCGGTGGAAAGATGAAGAGAAGATTTGCAAATTAATTGCATTGACTTACTTTCTGATCAACGGTGACCGGTCACGGTTGACTAATACTTCCAACATTTAAAAGCAATGGGACCAGTCACCGGTTACCGCAAAGTAACTTAAAGAACCTTGTTTACTAGATCTTTTCATCCACTTTCTAATGCATATCAAATCACTAAAATTGAAGTTAAAACGAAAATGGTAGGGTAATTTGTAGTTTACATATCGATTGCTGAAATGATACACCGTTCGGTAAACAATTGGTAGGTAAACTTTGAATGACCATAACTTTCTCGTTTTAATTCCAAATTGAGTAAATGAAAATGCGGTGGAAAGATGAAGAGAAGATTTACAAATTTTTTGCATTAACTAAATTTCTGATCAACAGTGACTGGTCACGATTGACTAATAGTTTAAACATTTAAGACGAACGGGACTGGTCACCGGTTATCGCAAAGTAACTTAAAGAAGAACCTTGTTTACTACATCTTTTTTTGCCTCTTTCCAACGCATATTAAATCACTAAAATCAGAGTTAAAACGAAAATGGTAGGGTAATTTGAAGTTTACTAACAAATTGCTGAAATGATACACTGTTCGGGAAACACTCGGTAAGTAAACTTTAAATGACCATAACTTTTAGGTTTTAACTCTTATTTGCGTGATTGAAAATGTGGTGGAATGATGAAGAGAAGATTTACAATTTTACTGCATTAACTTACTTTTCGACCATTGGTGACCGGTCACGATTGACTAATACTGTAAACATTTCGTAGTAATGGGACCGGTCACCGGTTACTGCAAAGTAACTTAAAGAACCTTGTTTACTAGATCTTTTTTTTCCTCTTTCCAACGCATATTAAATCAGTAAAATCGGAGTTGAAAAGAAAACGGTAAGGTGAATTGAAATTTAGTTATCGATTGCTAAAATGATACACCGTTCGGTAAACAATCGGTAAGTAAATTTTAAATGACAAAAACATTCTAGTTTTAACTCCGATTTGGGTAAATGAAAATGCGGTAGAAAGATGAAGAGAAGATTTACAAATTTTTTGCATCAACTTACTTTTTGATCAACGGTGAAAGGTCACGGTTGACTAATACTTTAAACATTTAATAGCAACAGGACCGGTCACCGGTTACTGCAAAGTAAGTTAAAGAACCTTGTTACTATATGTTTTTTTCCTCTTTCCAACGCATATAAAATCACTAAAATCAGAGATAAAACGAAAACGGTAGGATGATTTGAAGTATACTTATCAATTGTTGAAATGATACATCGTTCAGTAAACAATCGGTAAGTAATCTTTAAATGACCATAACTTTTTTGTTTGAACTCTGATACGAGTGATTGAAAATATGGTGGAAACATGAAGAGAAGATTTACAAATTTATTGCATTAACGTACTTTTCGATCATTTGTTGCCAGTCTCAGTTGACTATAACTTTCTCGTTTTAACTCCGATTTAGTAAATGAAAGTGCGGTGGAAAGATGAAGAGAAGATTTGCAAATTAATTGCATTAACTTACTTTCTGATCAACGGGACCGGTCACGGTTGACTAATACGGTAAACATTTAATAGCAATAGGACCGGTCATCGGTTACTGCAAAGTAACTTAAAGAATCTTGTTTACTAGATGTTTTTTTTCCTCTTTCCAACGCATATTAAATAACTAAAATCGAAGATAAAACGAAAATGGTAAGGTGATTTGAAGTTTACATATCGATTGCAGAAATGATGCACCGTTCGGTAAAAAATCGGTAGGTAAACTTTACATGAGCATACCTTTATCGTCTTAACTTCGATTTGAGTAAATGAAAATGCGGTGGAAACATGAAGAGAAGATTTACAAATTTATTGCATTAACGTACTTTCTGATCATTGGTGACCGGTCTCAGTTGACTAATACTTCCACCATTTAATAGCAACGAGCCGGTCACCGGTTACCGCAAAGTAACTTAAAGAAATTTGTTTACTAGATCTTTTTTTCCTCTTTCCAATGCATCTTAAATCACTAAAATCGGAGTTAGAATGAAAATGGTAGGGTGACTTGAAGTTTACTAATCATTTGCAAAAATGATACACCGTTCGGTAAACAATCGGTAGGTAAACTTTAAATGAGCATAACTTTCTCGTTTTAACTCCGATTTGAGTAAATGAAAATGCGATGGAAAGATGAAGAGAAGATTTGCAAATTAATTGCATTAACTTACTTTCTGATCACCGGTGACCGGTCACGGTTGACTAATACGGCAAACATTTAATAGCAACAGCACCGATCACCGGTTACTGCAAAGTAACCTAAAGAACCTTGTTTACTAGATCTTTTTTTTTCCTCTTTCCAACACATATTAAATCAGTAAAATCGGAGTTGAAAAGAAAATGGTAAGGTGATTTGAAATTTAGTTATCGATTGCTAAAATGATACACCGTTCGGTAAACAGCCGGTAGGTAAATTTTAAATGACAAAAACATTCTAGTTTTAACTCCGATTTGGGTAAATGAAAATGCGGTAGAAAGATGAAGAGAAGATTTACAAATTTTTTGCATCAACTTACTTTCTGATCAACGGTGAAAGGTCACGGTTGACTAATACTTTAAACATTTAATAGCAACAGCACCGGTCACCGGTTACTGCAAAGTAAGTTAAAGAACCTTGTTACTATATGTTTTTTTCCTCTTTCCAACGCATATAAAATCACAAAAATCGGAGATAAAACGAAAATGGTAGGATGATTTGAAGTTTACTTATCAATTGTTGAAATGATACATCGTTCAGTAAACAATCGGTAAGTAATCTTTAAATGACCATAACTTTTTTTTTTGAACTCTGATATGAGTGATTGAAAATATGGTGGAAACATGAAGAGAAGATTTACAAATTTATTGCATTAACGTACTTTTCGATCATTTCTTACCAGTCTTAGTTGACTATAACTTTCTCGTTTTAACTCCGATTTTAGTAAATGAAGTGCGGTGGAAAGATGAGGAAAAAATTTGCAAATTAATTCCATTAACTTACTTTCTGATCAACGGTACCGGTCACGGTTGACTAATACGGTAAACATTTAATAGCAATAGGACCGGTCATCGGTTACTGCAAAGTAACTTAAAGAATCTTGTTTACTAGATGTTTTTTTTCCTCTTTCCAACGCATATTAAATAACTAAAATCGGAGAAAAAACGAAAACGGTAAGGTGATTTTAAGTTTACATATCGATTGCGGAAATGATGCACCGTTCGGTAAAAAATCGGTAGGTAAACTTTAAATGAGCATACCTTTATCGTCTTAACTTCGATTTGAGTAAATGAAAATGTGGTGGAAAGATGAAGAGAAGATTTACAAATTTATTGCATTAACGTACTTTCTGATCATTGGTGACCGGTCTCAGTTGACTAATACTTCCACCATTTAATAGCAACGCGACCGATCACTGGTTACCGCAACGTAACTTAAAGAACTTTGTTTACTAGATCTTTTTTTCCTCTTTCCAATGCATATTAAATCACTAAAATCGGAGTTAGAATGAAAATGGTAGGGTGACTTGAAGTTTACTAATCATTTGCTAAAATGATACACCGTTCGGTAAAAAATCGGTAGGTAAACTTTAAATGAGCATAACTTTCTCGTTTTAACTCCGATTTGAGTAAATGAAAATGCGGTGGAAAGATGAAGAGAAGATTTGCAAATTAATTGCATTAACTTACTTTCTGATCACCGGTGACCGGTCACGGTTGACTAATACGGTAAACATTTAATAGCAACAGGACCGGTCACCGGTTACTGCAAAGTAACCTAAAGAACCTTGTTTACTAGATCTTTTTTTTCCTCTTTCCAACACATATTAAATCAGTAAAATCGGAGTTTAAAAGAAAACGGTAAGGTGATTTGAAATTTAGTTATCGATTGCTAAAATGATACACCGTTCGGTAAACAATCGGTAAGTAAATTTTAAATGACAAAAACATTCTAGTTTTAACTCTGATTTAGGTAAATGAAAATGCGGTACAAAGATGAAGAGAAGATTTACAAACTTTTTGCATCAACTTACTTTCTGATCAACGGTGAAAGGTCACGGTTGACTAATACTTTAAACATTTAATAGCAACAGGACCGGTCACCGGTTGCTGTAAAGTAACCTAAAGAACCTTGTTTACTAGATCTTTTTCTTCCTCTTTCCAACACATATTAAATCAGTAAAATCGGAGTTGAAAAGAAAACGGTAAGGTGAATTGAAATTTAGTTATCGATTGCTAAAATGATACACCGTTCGGTAAACAATAGGTAAGTAAATTTTAAATGACAAAAACATTCTAGTTTTAACTCCGATTTGGGTAAATGAAAATGCGGTAGAAAGATGAAGAGAAGATTTACAAATTTTTTGCATCAACTTACTTTTTGATCAACGGTGAAAGGTCACGGCTGACTAATACTTTAAACATTTAATAGCAACAGGACCGGTCACCGGTTACTGCAAAGTAAGTTAAAGAACCTTGTTACTATATGTTTTTTTCCTCTTTCCAATGCATATAAAATCACTAAAATCGGAGATAAAACGAAAACGATAGGATGATTTGAAGTTTACTTATCAATTGTTGAAATGATACATCGTTCAGTAAACAATCGGGAAGTAATCTTTAAATGACCATAACTTTTTTGTTTGAACTCTGATATGAGTGATTGAAAATATGGTGGAAACATGAAGAGAAGATTTACAAATTTATTGCATTTACGTACTTTTCGATCATTTGTTACCAGTCTCAGTTGACTATAACTTTCTCGTTTTAACTCCGATTTTAGTAAATGAAAGTGCGGTGGAAAGATGAAGAGAAGATTTGCAAATTAATTGCATTAACTTACTTTCTGATCAACGATGACCGGTCACGGTTGAGTAATACGGTAAACATTTAATAGCAATAGGACCGGTCACCGGTTACTGCAAAGTAACTTAAAGAATCTTGTTTACTAGATGTTTTTTTTCCTCTTTCCAACGCATATTAAATAACTAAAATCGGAGATAAAACGAAAACGGTAGGGTGATTTGAAGTTTACATATCGATTGCAAAAATGATGCACTGTTCGGTAAAAAACCGGTAGGTAAACTTTAAATGAGCATACCTTTATCGTCTTAACTTCGATTTGAGTAAATGAAAATGCGGTGGAAAGATGAAGAGAAGATTTACAAATTTTTTGCATTAGCTTACTTTCTGATCAACGGTGACAGGTCACGGTTGACTAAATCTTTAAACATTTAATAATAATGGGATCGGTCACTGGTTACTGCAAAGTAACTTAAAGAACCTTGTTTACTAGATCTTTTCTTTCATTTTCCAACGCATATTAAATCACTAATATCGGAGTAAAGACGAAAACGTTAGGATCATTTAAATATACTCATTGATTGCTAAAATGATACACTCTTCGGAAAACAATCGGTAGGTAAACTTTAAATGACCAAAACTTTCAAGTTTTAACTCGGATTTGAGTAAATGAAAATGCGGTTGAAAGATGAAGAGAAGATGTACAGATTTTTTGCATTAACTTCCTTTCTGATCAACGGTGACCGGTCACGGTTGACTAATACTTCCAACATTTAAAAGCAATGGGATCAGTCACCGGTTACCTCAAAGTAAATTAAAGAACCTTGTTTACTAGATCTTTTCATCTACTTTCTAATGCATATCAAATCACTAAAATCGAAGTTAAAACGAAAATGGTAGGGTAATTTGAAGTTTACTTATCGATTGTTGAAATGATACACCGTTCGGTAAACAATCGGTAGGTAAACTTTAAATGACCCCAACTTTCTCGTTTTAATTCCAATTTGAGTAATTGAAAATGCGGTGGAAAGATGAAGAGAAGATTTACAAATTTTTTGCATTAACTAAATTTCTGATCAACAGTGATTGGTCACAGTTGACTAATACTTTAAACATTTAATACGAACGGGACTGGTCACCGGTTATCGCAAAGTAACTTAAAGAAGAACCTTGTTTACTAGATCTTTTTTTACCTCTTTCCAACGCATATTAAATTACTAAAATCAGAGTTAAAACGAAAATGGTAGGGTAATTTGAAGTTTACTAATCAATTGCCTAAATGATACACCGTTCGGGAAACACTCGGTAAGTAAACTTTAAATGACCATAACTTTATGTTTTAACTCTTATTTGCGTGATTGAAAATGTGGTGGAATGATGAAGAGAAGATTTACAATTTTACTGCGTTAACTAACTTTTCGATCATTGGTGACCGGTCACGATTGACTAATACTGTAAACATTTAATAGTAATGGGACCGGTCACCGGTTACTGCAAAGTAACTTAAAGAACCTTGTTTACTAGATGTTTTTTTTCCTATTTCCAACGCATATTAAATCAGTAAAATCGGAGTTGAAAAGAAAATGGTAAGGTGATTTGAAATTTAGTTATCGATTGCTAAAATGATACGCCGTTCGGTAAACAATCGGTAAGTAAATTTTAAATGACAAAAACATTCTAGTTTTAACTTCGATTTGGGTAAATGAAAATGCGGTAGAAAGATGAAGAGAAGATTTACAAATTTTTTGCATCAACTTACTTTTTGATCAACCGTGAAAGGTCACGGCTGACTAATACTTTAAACATTTAATAGCAACAGGACCGGTCACCGGTTACTGCAAAGTAAGTTAAAGAACCTTGTTACTATATGTTTTTTTCCTCTTTCCAATGCATATAAAATCACTAAAATCGGAGATAAAACGAAAACGATAGGATGATTTGAAGTTTACTTATCAATTGTTGAAATGATACATCGTTCAGTAAACAATCGGTAAGTAATCTTTAAATGACCATAACTTTTTTGTTTGAACTCTGATATGAGTGATTGAAAATATGGTGGAAACATGAAGAGAAGATTTACAAATTTATTGCATTTACGTACTTTTCGATCATTTGTTACCAGTCTCAGTTGACTATAACTTTCTCGTTTTAACTCCGATTTTAGTAAATGAAAGTGCGGTGGAAAGATGAAGAGAAGATTTGCAAATTAATTGCATTAACTTACTTTCTGATCAACGGTGACCGGTCACGGTTGAGTAATACGGTAAACATTTAATAGCAATAGGACCGGTCACCGGTTACTGCAAAGTAACTTAAAGAATCTTGTTTACTAGATGTTTTTTTTCCTCTTTCCAACGCATATTAAATAACTAAAATCGGAGATAAAACGAAAACGGTAGGGTGATTTGAAGTTTACATATCGATTGCAGAAATGATGCACCGTTCGGTAAAAAACCGGTAGGTAAACTTTAAATGAGCATACCTTTATCGTCTTAACTTCGATTTGAGTAAATGAAAATGCGGTGGAAAGATGAAGAGAAGATTTACAAATTTTTTGCATTAGCTTACTTTCTGATCAACGGTGACAGGTCACGGTTGACTAAATCTTTAAACATTTAATAATAATGGGATCGGTCACTGGTTACTGCAAAGTAACTTAAAGAACCTTGTTTACTAGATCTTTTCTTTCATTTTCCAACGCATATTAAATCACTAATATCGGAGTAAAGACGAAAACGTTAGGATCATTTAAATATACTCATTGATTGCTAAAATGATACACTCTTCGGAAAACAATCGGTAGGTAAACTTTAAATGACCAAAACTTTCAAGTTTTAACTCGGATTTGAGTAAATGAAAATGCGGTTGAAAGATGAAGAGAAGATGTACAGATTTTTTGCATTAACTTCCTTTCTGATCAACGGTGACCGGTCACGGTTGACTAATACTTCCAACATTTAAAAGCAATGGGATCAGTCACCGGTTACCTCAAAGTAAATTAAAGAACCTTGTTTACTAGATCTTTTCATCTACTTTCTAATGCATATCAAATCACTAAAATCGAAGTTAAAACAAAAATGGTAGGGTAATTTGAAGTTTACTTATCGATTGTTGAAATGATACACCGTTCGGTAAACAATCGGTAGGTAAACTTTAAATGACCCCAACTTTCTCGTTTTAATTCCAATTTGAGTAATTGAAAATGCGGTGGAAAGATGAAGAGAAGATTTACAAATTTTTTGCATTAACTAAATTTCTGATCAACAGTGATTGGTCACAGTTGACTAATACTTTAAACATTTAATACGAACGGGACTGGTCACCGGTTATCGCAAAGTAACTTAAAGAAGAACCTTGTTTACTAGATCTTTTTTTACCTCTTTCCAACGCATATTAAATTACTAAAATCAGAGTTAAAACGAAAATGGTAGGGTAATTTGAAGTTTACTAATCAATTGCCTAAATGATACACCGTTCGGGAAACACTCGGTAAGTAAACTTTAAATGACCATAACTTTATGTTTTAACTCTTATTTGCGTGATTGAAAATGAGGTGGAATGATGAAGAGAAGATTTACAATTTTACTGCGTTAACTAACTTTTCGATCATTGGTGACCGGTCACGATTGACTAATACTGTAAACATTTAATAGTAATGGGACCGGTCACCGGTTACTGCAAAGTAACTTAAAGAACCTTGTTTACTAGATGTTTTTTTTCCTATTTCCAACGCATATTAAATCAGTAAAATCGGAGTTGAAAAGAAAATGGTAAGGTGATTTGAAATTTAGTTATCGATTGCTAAAATGATACGCCGTTCGGTAAACAATCGGTAAGTAAATTTTAAATGACAAAAACATTCTAGTTTTAACTCCGATTTGGGTAAATGAAAATGCGGTAGAAAGATGAAGAGAAGATTTACAATTTTTTTGCATCAACTTACTTTTTGATCAACGGTGAAAGGTCACGGCTGACTAATACTTTAAACATTTAATAGCAACAGGACCGGTCACCGGTTACTGCAAAGTAAGTTAAAGAACCTTGTTACTATATGTTTTTTTCCTCTTTCCAATGCATATAAAATCACTAAAATCGGAGATAAAACGAAAACGATAGGATGATTTGAAGTTTACTTATCAATTGTTGAAATGATACATCGTTCAGTAAACAATCGGTAAGTAATCTTTAAATGACCATAACTTTTTTGTTTGAACTCTGATATGAGTGATTGAAAATATGGTGGAAACATGAAGAGAAGATTTACAAATTTATTGCATTTACGTACTTTTCGATCATTTGTTACCAGTCTCAGTTGACTATAACTTTCTCGTTTTAACTCCGATTTTAGTAAATGAAAGTGCGGTGGAAAGATGAAGAGAAGATTTGCAAATTAATTGCATTAACTTACTTTCTGATCAACGGTGACCGGTCACGGTTGAGTAATACGGTAAACATTTAATAGCAATAGGACCGGTCACCGGTTACTGCAAAGTAACTTAAAGAATCTTGTTTACTAGATGTTTTTTTTCCTCTTTCCAACGCATATTAAATAACTAAAATCGGAGATAAAACGAAAACGGTAGGGTGATTTGAAGTTTACATATCGATTGCAGAAATGATGCACCGTTCGGTAAAAAACCGGTAGGTAAACTTTAAATGAGCATACCTTTATCGTCTTAACTTCGATTTGAGTAAATGAAAATGCGGTGGAAAGATGAAGAGAAGATTTACAAATTTTTTGCATTAGCTTACTTTCTGATCAACGGTGACAGGTCACGGTTGACTAAATCTTTAAACATTTAATAATAATGGGATCGGTCACTGGTTACTGCAAAGTAACTTAAAGAACCTTGTTTACTAGATCTTTTCTTTCATTTTCCAACGCATATTAAATCACTAATATCGGAGTAAAGACGAAAACGTTAGGATCATTTAAATATACTCATTGATTGCTAAAATGATACACTCTTCGGAAAACAATCGGTAGGTAAACTTTAAATGACCAAAACTTTCAAGTTTTAACTCGGATTTGAGTAAATGAAAATGCGGTTGAAAGATGAAGAGAAGATGTACAGATTTTTTGCATTAACTTCCTTTCTGATCAACGGTGACCGGTCACGGTTGACTAATACTTCCAACATTTAAAAGCAATGGGATCAGTCACCGGTTACCTCAAAGTAAATTAAAGAACCTTGTTTACTAGATCTTTTCATCTACTTTCTAATGCATATCAAATCACTAAAATCGAAGTTAAAACGAAAATGGTAGGGTAATTTGAAGTTTACTTATCGATTGTTGAAATGATACACCGTTCGGTAAACAATCGGTAGGTAAACTTTAAATGACCCCAACTTTCTCGTTTTAATTCCAATTTGAGTAATTGAAAATGCGGTGGAAAGATGAAGAGAAGATTTACAAATTTTTTGCATTAACTAAATTTTTGATCAACAGTGATTGGTCACAGTTGACTAATACTTTAAACATTTAATACGAACGGGACTGGTCACCGGTTATCGCAAAGTAACTTAAAGAAGAACCTTGTTTACTAGATCTTTTTTTACCTCTTTCCAACGCATATTAAATTACTAAAATCAGAGTTAAAACGAAAATGGTAGGGTAATTTGAAGTTTACTAATCAATTGCCTAAATGATACACCGTTCGGGAAACACTCGGTAAGTAAACTTTAAATGACCATAACTTTATGTTTTAACTCTTATTTGCGTGATTGAAAATGTGGTGGAATGATGAAGAGAAGATTTACAATTTTACTGCGTTAACTAACTTTTTGATCATTGGTGACCGGTCACGATTGACTAATACTGTAAACATTTAATAGTAATGGGACCGGTCACCGGTTACTGCAAAGTAACTTAAAGAACCTTGTTTACTAGATGTTTTTTTTCCTATTTCCAACGCATATTAAATCAGTAAAATCGGAGTTGAAAAGAAAATGGTAAGGTGATTTGAAATTTAGTTATCGATTGCTAAAATGATACGCCGTTCGGTAAACAATCGGTAAGTAAATTTTAAATGACAAAAACATTCTAGTTTTAACTCCGATTTGGGTAAATGAAAATGCGGTAGAAAGATGAAGAGAAGATTTACAAATTTTTTGCATCAACTTACTTTTTGATCAACGGTGAAAGGTCACGGCTGACTAATACTTTAAACATTTAATAGCAACAGGACCGGTCACCGGTTACTGCAAAGTAAGTTAAAGAACCTTGTTACTATATGTTTTTTTCCTCTTTCCAATGCATATAAAATCACTAAAATCGGAGATAAAACGAAAACGATAGGATGATTTGAAGTTTACTTATCAATTGTTGAAATGATACATCGTTCAGTAAACAATCGGTAAGTAATCTTTAAATGACCATAACTTTTTTGTTTGAACTCTGATATGAGTGATTGAAAATATGGTGGAAACATGAAGAGAAGATTTACAAATTTATTGCATTTACGTACTTTTCGATCATTTGTTACCAGTCTCAGTTGACTATAACTTTCTCGTTTTAACTCCGATTTTAGTAAATGAAAGTGCGGTGGAAAGATGAAGAGAAGATTTGCAAATTAATTGCATTAACTTACTTTCTGATCAACGGTGACCGGTCACGGTTGAGTAATACGGTAAACATTTAATAGCAATAGGACCGGTCACCGGTTACTGCAAAGTAACTTAAAGAATCTTGTTTACTAGATGTTTTTTTTCCTCTTTCCAACGCATATTAAATAACTAAAATCGGAGATAAAACGAAAACGGTAGGGTGATTTGAAGTTTACATATCGATTGCAGAAATGATGCACCGTTCGGTAAAAAATCGGTAGGTAAACTTTAAATGAGCATACCTTTATCGTCTTAACTTCGATTTGAGTAAATGAAAATGCGGTGGACAGATGAAGAGAAGATTTACAAATTTTTTGCATTAACTTACTTTCTGATCAACGGTGACAGGTCACGGTTGACTAAATCTTTAAACATTTAATAATAATGGGATCGGTCACTGGTTACTGCAAAGTAACTTAAAGAACCTTGTTTACTAGATCTTTTCTTTCATTTTCCAACGCATATTAAATCACTAATATCGGAGTAAAGACGAAAACGTTAGGATCATTTAAATATACTCATTGATTGCTAAAATGATACACTCTTCGGAAAACAATCGGTAGGTAAACTTTAAATGACCAAAACTTTCAAGTTTTAACTCGGATTTGAGTAAATGAAAATGCGGTTGAAAGATGAAGAGAAGATGTACAGATTTTTTGCATTAACTTCCTTTCTGATCAACGGTGACCGGTCACGGTTGACTAATACTTCCAACATTTAAAAGCAATGGGATCAGTCACCGGTTACCTCAAAGTAAATTAAAGAACCTTGTTTACTAGATCTTTTCATCTACTTTCTAATGCATATCAAATCACTAAAATCGAAGTTAAAACGAAAATGGTAGGGTAATTTGAAGTTTACTTATCGATTGTTGAAGTGATACACCGTTCGGTAAACAATCGGTAGGTAAACTTTAAATGACCCCAACTTTCTCGTTTTAATTCCAATTTGAGTAATTGAAAATGCGGTGGAAAGATGAAGAGAAGATTTACAAATTTTTTGCATTAACTAAATTTCTGATCAACAGTGATTGGTCACAGTTGACTAATACTTTAAACATTTAATACGAACGGGACTGGTCACCGGTTATCGCAAAGTAACTTAAAGAAGAACCTTGTTTACTAGATCTTTTTTTACCTCTTTCCAACGCATATTAAATTACTAAAATCAGAGTTAAAACGAAAATGGTAGGGTAATTTGAAGTTTACTAATCAATTGCCTAAATGATACACCGTTCGGGAAACACTCGGTAAGTAAACTTTAAATGACCATAACTTTAGGTTTTAACTCTTATTTGCGTGATTGAAAATGTGGTGGAATGATGAAGAGAAGATTTACAATTTTACTGCGTTAACTAACTTTTCGATCATTGGAGACCGGTCACGATTGACTAATACTGTAAACATTTAAAAGTAATGGGACCGGTCACCGGTTACTGCAAAGTAACTTAAAGAACCTTGTTTACTAGATGTTTTTTTTCCTCTTTCCAACGCATATTAAATCAGTAAAATCGGAGTTGAAAAGAAAATGGTAAGGTGATTTGAAATTTAGTTATCGATTGCTAAAATGATACGCCGTTCGGTAAACAATCGGTAGGTAAATTTTAAATGACAAAAACATTCTAGTTTTAACTCTGATTTGGGAAAATGAAATGCGGTAGAAAGATGAAGAGAAGATTTACAAATTTTTTGCATTAACTTACTTTCTTATCAACGATGAAAGGTCACGGTTGACTAATACTTTAAGGATTTAATAGGAACAGGACCGGTCACCGGTTACTGCAAAGTAAGTTAAAGAACCTTGTTAATATATGTTTTTTTCCTCTTTCCAACGCATATAAAATCACTAAAATCGGAGATAAAACGAAAATGGTAGGATGATTTGGAGTTTACATATCAATTGTTGAAATGATAGATCGTTCGGTAAACAATCGGTAAGTAATCTTTAAAAGACCATAACTTTTTTGTTTGAACTCTGATTTGAGTGATTGAAAAATATGGTGGAAACATGAAGAGAAGATTTACAAATTTATTGCATTAACGTACTTTTCGATCATTTGTTACCGGTCTCAGTTGACTAATACTTCCACCATTTAATAGCAACGAGACCGGTAACTTACTTGCAAAGTAACTTAAAGAACCTTGTTTACAAGATATTTTTTTCCTCTTTCCAACGCATATTAAATCACTAAAATCGGAGTTAAAATGAAAATGGTAGGGTGACTTGAAGTTTACCAATCATTTGCTAAAATGATACACCGTTCGGTAAACAATCGGTAGGTAAACTTTAAATGAGCATAACTTTCTCGTTTTAACTCCGATTTTAGTAAATGAAAGTGCGGTGGAAAGATGAAGAGAAGATTTGCAAATTAATTGCATTAACTTACTTTCTGATCAACGGTGACCGGTCACGGTTCACTAATACGGTAAACATTTAATAGCAATAGGACCGGTCACCGGTTACTGCAAAGTAACTGAAATAATCTTGTTTACTAGATGTTTTTTTCCTCTTTCCAACGCATATTAAATAACTAAAATCAGAGATAAAACGAAAATGGTAGGGTGATTCGAAGTTTACATATCGATTGCAGTAATGATGCACCGTTCGGTAAAAAATCGGTAGGTAAACTTTAAATGAGCATACCTTTATCGTCTTAACTTCGATTTGAGTAAATGAAAATGCAGTGGAAAGATGAAGAGAAGATTTACAAATTTTTTGAATTAACTTACTTTCTGATCAACGGTGAAAGGTCACGGTCGACTAATACTTTAAGCATTTAATACGAACAGGACCGGCCACCGGTTACTGCAAAGTAAGTTAAAGAACCTTGTTACTATAAAATCACAAAAATCGGAGATAAAACAAAAACGGTAGGGTGATTTGAAGTTTACTTATCAATTGCTGAAATGATGCACCGTTCGGTCAACAATTGGTAAGTAATATTTAAATGACCATAATGTGTTTGTTTGAACTCTGATTTGAGTGATTGAAAATATGGTGGAAACATGAAGAGAAGAGTTACAAATATATTGCATTAATTTACTTTCCGATCATTGGTGACCGGTCTCAGTTGACTCATACTTCCACCATTTAATAGCAACGAGACCGGTCACCGGTTATCACAAAGTAACTTAAAGAACCTTGTTTACTAGATCATTTTTATTCTCTTTCCAACGCATATTAAATCACTAAAATCAGAGTTAAAAGGAAAACGGTAGGGTGACTTGAAGTTTACTAATCATTTGCTAAAATGATACACCGTTCGGTAAACAATCGGTAGGTAAACTTTAAATGAGCATAACTTTCTCGTTTTAACTTCGATTTGAGTAAATGATAATGCGGTGGAAAGATCAAGAGAAGATTTGCAAATTAATTGCATTAACTTACTTTATGATCAACGGTGACGGTCACGGTTGACTAATACAGTAAACATTTAATAGCAACGGGGACCGGTCACCGGTTACCGCAAAGTAACTTAAAGAACCTTATTTACTAGATTTTTTTTTCCAACGCATACTAAATCACTAAAATCGGAGATAAAACAAAAACGGTAGGGTGATTTGAAGTTTACTTATCGATTGCAGAAATGATACACCGTTCGGTAAAAAATCGGTAGGTTAACTTTAAATAAGCATAACTTTCTCGTCTTAACTCTGATTTTAGTAAATGAAAATGCGGGGGAAAGATGAAGAGAAGATTTACAAATTTTTTGCATTAACTTACTTTCTGATCAACGGTGACGGTCATGGTTGACTAATACAATAAACATTTAATAGCAACGGGACCCGTTATCGTAAAGTAACTTAAAGAACATTGTTTACTAGATGTTTTTTTCCACTTTCCAACGCATATTAAATCACTTAAATCGGAGATAAAACGAAAACGGTAGGGTGATTTGAAGTTTACTTATCAATTGCTGAAATGATGCACCGTTCGGTAAGCAATTGGTAAGTAATCTTTAAATGACCATAACTTTTTTGTTTCAACTCTGATTGGAGTGATTGAAAATATGGGGGAAACATGAAGAGAAGATTTACAAATATATTGCATTTACTTACTTTCCGATCATTGGTGACCGGTCTCAGTTGACTAATACTTCCACCATTTAATAGCAACGAGACCGGTCACCGGTTATCGCAAAGCAACTTAAAGAACCTTGTTTACTAGATCGTTTTTTTCCTCTTTCTAACGCATATTAAATCTCTAAAATCGGAGTTAAAATGAAAACGGTAGGGTGACTTGAAGTTTACTAATCATTTGCTAAAATGATACACCGTTCGGTAAACAATCGGTAGGTAAACTTTAAATGAGCATAACTTTCTCGTTTTAACTCCAATTTTAGTAAATGATAATGCGGTGGAAAGATGAAGAGAAGATTTGCAAATTAATTGCATTAACTTACTTTCTGATCAACGGTGACGGTCACGGTTGACTAATACAGTAAACATTTAATAGCAACGGGACCAGTCACCGGTTACCGCAAAGTAACTTAAAGAACCTTATTTGCTAGATTTTTTTTCCACTTTCCAACGCATATTAAATCACTAAAATCGGAGGTAAAACAAAAACGGTAGGGTGTTTTGAAGTTTACTTATCGATTGTAGAAATGATACAACGTTCGGTAAAAAATCGGTAGGTTAACTTTAAATGAGCATAACTTTCTCGTCTTAACTCTGGTTTTAGTAAATGAAAATGCAGGGGAAAGATGAAGAGAAGATTTACAAATTGTTTGCATTAACTTACTTTCTGATCAACGGTGATGGTCACGGTTGACTAATACAGTAAACATTTAATAGCAACGGGACCGGTCACCGGTTACCGCAAAGTAACTTAAAGAACCTTGTTTACTAGATGTTTTTTTCCACTTTCCAACGCATATTAAATCACTAAAATCGGAGATAAAACGAAAACGGTAGGGTGATTTGAAGTTTACTTATCAATTGCTGAAATGATGCACCGTTCGGTAAACAATTGGTAAGTAATCTTTAAATGACCATAACTTTTTTGTTTGAACTCTGATTTGAGTGATTGAAAATATGGGGGAAACATGAAGAGAAGATTTACAAATATATTGCATTAACTTACTTTCCGATCATTGGTGGCCGGTCTCAGTTGACTCATACTTCCACCATTTAATAGCGACGAGACCGGTCACCGGTTATCGCAAAGTAACTTAAAGAACCTTGTTTACTAGATCATTTTTTTCCTCTTTCCAACGCATATTAAATCACTAAACTCGGAATTAAAAGGAAAACGGTAGGGTGACTTGAAGTTTACTAATCATTTGCTAAAATGATACACCGTTCGGTAAACAATCGGTAGGTAAACTTTAAATGAGCATAACTTTCTCGTTTTAACTCCGATTTGAGTAAATGATAATGCGGTTGAAAGATGAAGAGAAGATTTGCAAATTAATTGCATGAACTTACTTTCTGATCGACGGTGACGGTCACGGTTGACTAATACAGTAAACATTTAATAGCAACGGGACCGGTCACCGGTTACCGCAAAGTAACTTAAAAAACCTTGTTTACTAGATGTTTTTTTCCACTTTCCGACGCATATTAAATCACTAAAATCGGAGACAAAACAAAAACGGTAGCGTCATTTGAAGGTTACTTATCGATTGCAGAAATGATACACCGTTCGGTAAAAAATCGGTAGGTAAACTTTTAATGAGCATAACTTTCTCGTCTTAACTCTGATTTTAGTAAATGAAAATGCGGGGGAAAGATGAAGAAGATTTACAAATTTTTTGCATTAACTTACTTTCTTATCAATGGTGACGGTCACGGTTGACTAATACAGTAAACATTTAATAGCAACGGGACCGGTTATCGCAAAGTAACTTAAAGAACCTTGTTTACTAGATGTTTTTTTCCACTTTCCAACGCATATTAAATCACTAAAATCGGAGATAAAACTAAAACGGTTGGGTGAATTGAAGTTTACTTATCAATTGCTAAATGATGCACCGTTCGGTAAACAATTGGTAAGTAATCTTTAAATGATCATAACTTTTTTGTTTGAACTCTGATTTGAGTGATTGAAAATATGGGGGAAACATGAAGAGAAGATTTACAAATATATTGCATTAACTTACTTTCCGATCATTGGCGACCGGTCTCAGTTGACTAATACTTCCACCATTTAATAGCAACGAGACCGGTCACCGGTTATCGCAAAGTAACTTAAAGAACCTTGTATACTAGATCGTTTTTTTCCTCTTTCCAACGCATATTAAATCACTAAAATCGGAGTTAAGATGAAAACGGTAGGGTGACTTGAAGTTTACTAATCATTTGCTAAAATGATACACCGTTCGGTAAACAATCGGTAGGTAAACTTTAAATGAGCATAACTTTCTCGTTTTAACTCCAATTTTAGTAAATGATAATGCGGTGGAAAGATGAAGAGAAGATTTGCAAATTAATTGCATTAACTTACTTTCTGATCAACGGTGACGGTCACGGTTGACTAATACAGTAAACATTTAATAGCAACGAGACCCGTCACCTGTTGCCGCAAAGTAACTTAAAGAACCTTGTTTACTAGATGTTTTTTTCCACTTTCCAACGCATATTAAATCACTAAAATCAGAGATAAAACAAAAATGGTAGGGTGATTTGAAGTTTACTTATCGATTGCAGAAATGATACACCGTTCGGTAAAAAATCGGTAGGTAAACTTTAAATGAGCATAACTTTCTCGTCTTAACTCTGATTTTAGTAAATGAAAATGCGAGGGAAAGATGAAGAGAAGATTTACAAATTTTTTGCATTAACTTACTTTCTGATCAACGGTGACGGTCACGTTGACTAATACAGTAAACATTTAATAGCAACGGGACCGGTCACCGGTTACCGCAAAGTAACTTAAAGAACCTTGTTTACTAGATGTTTTTTTCCACTTTTCAACGCATATTAAATCACTAAAATCGGAGATAAAACGAAAACGGTAGGGTGATTTGAAGTTTACTTATCAATTGCTGAAATGATGCACCGTTCGGTAAACAATTGGTAAGTAATCTTTCAATGACCATAACTTTTTTGTTTGAACTCTGATTTGAGTGATTGAAAATATGGGGGAAACATGAAGAGAAGATTTACAAATATATTGCATTAACTTACTTTCCGATCATTGGTGACCGATCTCAGTTGACTAATACTTCCACCATTTAATAGCAACGAGACCGATCACCGGTTATCGCAAAGTAAATTAAAGAACCTTGTTTACTTGATCGTTTTTTTCCTCTTTCCAACGCATATTAAATCACTAAAATCGGAGTTAAAATGAAAACGGTAGGGTGACTTGAAGTTTACTAATCATTTGCTAAAATGATACACCGTTCGGTAAACAATCGGTAGGTAAACTTTAAATGAGCATAACTTTCTCGTTTTAACTCCAATTTTAGTAAAGGATAATGCGGTGGAAAGATGAAGAGAAGATTTGCAAATTAATTGCATTAACTTACTTTCTGATCAACGGTGACGGTCACGGTTGACTAATACAATAAACATTTAATAGCAACGGGACCGGTCACCTGTTACCGCAAAGTAACTTAAAGAACCTTGTTTACTAGATGTTTTTTTCCACTTTCCAACGCATATTAAATCACTAAAATCATAGATAAAACAAAAATGGTAGGGTGATTTAAAGTTTACTTATCGATTGCAGAAATGATACACCGTTCGGTAAAAAATCGGTACGTAAACTTTAAATGAGCATAACTTTCTCGTCTTAACTCTGATTTTAGTAAATGAAAATGCGGGGGAAAGATGAAGAGAAGATTTACAAATTTTTTGCATTAACTTACTTTCTGATCAACGGTGACAGGTCACGGTTGACTAATACTTTAAACATTTAATAGCAATGGGATCGGTCACTGGTTACCGCAAAGTAACTTAAAGAACCTTGTTTACTAGATCTTTTCTTCCACTTTCCAATGTATATTAAATCACTAAAATCGGAGTTATGACAAAAATGGTAGGGTGATTTGAAGTTTACTTATCGATTGCTAAACTGATACACCGTTCGGTAAACAATCGGTAGGTTAACTTAAAATGACCATAACTTTTCTCGTTTTAACTCCGATTTGAGTAAATGAAAATGCGGTGGAAAGATGAAGAGAAGATTTACAAATTTTTTGCATTAACTAAATTTTCAATCATCGGATACCGGTGACGATTGATTAATACTACAAATATTTGATAGCGACGGGACCGGTCACCGGTTATCAAAAAGTGACGTAAAGTTCCTAGTTTATGATATCTTTTGTTCTTCTTTCCAACGCATTTTAAATCACTTAAATCAGAGTTAAAACGAAAACGGTAGGGTCATTTGAAGTTTACTTACAATTGTTGAAATAATACACCGTTCGGTAAAGAATCGGTAGGTAAACTTTAAATGACCAAAACTTTCTAGTTTTAACTCCGATTTGAGTAAATGAAAATGCGGTTGAAAGATGAAGAGAAGATTTACAATTTT
This sequence comes from Paratinospora sagittata, assembly GCA_035771175.1. Classification (NCBI taxonomy): domain Eukaryota; kingdom Viridiplantae; phylum Streptophyta; class Magnoliopsida; order Ranunculales; family Menispermaceae; genus Paratinospora; species Paratinospora sagittata. The sequence continues at coordinate 19,079,664 of CM069605.1, forward strand.
TTTTGCATTAACTTAGTTTCTGATCAATGGTGACCAGTCCCAGTTGACTAATACTTCCAACATTTAATAGCAACGGGACCGGTCACCGGTTACCGAAAAGTTACTTAAAGAACCATGTTTACTAGATCTTTTCTTCCACTTTCCAATGCATATTAAATAACTAAAATCGGAGTTAAGACGAAAACGTTAGGGTCATTTGAAGTATACTTATTGATTGCTAAAATGATACACTCTTTGGTAAGCAATATGTAGGTAAACTTTAAAGGACCAAAACTTTCTAGTTTTAACTCGGATTTGAGTAAATGAAAATGCGATTGAAAGATGAAGAGAAGATGTACAAATTTTTTGTACCGGTCACGGTTGACTAATACTTCCAACATTTAAAAGTAATGGGACCGGTCACCGATTACCGCAAAGTAACCTAAAGAACCTTGTTTACTAGATCTTTTCTTCCACTTTCTAATGCATATCAAATCACTACAATCGGAGTTAAACCGAAAACGGTACGGTAATTTGAAGTTTACTTATCGATTGCTGAAATGATACACCGTTCGGTAAACAATCGATAGGTATACTTTAAATTACCACAACTTTCTCGTTTTAAGTCCAATTTGAGTAAATGAAAATGCGGTGGAAAGATGAAGAAAAGATTTACAATTTTTTTGCATTAACTAAATTTCAGATCAATAGTGACTGGTCACGGTTGACTAATACTTTAAACATTTAATATGAACGGGACCGGTCACCGGTTATCGCAAAGTAACTTAAAGAAGAACCTTGTTTACTAGATCTTTTTTTTCCTCTTTTCAACGCATATTAAATCACTAAAATCAGAGTTAAAACGAAAATGGTAGGGTCATTTGAAGTTTACTAATCAATTGCTGAAATGATACATTATTCGGGAAACACTCAGTAAGTAAACTTTAAATGACCATAACTTTTAGGTTTTAACTCTGATTTGAGTGATTGAAAATGTGGTGGAATGATGAAGAGAAGATTTACAAATTTACTGCATTAACTTACTTTTCGATCATTGGTGATCGGTCACGATTGACTAATACTGTAAACATTTACTAGTAATGGGACCGGTCACCGATTACTGCAAAGTAACTTAAAGAACCTTGTTTACTATATCTTTTTTTTCCTCTTTCCAACACATATGAAATCACTAAAATCGGAGTTAACATGAAAGCGGTAGGGTGATTTGAAGTTTACTTATCGATTGCTGAAATGATGCATCAATCGGTAAACAATCAATAAGTAAACTTTTAATAACCATAACTTTTTCGTTTTAACTCCGATTTGAGTAATTGAAAATGCGGCGGAAAGATAAAGAGAAGATCCATAAATTTATTACATTAACTTACTTTTCGATCACTGGTAAGCGGTCACGGGTTACTAATAATTTATAAATTAAATAGCAACAAGACCGGTTAACGGAAAATAACTTAAAGGACCTAGTTTACTAAATCTTTTCTACTTCTTTCAAACGCATTTTAAATTGTTGAAATTAGTGTTAAAACTAAAGTGTTCGGGTCATTTGAAGTTTACTTATTGATTGTTCAAATGATACACCGTTCGATAAACAGTCGGTAAGTACATTTCAAATGACCCTAACTTTTTCATTTTAACTACGATTTAAGTAATTGCAAATGCGGTTGAAGAAGGAAGAGAAAATCTACCAATTCATGTGCATTAAACTTACATTCCGATCACCGGTGACCAGTCACGTTTGATTAATACTCAAATATTTGATAGCGATGGGACCGGTCACCGATTATCAAAAAGTAACTTAAAACTCCTAGTTTACTAGATCTTTTTTTCTTCTTTCCAACGCATACTAAGTCACTAAATCAGAGTTGAAGCGAAAACGGTAGGGTGATTTGTAGTTTACTTATCAATTGCTGAAATGATACACTATTCGGTATACAATCGATAAGTAAACTTTAAATAACCGAAACTTTTTCGTTTTAACCCCGATTTGCGTAATTGAAAATGGGGTGAAAAGAGAAAGAGAAGATCCATAAATTTATTGCATTAACTTACTTTTCGATCATTAGTGACGGGTCCTAGTTGACTAATACTTCCAACATTTAATTGCAACGGGACCGGTTACCGGTTACCAGAAAGTAACTTAAAGAACCTTGTTTCCTAGATATTTTCTTCCACTTTCCAACGCATATTAAATCACTAAAATTGGAGTTAAAACGAAAACATTAGGATCATTTGAAGTTTACTTATCGATTGCTAAAATGACACACCATTCGTTAAATAATCACTAAAATCGGAGTTAAAACGAAAACAGTAGGGTGATTTGAAGTATACTTATCGATTACTGAAATGATATACTGTTCGGTAAACAATCGGTAAATAAAATTTAAATAACCATAACATTTTCGTTTTAACTCCGATTTGAGTAATTGAAAATGCGGTGGAAAGAGAAAGAGAAGATCCATAAATTTATTGCATTAACTTACTTTCTGATCACTGGTGAGGGGTCACGGTTGACTAATTGTGGCGACCCTGCGCCCCGAACCACCAACCCTGCAGGGAATGGCATGCGAAATGCCGGGGCGAGACGCCCGGCGTAGGCATCTCCGACCACTCCTCAACTCCCATGAGGTGGTTGAGACCCTATGAGCCTTATTTCGAACAACGACATAATATCAAAAGGTACTAAACAAAACTACCCACCGTATTAATCATCAAAGACAAGAGATAATCCATAAAAATGAACCATAAATAAAATCATAATCCCTACAGTCCATTAAAATTGACATACACATAAAGTCCAAAATTGTGGGTACAAATAAAAACCGTCATATGCCCACATGGTTTATCTAACAAGTCCCAACTCACCCATACTACAATGTGGTAAGTGTTATAATTACATAATCCAAAATATAATACTTCATAATTTAAAACACAGTTCAATCAAAATGCCTCACAACTCACATCAAGGCTTTGGATTCTCTCACAGGCAAGGCCCTCAAGATATAACTACTCCTTTGCCCTTATTCGGGACAGAAGGACCTGAAAGAGGAAAATGAGGGTGAGCCAACGGTGCCCAGTGAATAGAATTCAAATATGCTATCAATCCTCATCAATAAATATCATGTATGCATGTCAATGTGTAGCATGATTAAAAGCTCATAACATATAGATATCAAGCATTTATAATAAATTCGATGCAAGTAAAAGCTTATCAACTTGGATCCACATTCCACATGCATTGGGTTACTAGTGCACGTCTATTTCACCGTACCGTTGACCCCAATCATGTTTATTTGGGTTACTAGTACACGTCTATTTCACCGTGCCGTTGACCCCAATCTCTTCCTTTCCTAAAACCCTCCTATGACAAGGTTAAGTCCCCCTATTAGCCAGATAGATGGGCCCAACCAAAGTCATAAGGTTTTCTCAAATCAATGCATCATTCAAAACATTAGAACACATTCATGCTTTCAACATACAATATATATAAGTGATATGATGACATAAAAGATATAATCATAAATGAAGTCTACTCACAACCAAGCCTCGCGAGAGTATTTAACCACACACGACCACCAAACCGAATCAACCCAATCAAGATCCTGAAACATTTGTCAATATCCTACCATACATCAATTTCTATGCTCAATCACATAGACATTACACATCAACCCTAAATCAGCCCACATATAAACAATAGGCCTAAATCCCATCTAATCCCATCATTCAACTCAAATCACATGACTTAGGCCTCTAATGCATAGTTCTCATACATAAACCATTCTATTCATCAAAAATACTGATTTTCAATTCCTTAGGCATAAACATGCCCAAATTTGGTCACTTGATCATAAGTAGGCCTAACCCATGATATGGTCACAACCACCAAATCAATAGCATAATCAACTCTAATCATGCTTAATTAAACATAAGTTGCATCAATTTAATGATTCTAGGCCAAAAGCATCAAAAGCCCTAAAATATGAAATTTTCCATACTTAGGCCATATTGTCGATTTACACTAGGTCACCATGTTCAGCCATGTATATCACTGATTTTGCATCATGGGTTCATCAACAATGGCAACTAGGTCAACATAGTTGACATGCAAGCTATTTGGAAAGGTCTAAGTTCATATTCTAAATTTAGGTCTAATACAAGCAACCCTACCAATTCTTTATTTACTATTCCGTTCAGATGTATCAATATACCAACAGAAATATGTATCACAAAATCAACCGTACAGATTGAATTATGTGAAGATACAAACCTTCTGTCTAAATATCAGCCCAATTGATCGGTGGACCGAAAATATAGTATATTTGATGAACAAGTCTCTAATCAGACAATTTCTCCTTTCCTGCTGCAAATACTCAAACTCAGATGACTATATCACACAAAATTCTAAACGAATACACATCCCCACCGTTCAGAATACATAAGTATCAGTTATAAACTACATACCCAAATTTGATATCCATCCAACGGTAGATTTAGGCGATCTACAAGTTTGAGCGAAACACCACGAGAAATCCAGAATCTCCGACTAGCTTTGTTTCAGAGGTTAGATCTCTCAGAAGAAACCCTAAATCAAGATCTCCACCGTTCAGAATTCAGAACTATCAGTTGTACACGACATACCCAAAGTTTATATCCATCCAACGGTAGATTAAGGAGATCTAGAAGTTTGAGCAAAACGGCGCGAGAAATCAAGACTTTCCGACCAGCTTTGTTTGGGAGGTTAGATCTCTTAGACGAAACCTCTGATCAAGATCTCCACCGACAAGAATGAATAACCATAAGCTACGAACGTGATGACAAATTTTGAGCTCAATCTGACCATATATTCCAAAGATTCACCTCTTTGATGAAAATGTCGCAGGGATCCTCCTCCTGCAACTCTCTCCTTCTTTCTCTTCTTCTTTCCTTTCTCTTCTTTTCTTTCTCTTCTTCTTTCCTTTCTCTCCACTCACCTCTTTCTAGCACTTCCTTGATTCCCTCCTTGATTCTCTCCTTGATTCTCTCCTTGATTCCCTCCACTCATTCTAACACTTCCTTGAGGGCATGAGACACTTGTCCACTTTCATGCACCAACCTTCACATGTGTTGGTCCCATACTACCCATACCAACCACATGTACTTTAACCAATTTCATGCTTCCATATATTTTAAATGTCCAATCCATTTAATACACCAAATTTTCATTCTCATTTATCCTTTTATTCAATCAATCCTAACTCATATCAATTCATGGTTTAATGGACCCATGCATAAATAATAACATATGCATTTTAATTTAATTTAACATGACCCATATACAATTTATGATACACATATTTATATACATTATCAAGCATCAACTATACAAACATTAAACAACCATCAAACAAACACCAAACATATCAAGGCAACGCATAGAGTTTGGGCAAAGTGTAATTGAGTTATGGGCTAGATGAAATAATTTTCGGGGCGTCACACTAATAATTTGTAAATTAAATACCAACGGGACTCGTTAACGGAAAATAACTTAAAGCACCTAGTTTACTAGATATTTTCTTCCTCTTTCAAACACATTTTAAATTGCTGAAATCAGAGTTAAAACTAAAATGTTCAGGTCATTTGAAGTTTAGTTATTGATTGTTGAAATGATAAACCGTTTGATAAACAATCAGTAAGTACACTTCAAATGACCCTAACTTCTTCGTTTTAACTACGATTTGAGTAATTCCAAATGTTGTGGAAGCAGAAAGAGAAGATCTGCCAATTCATGTGAATTAAACTTACTTTGCGATCACTGGTGACCGGTCACGATTGATTAATACTACAAATATTTGATAGCGCACCTAGTTTACTAGATCTTTTCTTCATCTTTCCAACGCAGATTAAATCACTCAAATCAGAGTTAAAACGAAAACGGTAGGGTCATTTTAAGTTTACTTATCAATTACTGAAATGATACACTATTCGGGAAACAATCCGTAAGTAAACCTTAAATGAGCATAATTTTTTCGATTTAACTCTGATTTCAGTGATTGAAAATGTGGTGGAAAGATGAAGAGAAGTTTGACCAATTTACTGCATTAACTTACTTTTCGATCATTGGTAACGGGTCCCAGTTGACTAATACTTCCAACATTTAATTGCAACGGGACCGGTCACCGGTTATCGCAAAGCAACTTAAAGAACCTTGTTCACAAGATCTTTTTTTCCTCTTTCCAACGCATATTAAATTACTAAAATCGGAGTCAAAACGAAAATTGTTGGGTGATTTGAAGTTTACTTATCGATTGCAAAAATAATACACCGTTTGGTAAACAATCGATTTGAGTAAATGAAAATGCGATTGAAAGATGAAAAGAAGATTTACAAATTTTTTGCATTCACTTACTTTCTGATAACGGGACCGGTCACGGTTGACTAATATTTTAAACATTTAATAGCAACGTAACCGGTCATCGATTACTGCAAATTAACTTGAAGAACATTGTTTACTAGAATTTGTTTTTCTCTTTCCAACGCATATAAAATCAGTAAAATTGGAGATAAAACAAAAACGGTAGGGTGATTTGAAGTTCACTTATGAATTGCTAAAATGATACACCGTTCGGTAAACAATCGGTAAGTAAACATTAAATGACCATAAATTTTCCGTCTGAACTCTGATTTGAGTGATTGAAAATGTGGTGGAAAGATGAAGAGAAGATTTAAAAATTTATTGCATTAACTTACTTTCTGATCAACAGGACCGGTCACGGTAGACTAATACTGTAAACATTTAATAGCAGTGGGGCCAGTCACCGGCTACCGCAAAGTAACTTAACGAACCTTGTTTACAAGATCTTTTTTTTCCTCGTTGCAACACATATTAAATTACTAAAATCGGAGTTAAAATGAAAACGGTAGGGTGATTTGAAGTTAACTTATCGATTGTTGAAATGATACATCGTTCGGTAAACAATCAGTAAAAAAACTTTAAATGACCATAACTTTTTCGTTTTAACTCCGATTTGAGTAATTGAAAATGCGGTGAAAAGAGAAAGAGAACATCCATAAATTTATTGCATTAACTTACTTTTCGATCACTGGTGAAGGGTCACGGCTGACTAATAACTTGTAAATTAAATAGCAACGGGACCGGTTAACGAAAAATAACTTAAAGCACCTTGTTTACTAGATCTTTTATCCCTCTTTCAAACCCATGTTAAATTGCTGAAATCAGAGTTAAAACTAAAATGTTTGGGTCATTCGAAGTTTACTTATTGATTGTTGAAATGATACACCGTTCGATAAACAATCGGTAAGTACACTTCAAATGACCCAAACTTTTTCGTTTTAACTACGATTAGAGTAATTCCAAATGCGATGGAAGGAGGGAAGAGAAGATCTACCAATTCATGTGCATTAAACTTACCTTCCGATCACCGGTGACCGGTCACGGTTACTTAATACTACAAATTTTTGATAGTGATGGGACCGGTCACCAGTTATCGAAAAGTAACTTAAAGCACCTAGTTTACTGGATCTTTTCTTCCTCTTTTCAACGCATATTAAATCATTAAAATCAGTGTTAAAACGAAAATGGTAGGGTCTTTTGAAGTTTACTTATCATTTGTTGAAATGATACACCGTTCGAAACACAATCGATAAGTGAACTTGAAATGACCATAACTTTTTCGTTTTAACTCTTTTTTAAGTAATTAAAAGTGCGGTGGAAAGAGAAAGAGAAGATCCATAAATTTCTTGCATTAACTTTCTTTCCGGTCACTTGTGAGGGGTCACGGTTGACTACTAATTTGTGAATTAAATAGCAACGAGACCTGTTAATGGAAAATAACTTAAAGCACCCAGTTTACTAGATCTTTTCTTTCTCTTTCAAGCGCATTTTAAATCGCTGAAATAAGAGTTAAAACTTAAATGTTCGGGTCATTTCAAGTTTACTTATTGATTGTTGAAATGATACACCGTTTGATAAATAATCGGTAAGTACACTTCAAATGACCATAACTTTTTTGTTTTAACTATGATTTGAGTAAATGATAATGCGGTAGAAAGATGAAGAGAAGATTTACAAATGTTTTGCATTAACTTACTTTTTGATCAACGGTGCAAGGTCACAGTTGACTAATACTTTTAACATTTAATAGCAATGGGACTGGTCACCGATTACTGCAAAGTAACCTAAAGAACCTTGTTTACTAGATTTTTTTTCCTCTTTCCAACGCATATTAAATCACTAAAATCGGAGTTAAAACGAAAATTTTAGGCACATTTGAGGTTTACTTATCACTTTCGGAAATGATACACTGTTCGGGAAACAATCGGTAAGTAAACATTAATGACCATAACTTTTCCGTTTGAACTCTGATTTGAGTGATTGAAAATGTGGTGGAAAGATGAAGAAAAGATTTAAAAATTTATTGCATTAACTTACTTTCCAATCATTGGTGACCGATCCAATCGAAAAACACTTTCAACATTTAATAGCAACGGGACCGGTCACCGGTTACCGCAAAGTAACTTAAAGAACCTTGTTTACCAGATCTTTTTTTCCTCGTTCCAACACATACTAAATCACTAAAATCGGAGTTAAAATGAAAATGGTAGGGTGATTTGAAGTTTACATATCGATTGCTAAAATGATACTTCGTTCGGTATACAATCGATAAGTAAACTTTAAATAACCGAAACTTTTTCGTTTTAACCCCGATTTGCGTAATTGAAAATGGGGTGAAAAGAGAAAGAGAAGATCCATAAATTTATTGCATTAACTTACTTTCCGATCATTAGTGACGGGTCCTAGTTGACTAATACTTCCAACATTTAATTACAACGGGACCGGTCACCGGTTACCAGAAAGTAACTTAAAGAACCTTGTTTCCTAGATATTTTCTTCCACTTTCCAACGCATATTAAATCACTAAAATTGGAGTTAAAACGAAAACATTAGGATCATTTAAAGTTTACTTATATATTGCTAAAATGATACACCATTCGTTAAACAATCACTAAAATCGGAGTTAAAACGAAAACAGTAGGGTGATTTGAAGTATACTTATCGATTACTGAAATGATATACTGTTCGGTAAACAATCGGTAAATAAACTTTAAATAACCATAACAATTTCGTTTTAACTCCGATTTGAGTAATTGAAAATGCGGTGGAAAGAGAAAGAGAAGATCCATAAATTTATTGCATTAACTTACTTTCTGATCACTGGTGAGGGGTCACGGTTGACTAATAATTTGTAAATTAAATACCAACGGGACTCGTTAACGGAAAATAACTTAAAACACCTAGTTTACTAGAGCTTTTCTTCCTCTTTCAAACACATTTTAAATTGTTGAAATCAGAGTTAAAACTAAAATGTTCAGGTCATTTGAAGTTTAGTTATTGATTGTTGAAATGATAAACCGTTTGATAAACAATCAGTAAGTACACTTCAAATGACCCTAACTTCTTCGTTTTAACTACGATTTGAGTAATTCCAAATGTTGTGGAAGTAGAAAGAAAAGATCTGCCAATTCATGTGCATTAAACTTACTTTGCGATCACTGGTGACCGGTCACGATTGATTAATACTATAAATATTTGATAGCGCACCTAGTTTACTAGATCTTTTCTTCATGTTTCCAACGCAGATTAAATCACTCAAATCAGAGTTAAAACGAAAACGGTAGGGTCATTTTAAGTTTACTTATCAATTGCTGAAATGATACACTATTCGGGAAACAATCCTTAAGTAAACCTTAAATGAGCATAATTTTTTCGATTTAACTCTGATTTCAGTGATTGAAAATGTGGTGGAAAGATGAAGAGAAGATTGGCAAATTTATTGCATTAACTTACTTTTCGATCATTGGTAACGGGTCCCAGTTGACTAATACTGCCAACATTTAATTGCAACGGGACCGGTCACCGGTTATCGCAAAGTAACTTAAAGAACCTTGTTCACAAAATCTTTTTTTCCTCTTTCCAACGCATGTTAAATTTCTAAAATCGGAGTCAAAACGAAAATTGTTGGGTGATTTGAAGTGTACTTATCGATTGCAAAAATAATACACCGTTCGGTAAACAATCGATTTGAGTAAATGAAAATGCGGTTGAAAGATGAAGAGAAGATTTACAAATTTTTTGCATTCACTTACTTTCTGATTAACGGGACCGGTCACGGTTGACTAATACTTTAAACATTTAATAGCAACGGAACCGGTCATCGGTTACTGCAAATTAACTTGAAGAACATTGTTTACTATATCTTATTTTTTCCTCGTTCCAACACATATTAAATTACTAAAATCGGAGTTAAAATGAAAACGGTTGGGTGATTTGAAGTTAACTTATCGATTGCTGAAATGATACATCGTTCGGTAAACAATCAGTAAAAAAACTTTAAATGACCATAACTTTTTCGTTTTAACTCCAATTTGAGTAATTGAAAATGCGGTGAAAAGAGAAAGAGAACATCCATAAATTTATTGCATTAACTTACTTTTCGATCACTGGTGAAGGGTCACGGCTGACTAATAACTTGTAAATTAAATAGCAACGGGACCGGTTAACGGAAAATAACTTAAAGCACCTTGTTTACTAGATCTTTTATCCCTCCTTCAAACGCATTTTCAATTGCTGAAATCAGAGTTAAAACTAAAATGTTCGGGTCATTCGAAGTTTACTTATTGATTGTTGAAATGATACACCGTTCGATAAACAATCGGTAAGTACACTTCAAATGACCCAAACTTTTTCGTTTTAACTACGATTAGAGTAATTCCAAATGCGGTGGAAGGAGGGAAGAGAAGATCTACCAATTCATGTGTATTAAACTTACCTTCCGATCACCGGTGACCGGTTACGGTTAATTAATACAACAAATTTTTGATAGTGATGGGACCGGTCACCAGTTATCGAAAAGTAACTTAAGGCACCTAGTTTACTAGATCTTTTCTTCCTCTTCCCAACGCATATTAAATCACTAAAATTGGTGTAAAACGAAAATGTTAGTGTCTTTCAAAGTTTACTTAGCATTTGTTGAAATGATGCACCGTTCGAAAAACAATCGATAAGTAAAATTTAAATGACCATAACTTTTTCGTTTTAACTCTGATTTTAGTAATTGAAAATGCGGTGGAAAGAGAAAGAGAAGATCCATAAATTTATTAGATTAACTTACTTTCCGATCACTTGTGAGGGGTCACAATTGGCTAATAATTTGTAAATTAAATAGCAACAGGACCGGTCAACAGAAAATAACTTAAAGTACCTAGTTTACTAGATATTTTCTTTCTCTTTCAAACGCATTTTAAGTCGCAAAAATCAAAGTTAAAACTAAAATGTTTGGGTCATTTGATGTTTACTTATCAATTGCTAAAATGATACACCGTTCTGTAAACAATCGGTAAGGAAACTTTAAATTACAATAACTTTTCTGTCTAAACTCTAATTTGAGTGATTGAAAATGTGGTGGAAGGATTAAGAGAAGATTGACAAATTGACTGCATGAACTTACTTTCCGATCATTGGTGACCAGTCACGATTGATTCATACTACAAATATTTGATAGCGACGGGATCGGTCACCGGTTATCGAAAACTAACTTAAAGCACCTAGTTTACTAGATATTTTCTTCTTCTTTCCAACGCATATTAAGTCACTAAAATCAGAGTTAAAACGAAAATGGTAGGGTCAATTGAAGTTTACTTTTCATTTGCTGAAATGATATACCGTTCGAAAAACAATCGATAAGTGAACTTTAAATGACCATAACTTTTTTGTTTTAACTCCGATTTGAGTAATTGAAAATACAGTGGAAAGAGAAAGTGAAGATCCATAAATTTATTGCATTAACTTACTTTTCGATCACTTGCGAGGGGTCACGGTTGACTAATAATTTGTGAATTAAATAGCAACGGGACAGGTTAACGGAAAATAACTTAAAGTACCTAGTTTACTAGATCTTTTCTTTCTTTTTCAAACGCATTTTAAATCGCTGAAATCAGAGTTAAAACTAAAATGGTCGGGCATTTGAAGTTTACATATCGATTGTTGAAAGGGTACACCATTCGATAAATAATCGGTAAGAACACTTCAAATGACCATAATTTTTTTGTTTTAACTATCAATTGCTGAAATGATACACTATTCGAAAGAGCCTTGTTTACTAGATTATTTTTTTCACTCTTTCCAACACATATTAAATTACTAAAACCGGAGTTAACACGAAAATGGTAGGGTGATTTGAAGTTTACTTATCGATTGTTGAAATGATACACCGTTCGATAAACAATCGGTAGGTAAACTTTAAATGACCACATCTGTCTCGTTTTAACTCTGATTTGAGTACATGAAAATGCAGTGGAAAGATGAAGAGAAGATTTACAAATCTTTTGCATTAACTAAATTTTTGATCAACGATGACTGGTCATGGTTGACTAATACTTTAAACATTTAGTACGAACGGGACCGGTCACCGGTTACTGCAAAGTAACTTCAAGAAGAACCTTGTTTACTAGATCTTGTTTTCCTCTTTCCAACACATATTAAATCACTAAAATCGGAGTTAAAATGAAAATAGTAGGGTCATTTGAAGTTTACTTATCATTTGCTGAAATGATACACGGTTCGAAAAACAATCGATAAGTAAACTTTAAATGACCATAACTTTCTAGTTTTAACTCCGATTTTAGTAAATGAAAATGCGGTGGAAAGATGAAGAGAAGATTTACAAATTTTTGGCATTGACTTACTTTCTGATCAAAGGTGACCGGTCACGGTTGACTAATACTTGAAACATTTAATACGAACGGACTCGGTCACCCGTTACTGCAAAGTAACTTAAAGAAGAACCATGATTCCTAGATTTTTTTTCCTCTTTCCAACGCATATAAAACCACTAAAATCAGAGATTAGACGAAAACGGAAGGGTGATTTGAAGTTTACTTATCGATTGCTGATGTGGAGACCCCGCACCCCGGACCACCAACCCCGCAAGGAATGGTGTGCCGAATGCCGGGGAGGGACGCCCGGCGTAGGCATCTCCAACCACTTCTCAACCTCCGTGAGGTGGTTGAGACCCTACGAGCCTTATCCCAAACAACGACATAATATAAAAATGTACTAAACAAAACTACCAACCGTATTAATCATCCAAGACAAGAGATACTCCATAAAACTTTTTATAAATAAACCGTCATAATCCCTACAGTCCATCAGGATTGACATACACATAAAGTCCAAAACTAAGGGTACAAAAAAACCGTCATATGTCCACATGGTCTATCTAACAAGTCCCAACTCACCCATACTACAATGTGGTAAGTGTTATAATTACATAGTCCAAAATATAATACTTCATAATTTAAAACACAGTTCAATCAAAATGTCTCTCAACTCACATCGACGCCTTGGATTCTCTCGCTGGCAAGGCCCTCAAGATATGACTACTCCTTTGCCTTTATTCGGGATAGGACCTGAAAGAGGAAAATGAGGGTGAGCCAACTGTGCCCAGTGAATAGAATTCAAATATGCTATCAATACTCATCAATAACTATCATGTATGCATGTCAATGTGTAGCATGATTAAAAGCTCATAACATATAGATATCAAGCATTTATAATAAGTTCGATGTAAGTAAAAGCTTATCAATTTGGATCCACATTCCACATGCATTGGGGTTACTAGTGCACGTCTATTTCACCGTACCGTTCTCATCCCCGGTAGCACCCGTACCTTTAGGTGATGTCATTTTGACCCGTAGTGTACTCGTATACGTATTCGTATACATATGTGTATATGTATTTTGATGCTCGAAGCACGTAAGTTCGAGTGTCTTTGCATGATTTTAGGTCATAAAGAGTGCACATGAAGTTTCGGAAGCATCGGAGACCCGTTCGACATCAAAACATGTCAAAAACGGTGTTTTGGATCCAGTGGAGCTCGCTCCATGGAGGAAGAAATTTCTGTCACAAATTACATCGATTGTTTGATCTCCTATATACATGGTCCAATTGAGCTGAAATTTTTTCAGCTCATTATTATATGATAGATCTTCATTATGAACGGTGAAGATCTTGATCGGAGTTACCTACTATGAGTTATAAGACTCCAAACACTGTTTAACGGATTTTGGGATTTTCTTACGCAGTTTTGATCAAACAGTTAGTTCTCGCAATCCCACCGTTGGATTGAGTTGAAAGTTTACCTGAATGTTGGTAACTGACTCATGCAACGTTTTAACGGTTAAGATGTTAAATTGGTGGGTATTTTTCAAGCAATTGACTATCTATGTCAAACCCTGGGTTGCACAGCGAGCCCCCTACCCAATTGTAGGCGCACCCCCTCGGGGCGAACGCCTAGCCATTATGGATCCATAATATTGTCATATCGCCAAGTAGCAACCCAACCGCAGCTGGTCTGCATCGAAACGATTATTTGTCTGCCACTATTCATGAATAGTGCAGGGCCTCCCTAGGAATCGAACTCAAGACCTCCCTTAAGGAGTTAGATTTCGCATTCCTAGTAGCCACAGACAAATAATCGTTTCGATGTAGACCAGCTGCGGTTGGGTTGCTACATGGCGATATGACAATATTATGGATTCATAATGGCTAGGCGTTCGCCCCGAGGGGGTGCGCCCACACCTGGGTAGGGGGCACACTGTGCAACCTAGGGTGTGACAATCTAAGTGCAAGTATTATAACAGGAAAACTGTTTTTTTTGGTAGTTTGTGGCAACTTTTAGTTGTGGGCCCAAGGTTGTCTATTTAAGCAACCAAAACGTAATTTTAGGCTCATTTGCTCATTTCTCAGCCAGAAAAAAGTGAAAGGAGCTGGAGAGGAGAAGAGGAGAAGAGGAGAGGAAAATTAGGGTTTGGTGGTTCTTGCTCAAGAACACCTAAGGTTTGCATTTTTCCTCCATTTCTTCCTTGAATCTCTCTATTAGTTGCATGATAGCTTTATTTTGAGCATGAGGGTTTCATTTTAATGCATGCATTGTGATGAACCTTGGATGGGTGGAAGACCAAAGTTGGAGTTGAGTCTTGCATGTCACATATGTGTGATTAGAAAGTGTTGGGAGTACACTAATGGTGAAACCTCCAATTTCTAGCAAGAAATTGGAAGGGTTAATTCAAATGACCTATACTTAGTTTATGACCTTAGACCTTTTCAAAATCTTTGCATGTCAACTATGTTGACCTAGTGGCCATTGTGGATGATTCCATGTTGCAAGATCAGTAAAATTCATGACTGAACATGGTGGCCTAGTGTAAAATTGGCAATATGGCCTATGTATGAAAATTTTCAGATTTGGGGCTTTTGATGTTCTTGATATAAAATCTGGAAAATTATGCAATGTAGGTCTAATTGGACATGATTAGGGTTGTTTGATGATTGAATTCAGTGGGTTCTCATAATGGACACCCTAAGGTTGACTGATTTTGATCTAGGCTAAGTATTTGGCATTTTTCATGTACTTTGGCAATTTTACATGTAATTTGGGGATTTTGCCCAAATTGAGACTTTTCACCCAAAGCAAGTCAATTTATGAAATTGACTTGGGGATTGTTTAATTGGACCCAAATTGAATAGAATCATGAGTTTAAAATGTTAGAACCTATGTTAAATTGATATGACTTAGTTCATTTTGACCTTATGTTTTATATTGGCCTAATTGGGGGTTTTGACCAAGACTTAGTCAATTGATGAAATTGACTTGATGTATAGTCTAATTGACCCTAATTATAATTGAATTTCATGTATATTAGTGGTTGGATCATGGGATCACCGTATTACATTCAATTTAGGTCAATCTTAGTTTAATTGAGTCTAAATGATCAAGTTGGGCAATATGGAAATTGGCTCAAGGGGGTAATCAATTTAGAATCTAATTGACTTTAGATTGGGTTTGAACATGGGGTTTTGACACACTTTTTGACTGATTTTCAGTTGTGTGAACCATGTTATTTCCAGGTCTTGTGATTGATCTTGAACCTGTTTAGTCAATTGGAGAGTTTTGGCGATTGGATTGGCTAGACTTAGCCAATCAAGTGTGAGTGTTCCTTTACTTTTGGATCATTTATATGTGGCATTGTATTATAGAAATGTTTTAAATGCTTATGTATTATGGTATGCATGTTTTAGTGTTTTCCATGAAATATATTTGAACATAATTCATTGGGATGACAATTCGGGTTGAGGCTCCTAGTTGGAATTCCCTTCTTGGGAATTCTTGTAAGTCTAGCGGTGATCCCAGTTGTGTACCCTGCAGAGGGTTTTATGCCTTGTGTATGGGTAGGTTAGTTTAAACTAATCCTACGTGCTGCACGACCCCATAAACCCTATTAGAATACGAGTATTGTGTGTGTGTTCGGGCGCTGTGTGTCGCGCACCAAGCCTTGAAACCCCCATACTCAGGAGGTGTTAGGATTGCATGAGCATGACTACAAATGTTATGCATCGTCTTATGGATGACTTGATGCATTATGTTAGCATGTATGTAATATATTTCGTCATCATGATGTTTCAATGATTTATGATCTTACCATGTTTTAAAAATACACGTATATGCTACTTGTAAATAACATTCACTGAGCTGGCTGTAGCTCACTCCTCACCATCTTCTTTCAGGATCTAATAGAAAAGGAAAAAGGAAGGCTTGACTGCGGAGCGTCCCTTGTTTTTGTTTCATGTAGGTGTTGTATATTTAGTTTTGTATTTTGATAATTATGTACATGATAACACCTAGTAATTGTATATTTAACACATAGTTGGGGTGTGTTGGATTTTGTATCATTTTGAAGACTTTGGAATTTTATATTTAGTAATTTGGAGAAGTAATATTTTATTTCATTATGATCATGTTAGTTGGTTGTTAAGGATGTACTTTTATTTCTTTTTGGGGATTCGTAAATGTATTTTAGATTCAAAACATTAGGACACATTCATGCTTTCAACATACAATATATATAAGTGATATGATGACATAAAAGATATAATCATAAATGAAGTCTACTCACAACCAAGCCTCGCGAGAGTATCTAACCACACACGGACACCAAATCGAATCAACCCAATCAAGGTCCTGAAACATTTGTCAATATCCAACCATACATCAATTCCTATGCTCAATCACATAGACATTACACATCAACCCTAAATCAGCCCACATATAGACAATAGGCCTAAATCCCATCTAATCCCACCATTCAACTCAAATCACATGACTTAGGCCTCTAATGCATAGTTCTCATTCATAAACCATTATATTAATCAAAAATACTGATTTTCAATTCCTTAGGCATAAACATGCTCAAATTGGGTCATTTGATCACAAGTAGGCATAACCCATAATATGGTCACAACAACTAAATCAGTAGCATAATCAACCCTAATCATGCTTAATTAAACATAAGTTGCATCAATTCAGTGATTCTAGGCCAAAAACATCAAAAGCCCTAAAATATGAAATTTTCCATACTTAGGCCATATTGCCGATTTACACTAGGTCACCATGTTCAGCCATGTATATCACTGATTTTGCATCATGGGTTCACCAACAATGGCAACTAGGTCAACATAGTTGACATTCAAGCTATTTGGAAAGGTCTAAGTTCATATTCTAAATTTAGGTCTAATACAAGCAACCCTACCAATTCTTCATTTAATATTCTGTTCAGATGTATCAATCTACCAACAGAAATATGCAATCACAAAATCAACCGTACAAATTGAAGTATGTTAAGAAACAAACCTTCTGTCCAAATATCAGCTCAATTCAACGTGGACCAAACAGATATGCCTCTTTGATGAACAAGTCTCTAATTAGACAATTTCTCCTTTCCTCCTACAAATACTCGACCTCAGATGACTATATCACACAACATACTAAAACCATAAACATCTACACCGTTCATAATGTAAACAGGTCAGTTGTAAACCACATTTCCAAAAATCATATCCATCCAACGGTAGATTTAGGAGATCTATTAGTTTGATCTAAACTGCGTGAGAAATCCAGACTTTCCGACCAGCTCTGTTTGAGAAGTTATATCTCTTAGAAGAAAACTCCAATCAAGATCTCCACCGACAGAATGAATACCCATAAGATACAAACTCGATGAAAAATGTTGAGCTCAATCTGACCATATAGTACAAAGATCCAGCTCTTTGATGAAAACGTTGCTGAGACATTCCTCAAAGCAACTCCCTCTTTCTTTCTCTTCTTTTTTTCCTTTCTCTCTACTCATCTCACCCTCTAGGAATTCCTTGGGGAAGAGAAGTAGGGCATGGGACACTTGTCCACTTTCATGCACCAACCTTGACATGTGTTGGAGAGGAGAAATGGGGCATGGGACACTTGTCCATTTTCATGCACCAACTTGACATGTGTTGGTCTCATGCACCAACTTGACATGTGTTGGAGAAGAGAAATGGGACATGGGACACTTGTCCATTTTCATGCACCAACTTGACATGTATTGGAGAAGAGAAATGGGGCATGGGACACTTGTCCATTCTCATGCACCAACTTGACATGTGTTGGAGAAAAGAAATGGGGCATGGGACACTTGTCCATTCTCATGCACCAACTTGGCATGTGTTGGTCTCATACTACTCATACCAACCACATGTACTTTAACCAATCTCATGCTTCCATGTATTTTAAATGTCCAATCCATTTAATACATCAAATTTTCATTCTCATTTATCCTTTTATTCAATCAATCCTAACCCATATCAATTCATGGTTTAATGGGCCCATGCAAAAATAATAAAACATACATTATACTTTAATTTAACATGACCCATATACAATTTATAATGCGCATATTTATATACATTATCAAGCATCAAATATACAACGTTAAACAAATACTAAACATATTAAGGCAAACACATAGAGTTTGGACAAAATATAAATGGGTAATGGGCTAGATGAAATAATTTTTGGGGCGTCACAGCTGAAATGATACACCGTTCGGTAAACAATCGGTAAGAAACTTGAAATGACCATAACTTTTCCGTTTGAACTCTGATTTGAGTGAATGAAAATGTGGTGGAAAGATGAAGAGAAGATTTACAAATTTACTGCATTAACTTACTTTCCGATCATTGGTGACAGGTCCCAGTTAAAAAAAACTTTCAACATTTAATAGCAACGGGACCAATCACAGGTTGCCGCAAAGTAACTTAAAGAACCATGTTTACTAGATCTTTTTCCTCTTTTCAATGCATATAAATCACTAAAATCGGAGTTAAGATGAAATCGGTAGGGTGATTTGAATTTTACTTTTCGATTGCTGAAACGATACACCGTTCGGTAAACAATCGGTAGGTAAACTTTAAATGACCATAACTTTCTCGTTTTAACTCTGATTTGAGTAAATGAAAATACGGTGGAAAGAGGAAGAGAAGTTTTTGCAAATTAATTGCAATAACTTACTTTCTGATCAACGGTGACCGGTCACGGTTGACTAATACTATAAACATTTAATAGCAATGGGACCGGTCGCCGGTTACCGCAAAGTAACTTAAGAACCTTGTTTAATAGATCTTTTTTTCCTCGTTCCAACACATATTAAATCACTAAAATCGGAGTTAAAATGAAAACGATAGGGTGATTTGAAGTTTACTTATCGATTGCTGAAATGATACATCGTTCGGTAAACAATCAGTAAGTAAACAATCAGAAATAGCTCGAGGAGTTATTGGCTAAGGGCTTTATTTGCCCGAGCGTGTCACCCTGGGGAGCTCCAGTTCTTTTTGTGAAAAAGAAAAATGGGAGTTTGCGGTTGTGCATCGACTATCGCCAATTGAACAGGGTGACCAAGTATCCTCTCCCAAGGATTGATGACTTGTTTGATCAGTTGAGGGGAGCGAGGTATTTTTTGAAGATTGATTTGCGCTCCGGGTATCATCAGGAGTTATTGGCTAAGGGCTTTATTTGCCCGAGCGTGTCACCCTGGGGAGCTCCAGTTCTTTTTGTAAAAAAGAAAAATGGGAGTTTGCAGTTGTGCATCGACTTTCGCCAATTGAACAGGGTGACCAAGTATCCTCTCCCAAGGATTGATGACTTGTTTGATCAGTTGAGGGGAGCGAGGTATTTTTTGAAGATTGATTTGCGCTCCGGGTATCATCAGCTGAGGATCAGGGAGGAGGATGTGCCTAAGACAACATTCAGAACCTGCTATGGACATTATGAGTTCCTTGTGATGCCATTTGGTGTGACTAATGCACCTACGAAGTTCATGGACCTGATGCAGAGGGTATTTAGGCAGTGTCTGGATAAGTTTGCCATCGTCTTCTTTGATGACATATTGGTGTATTCCAAGACTCGGGCTGAGCATGAGGAACACCTCTGAGTGACCTTGCAGACTCTGAGAGAGCATAGGCTATATGCAAAGCTGAGCAAGTGCGAGTTTTGGATCACCGAAGTGAAGTTCTTAGGTCATGTGGTGAGTTCTGAGGGGATTTCAGTTGATCCGTCTAAGGTTGAAGCCATTATCAGTTGGCCTAGGCCAACCACAGTGACCGAGATTAGAAGTTTTCTTGGGTTAGCTGGTTACTATAGGAGATTCGTTCAGGGATTCTCCAAGATAGCTACGCCTATGACTAGGCTCACCCAAAAAGATGTGTCCTTTGTATGGACTGAGGAGTGTGAGAATGCCTTTTTAGAGCTGAAGAAAAGATTGACATCCACGCCAGTGTTGATTTTGCCAGAGCCTGATCAGGAGATAGTTATCTATACTGATGCCTCTCGTATCGGCTTGGGTTGCGTGTTGATGCAGAAGGATAGGGTCATTGCTTATGCATCGAGGCAGTTGAAGGTGCATGAAAAGAACTATCCTGTTCATGACTTAGAACTGGCGGCAGTGGTTTTTACTTTGAAGATTTGGAGGCATTATTTCTATGGTGAGAGATTCACTTTGTATTCTGACCATAAGAGCCTCAAGTACTTGTTCTCTCAGAAGGAATTGAACATGAGGCAGAGAAGGTGGTTAGAGCTCCTCAAAGACTATGACTTTACATTGGAATACCACCTAGGTAAAGCCAATGTAGTGGCTGATGGGTTGAGCAGGAAGCGGGTAAAGACAGTTATGGTAGCACGCCAGATGTCTCATGAGTGGAGACTACTTGAGGCGGCTACGGTTATGAGTATATGTGCTACCCCTTCAGATCAGATTGTGATATGTGCTCAGATGAGAGCTCAGCCTACACAGGTCCAGGAGGTGATTGACCAACAGAGACTTGACGTTGATTATGTGATGTACAAGTCTTGGGCTGAGAGCAGTGATTTTACTGATTGGCACTTGTCATCTGATGGTGCCTTGAGATTTAGGGGACGTTTATGGGTTCCCGCAGATCCACGACTCAGACAGAGTGTGGTCCAAGAAGCTCACAAATCTCATTATGCTATTCATCTTGGCGGAACCAAGATGTATCATGATATGAAAAGAATGTATTGGTGGCCCGACATGAAGAGAGAAATAACTCAGTTCATTCAGAGGTGTGAGATCTGTCAGAGAGTCAAAGCTGAGCATCAGAGGCCTGGAGGGGAGATGCAACCGCTTGCCATTCCTGAGTGGAAGTGGGAGCATGTCACTATGGACTTTGTTGTGGGATTACCCAACACCCCGAGGAGACTAAGTCCGCTCACTTTCTATCGGTGAACACTAAGGATTCTATGGACAAGCAGAGCAGACTCTATATGCGGGAGATAGTCAGATTACATGGAGTGCCAGTTTTGATTGTGTTAGATAGGGATCCGAGGTTTACATCGGTATTCTGGCAGGGGTTGCAGAGGCAGCTTGGCACTAGACTAGATCTCAATACCGCTTTTCACCCTCAGATGGATGGCCAGTCTGAGAGGTTGATATCAATTTTGGAGGATATGCTTCGAGCTTGTGCCTTGAGTCCAGTGGTAACTGGGAAGAGTACATACATTTGTGTGAGTTTGCGTACAACAACAGCTATCAGTCAGTATTGGCATGGCTCCTTTTGAAGCATTGTATGGTCGACCCTGTAGATCTCCAGTCTGTTGGACGAAGGTAGGGGATGTTGCAGTGATGGGACCAGAGTTTGTACAAGAACACACAGAGAAGATTAAGATGATCAAGCATAATATGAAGGTAGCCCAAGACAGGCAGAAGAGTTACGCTGATGCCAAGCAGAAGACCGTAGAGTTCGAGGTGGGTGACCAAGTTTTATTGAAGGTCTCACCTTAGAAGGGCCAGACGAGATTTGGGATAAAAGGCAAGCTCGCTCCGAGATTTATTGGGCCGTTCGAGGTTTTAGAACGAATTGGCCTCGTCGCTTACCGATTAGCCTTGCCACCTAAGTTAGCAGCAGTTCACAATGTCTTTCATGTGTCAATGTTGAGAGTGTACAAGAGTAATTTTGATCACGTCTTGGACTGGAGGAACATTGAGCTGAGGCAGGATGGGACTTATGATGAGGAACCTATTCAGATACTTGACCGGAAGGTCTAGAGGTTACGTAACCGCAAGATTTCAATGGTTAAGGTGAGATGGCAGTTCCATGGCGAGGAGCAGGTTACTTGGGTGCGTGAGGACTACATGGTTGAACACTTTGCCGAGGTCATGGGCTTAGGTAATTTTATAAGCTTAAAACTTCGAGGACGAAGTTCATTCTAAGGTGGGTGTGATGTGACGCCCCAAAAATTATTTCATCTAGCCCATAACCCAATTGCATTTTGCCCAAACTCTATGTGTTTGCCTTGATATGGTTGGTGTTTGTTTAATGGTTGTTTAATGTTTGTATATTTGATGCTTGATAATGTATATAAATATGTGCATTATAAACTGTATATGGGTCATGTTAAATTAAAGTATAATGCATGTTTTATTCTTTATGCATGGGCCCATTAAACCATGAATTGACATGGGTTAGGATTGATTGAATAAAAGGATAAATGACAATGAAAATTTGGTGTATTAAATGGATTGGACATTTAAAATACATGGAAGCGTGAGATTGGTTAAAGTACATGTGGTTGGTATGGGTAGTATGAGACCAACACATGTCAAGTTGGTGCATGAGAATGGACAAGTGTCCCATGCCCCATTTCTTTTCTCCAACACATTTCAAGTTGGTGCATGAGACCAACACATGTCAAGTTGGTGCATGAGAATGGACAAGTGTCCCATGCCCCATTTCTCTTCTCCAATACATGTCAAGTTGGTGAATGAAAATGGACAAGTGTCCCATGTCCCATTTCTCTTCTCCAACACATGTCAAGTTGGTGCATGAGACCAACACATGTCAATTTGGTGCATGAGAATGGACAAGTGTCCCATGCCCCATTTCTCTTCTCCAATACATGTCAAGTTGGTGCATGAAAATGGACAAGTGTTCCATGACCCATTTCTCCTCTCCAACACATGTCAAGGTTGGTGCATGAGAGTGGACAATTGTCCCTTGCCCTACTTCTCTTCCCCAAGGAAGTCCTAGAGGGTGAGATTAGTAGAGAGAAAGGAAAAAAGAAGAGAAAGGAAAGAAGAAGAGAAAGAAAGAGGGAGCTGCTTTGAGGAAAATCTCAGCAACGTTTTCATAAAAGAGCTGGGACTTGGGGATATCTGGTCAGATTGAGCTCAAACTTTGTCAGCAAGTTCGTAGCTTATGGTTATTCATTCGGGTCGGTGGAAATCTTGATTGGAGTTTTCGTCTAAGAGATACAACCTCTCAAACAAAGCTAGTCGGAAAGTCTGGATTTCTCATGCAGTTTAGATCAAACTAATAGATCTCCTAAATCTACCGTTGGATGGATATGATATTGGAGAAGGTGGTTCAAAATTGTTGGTGGGTCAAGTATTCGGTGTGATATAGTCATTTGAGTTCGAGTATTTGCAGCAGGGAAGGAGAAATTGTCTAATTAGAGACTTGTTCATCAAAGAGGCTTATCTTTTTGGTCCACCGTTGGATTGAGCTTATTTTCGGAAAGAAGGTTTGTTTCTTAACATACTTCAATCTGTACGGTTGATTTTGTGATTAAATATTTCTGTTGGGAGATTGATACATCTGAACAGAATATTAAATGAAGAATTGGTAGGGTTGCTTGTATTAGACCTAAATTTAGAATATGAACTTAGATTTTTCCAAATAGCTTGCATGTCAGCTATGTTGACCTAGTTTCCATTGTTGATGAACCCATGATGCAAAATCAGGGATATACATGGCTGAACATGGTGACCTAGTGTAAATCGGCAATATGGCCTAAGTATGGAAAATTTCATATTTTAGGGCTTTTGACCTAGAATCATTCAATTGATGCAACTTATGTTTAATTAAGCATGATTATGGTTGATTATGCTACTGATTTGGTGGTTGTGACCATATCATGGGTTAGGCCGACTTGTGATCAAATGACCCAATTTGGGCATATTTATGCCTAAGGAAATGAAAATCAGTATTTTTGATTAATTGAATGGTTTATGAATGAGAACTATGCATTAGAGGCCTAAGTCATGTGATTTGAGTTGAATGATGGGATTAGATGGGATTTAGGCCTATTGGCTATATGTGGGCTGATTTAGGGTTGATGTGTAATGTCTATGTGATTGAGCATAGGAATTGATGTATGGTTGGATATTGACAAATGCTTCAGGACCTTGATTGGGTTGATTCGGTTTGGTGTCCGTGTGTGGTTAGATACTCTCGCGAGGCTTGGTTGTGAGTAGACTTCATTTATGATTATATCTTTTATGTCATCATATCACTTATATATATTGTATGTTGAAAGCATGAATGTGTCCTAATGTTTTGAATGATGTATTGATTTGAGAAAACCTTATGACTTTGGTTGGGCCCATCTATCTGGCTAATAGGGGGACTTAACCTTGTCATAGGAGGGTTTTAAAAAGGAAATATTTGGGGATGAGAACGGTACGGTGAAATAGACGTGCACTAGTAACCCCCAAATCAACATGATTGGGGATGAGAACCGTACGGTGAAATAGACGTGCACTAGTAACCCCAATGCGTGTGGAATGTGGATCCAAATTGATAAGCTTTTACTTGCATCGAAATTATTATAAATGCTTGATATCTATATGTTATGAGCTTTTAATCATGCTACACATCGACATGCATACATGATATTTATTGATGAGTATTGATAGCATATTTGAATTCTATTCACTGGGCATCGTTGGCTCACCCTCATTTTCCTCTTTCAGGTCCTTTTGTCTTGAATAAGGGCAAAGGAGTAGTCATATCTTGAGGGCCTTGGCGGCGAGAGAATCCAAGGCCTCGATGTGAGTTGAGAAGCATTTTGATTGAACTGTGTTTTAAATTATGATATATTATATTTTGGACTATGTAATTATAACACTTACCACATTGTAGTATGAGTGAGTTGGGACTTGTTAGATAGACCATGTGGACATATGACGGTTTTTTTGTACCCTTAGTTTTGGACTTTATGTGTATGTTAATCTTGATGGACTGTAGGGATTATGACGATTTTATTTATGGTTCATTTTTATGGAGTATCTCTTGTCTTGGATGATTAATACGGTTGGTAGTTTTGTTTAGTACCTTTTTATATTAGGTCGTTGTTTGGGATAAGGCTCGTAGGGTCTCAACCACCTCACGGGGGTTGAGAAGTGGTTAGAGATGCCTACGTCGGGCGTCCCGCCCCGGCATTCCGCAAGCCATTCCTAGCGGGGTTGGTGGTTCGTGGTTCGTGGTCGCCACACACCGTTCGGTAAACAATCGGTAAGGAAACTTTAAATGACCATAACTTTTTCGTCTAAACTCTAATTTGAGTGATTGAAAATGTGGTGGAAAGATGAAGAGAAGATTGAAAACTTCACTGCATTAACTTACTTTTCAATCATTGGTGACCGGTCACGGTTGATTAATACTACAAATATTTGATAGCGACGGGATCGGTCACCAGTTATCGAAAACTAACTTAAAACGCCTAGTTTACTAGATCTTTTCTTCGTCTTTCCAACGCATATTAAGTCACTGAAATCAGAGTTAAAACGAAAACGGTAGGGTCAATTAAAGGTTACTTATCATTTGCTGAAATGATATACCGTTCGAAAAACAATCGATAAGTGAACTTTAAATGACCATAACTTTTTCGTTTTAACTCTGATTTGAGTAATTGAAAATACGGTGGAAAGAGAAAGTGAAGATCCATAAATTTATTGCATTAACTTACTTTCCGATCACTTGAGAGGGGTCACGGTTGGCTAATAATTTGTAAATTAAATAGCAACGGGACACGTTAACGGAAAATAACTTAAAGTACCTAGTTTACTAGATCTTTTCTTTCTCTTTCAAACGCATTTTAAATCGCTGAAATTGGAGTTAAAACTAAAATGGTTGGGCATTTGAACTTTACTTATCGATTGTTGAAAGGATACACCGTTCGATAAATAATCGGTAAGAACACATCAAATGACCATAACTTTTTCGTTTTAACTATCAATTGTTAAAATGATACACTATTCGGCAAACAATCGGTAAGTAAACTTTAAATGACCATAACTTTTTATATTTAACTCTGATTTGAGTGGTGAGAAGATTGACAAATTTACTGCATTAACTTACTTTCCGATCATTGGTGACCGATCCCAGTTGACTAATATTTCCAACATTTAATAGCAACGGGACCGATCACAGATTACCGGAAAGTAACTTTAAGAACCTTGTTTACAGGATCTTTTCTTCCACTTTCTAACGCATATTAATCACTAAAATCGGAATTAAAATGAAAACGTTAGGATCATTTGAAGTTTACTTATCGATTGCTAAAATGATACACCGTTGGGTAAACAATCGGTAGGAAAACTTTAAATGACCAAAACTTTATAGTTTTAACTCCGATTTGAGTAAATGAAAACGCGGTAGAAAGATGAAGAGAAGATATACAATTTTTTTGCATTAACTTACTTTCTGATCAACGGTGAAGGGTCACGGTTAACTAATACTTTAAACATTTAATAGCAACGGGACTAGTCACCGGTTACTGCAAAGTAACTTAAAGAACCTTGTTTACTACATCTTTTTTTTCACTCTTTCCAACACATATTAAATTACAAAAATCGAAGTTAACACAAAAATGGTAGGGTGATTTGCAGTTTACTTATCGATTGCTAAAATGATACACCGTTCGGTAAACAATCGGTAGGTAAACTTTAAATGACCATAACTTTCTTGTTTTAAATCCGATTTGAGTAAATGAAAATGCGGTGGAAAGATGAAAGTGAATATCCATAAATTTATTGCATTAACTTACTTTTTGATCAACGGTGAGCGGTCACGATTGACTAAAACTGTAAACATTTAATAGCAATGGGACCGGTCAACGGTTATCGAAAAGTAACTTAAAGCACCTAGTTTACTAGATCTTTTCTTCTTCTTTCCGACGCATCTTAAATCACTAAAATCGGAGTTAAAATGAAAACGGTAGGGTCATTTGAAGTTTACTTACCATTTGCTGAAATGATACACCGTTCGAAAAACAATCGATAAGTGAACTTTAAATGACCATAACTTTTTCGTTTCAACTCCGATTTGAGTAATTGAAAATGCGGTGGAAAGAGAAAGTGAATATCCATAAATTTATTGCATTAACTTACTTTCCGATCACTTGTGAGGGGTCATGGTTGACTAATAATTTGTAAATTAAATAGCCACGGGACAGGTTAACGAAAAATAACTTAAAGCACCTAGTTCACTAGATCTTTTCTATCTCTTTCAAATGCATTTTAAATCGCTGAAATCGCAGTTAAAACTAAAATGTTCGGGGCCTTTGAAGTTTACTTATCGATTGTTGAAATGATCCACCGTTCGATAAATAAATGGTAAGTACAGTTCAAATGACCATAACTTTTTCGTTTTAACTATCAATTGCTGAAATGATACACTATTCGGCAAACAATCGATAAGTAAACTTTAAATGACCATAACTTTTTTGATTTAACACTGATTTAAGTGATGAGAAGATTGACAAATTTACTGCATTAACTTACTTTTCGATCATTGGTGACCGGTCCCAGTTGACTAATATTTCCAACATTTAATAGCAATGGGACCGGTCACCGATTACAGGAAAGTAACTTAAAGAACCTTGTTTACAAGATCTTTTCTTCCACTTTCCAACTCATATTAAATCACTACAATCAGAGTTAAAACAAAAACGTTAGGATCATTTGAAGTTTACTTATCGATTGCTAAAATGATACACCGTTGGGTAAACAATCGGTAGGTAAACTTTAAATGACCAAAACTTTATAGTTTTAAGTCCGATTTGAGTAAATAAAATGCGGTAGAAAAATGAAGAGAAGATTTCCAATTTTTTTCCATTAACTTACTTTCTGATCAACGGTGAAGGGTCACCGTTAACTAATACTTTAAACATTTAATAGCAACGGGACCAGTCACCGGTTACTGCAAAGTAACTTAAAGAGTCTTGTTCACTAGATTTTTTTTTCTCTTTCCAACACATATTAAATCGCTGAAATCGGAGTCAAAACGAAAATGGTAGGGTGGTTTGAAGTTTACTTATCGATTGCTGAAATGATAAACCATTCGGTAAATAATCGGTAGGTAATCTTTAAATGACCATAACTTTTTCTTTTTAACTACGATTTGAGTAAATGAAAATGCGGTGAAAAGATGAAGAGAAGATTTACCATTTTTTTGCATTAACTTACTTACTTATCAACGGTGACCGGTCACGGTTGACTAATACTGTAAAAATTTAATAGTAATGGGACCGATCACCGGTTATCTAAAAGTAACTTAAAGCACCTAGTTTACTAGATTATTTCTTCGTCTTTCCAACGCATATTAAATCACTAAAATCAGAGTTAAAACGAAAACGGCAGGGTTATTTGAAGTTTATTTATCGATTGCTAAAATGATACATCGTTCGGTAAACAATCGGTAGGTAAACTTTAAATGACCAAAATCTTCTAGTTTTAACTCCGATTTGAGTAAATGAAAATGCGGTAAAAAGATGAAGAGAAGATTTACAAATTTTTTGCATTAACTTACTTTCTGATCAACGGTGAAGGGTCACGGTTGACTAATACTTTAAACATTTAATAACAATGGGATCGGTCACCGGTTACTGCAAAGTAACTTAAAGAACCTTGTTTACTACATCTCTTTTTTCTCTTTCCAACGCATATTAAATTACTAAAATCAGAGTTAAAACGAAAGCGGTAGGGTGATTTAAAGTTTACTTATCTATTGCTGAAATGATACACCGTTTGGTAAACAATCGGTAAGTAAACTTTAAATGACCATAACTTTTCTGTTTTAACTCTTATTTAAGTGATTGAAAATGTGGTGGAAAGATGAAGAGAAGATTTACAAATTTACTGCATTAACTAACTTTTCGATCATTGGTGACCAGTCCCAGTTGACTAATACTGTAAACATCTAATAGCAATGGGACTGGTCACCGGTTACTGCAAAGTAACTTAAAGAAGCTTGTTTACTAGATATTTTTTTTCCTCGTTCCAACACATTAAATCACTAAAATCAGAGTTAAAATGAAAACGGTAGGGTGATTTGAAGTTTACTTATCGATTGCTGAAATGATACACCGTTCGATAAACAATCGGTAGGTAAACTTTAAATGACCATAGCTTTCTCGTTTTAAGTCCAATTTGAGTAAATAAAATTGCGGTGGAATGATGAAGAGAAGATTTACCATTTTTTTTCATTAACTTACTTTCTGATCAACGGTGATCGGTCACGGTTGATTAATACTGTAAACATTTAATAGCAATGAGACTAGTCACCGGTTATCACAAAGTAACTTAGAGAACCTTGTTTACTAGATCTTTTTTTTCCTCGTTCCAACAGATATTAAATCACTAAAATCGGAGTTAAAATGAAAATGGTAGGGTGATTTGAAGTTTACTTATCGATTGCTGAAATGATACATCGTTCGATAAACAATCAGCAAGTAAACTTTAAATATCCATAACTTTTTCGTTTTAACTCTGATTAGAGTAATTGAAAATGCGGTGAAAAGAGAGAGAGAGAAGATCCATAAATTTATTGCATTAACTTGCTTTCCGATCCCTGGTGAAGAGTCACAGTTGACTAATAATTTGTAAATTAAATAGCAACGGGATCCGATAACGAAAAATAACTTAAAGCACCTTGTTTACTAGATCGTTTCTCCCTCTTTCAAACACATTTTAAATTGGGAAAATCAGAGTTAAAACTAAAATGTTAGGGTCATTTGAAGTTTACTTATTGATTGTTGAAATGATACACCGTTCGATAAACAATCGGTAAGTACATTTCAAATAACCCTAACTTTTTGTTTTGACTACGATTTGCGTAATTCCAAATACGGTGGAAGGAGGAAGAGAAGATCTACCAATTCATGTGCATTAAACTTCCCTTCCGATCACCGGTGACCGGTCACGGTTCATTAGTACTACAAATTTTTTATAGCGATGGGACTGGTCACCGGTTATCGAAAAGTAACTTAAAGCACCTAGTGTACTAGATCTTTTCTTCGTCTTTCCAACGCATATTAAATCACTACAATCAGAGTTAAAACAAAAATGGTAGGGTCATTTGTAGTTTACTTATCATTTGCTGAAATGATACACGGTTCGAAAACACAATCAATAAGTGAACATTAAATGACCATAACTTTTTCTTTTTAACTTTGATTTGAGTAATTGAAAATGCGGCGGAAAGAGAAAGTGAAGATCCATAAATTTATTGCGTTAACTTACTTTTCGATCATTTGTGAGGGGTCATGGTTAACTAATCATTTGTAAATTAAATAGCAATGGGACCAGTTATTGGAAAATAACTTAAAGCACATAGTTTACTAGATCTTTTCTTTCTCTTTCAAACGCATTTTAAATCGCTGAAATCGGAGTTAAAACTAAAATGTTCAGATCATTTGAAGTTTACTTATCGATTGTTGAACAGATACACTGTTCGATAAATAATCGGTAAGTACACTTCAAATGACCATAACTTTTTTATTTTAACTACAATTTGAGTAATTCCAAATGCGGTGGAAGGAGGAAGAGAAGATCTACCAATTCATGTGCATTAAACTTACTTTTCGATCACCGGTGACAGGTCACGGTTGATTGATACTACAAATATTTGATAGCGACGGGATAGGTCACCGGTTATCAAAAAGTAACTTAAAGCACATAGTTTACTAGATCTTTTCTTTGTCTTTCCAACTCATATTGTATCACGAAAATCAGAGTTAAAACAAAAATGGTAGGGTCATTGGAAGTTTACTTTTCAATTGCTGAAATGATACACTATTTGGGAAACAATTGGTAAGTAAACTTTAAAAGACCATAACTTTTTCGAATTAAGTCTGATTTGAGTAATGAGAAGATTGACAAATCTACTACATTAACTTACTTTCCGATCATTGGTGACCTGTCCCAGTTAACTAACAATTCCAACATTTAATAGCAACGAGACCGGTCACCGGTTACCAGAAAGTAACTTAAAGAACCTTGTTTACTAGATCTTTTCTCCCACTTTCCAACGCATATTAAATCACTAAAATTAGACTTAAATCGAAAACGTTAGGATCATTTAAAGTTTACTTATCGATTGCTAAAATGATACACCGTTCGGTAAACAATCGGTAGGTAAACTTTAAATGACCAAAACTTTATAGTTTTAACTCCGATTTAAGTAAATGAAAATACGGTAGAAAGATGAAGAAAAGATTTACAAATTTCTTGCATTAACTTACTTTCTGATTAACAGTGAAGGGTCATGATTGACTAATACTTTAAACATTTAATAGCAACGGGACCGGTCACCGATTACTGCGATGTAACTTAAAGAACCTTATTTACTAGATCTTTTTTTTTCTCTTTCCAACACATATTAAATTACTAAATTCGGAGTTAATACGAAAATGGTAGGGCGATTTGAAGTTTACTTATCGATTGCTGAAATGATACACCGTTCGGTAAACAATCGGTAGGTAATCTTTAAATGACCATAACTTTTTCGTATTAACTCCGATTTGAGTAAATGAAAATGCGGTGGAAAGATGAAGAGAAGATTTATCATTTTTTTGCATTAACTTACTTTATGATCAACGGTGATCGATCACCGTTGACTAATATTGTAAATATTTAATAGCAATGGGACCGGTCACCGGTTATCAAAAAATAACTTAAAGCACCTAGTTTACTAGATCTTTTCTTCCTCTTTTCAACGCATATTAAATCACAAAAATCGGTGTTCAAACGAAAACGGTAGGGTCTTTTGAAGTTTACTTATCATTTGCTGAAATGATACACGGTTCGAAAAACAATCAATAAGTGAACATTAAATGACCATAACTTTTTCTTTTTAACTCTGATTTTAGTAATTGAAAATGAGGTGGAAAGAGAAAGTGAAGATCCATAAATTTATTGCATTAACTTACTTTTCGATCATTTGTGAGGGGTCACGGTTGACTAATAATTTGTAAATTAAATAGCAACGGGACCAGTTATTGGGAAATAACAAAAAACACATAGTTTACTAGATCTTTTCTTTCTCTTTCAAACACATTTTAAATCGCTAAAATCGGAGTTAAAACTAAAATGTTTAGATCCTTTGAAGTTTACTTATCGATTGTTGAACAGATACACTGTTCGATAAATAATCGGTAAGTACACTTCAAATGACCATAACTTTTTTGTTTTAACTACAATTTGAGTAATTCCAAATGCGGTAGAAGGAGGAAGAGAAGATCTACCAATTCATGTGCATTAAACTTATTTTTCGATCACCGGTGACAGGTCACGGTTGATTAATACTACAAATATTTGATAGCGACGGGATAGGTCACCGGTTATCGAAAAGTAACTTAAAGCACATAATTTACTAGATCTTTTCTTCGTCTTTCCAACTCATATTATATCACGAAAATCAGAGTTAAAACAAAAATGGTAGGGTCATTGGAAGTTTACTTTTCAATTGCTGAAATGATACACTATTCGGGAAACAATTGGTAAGTAAACTTTAAATGACCATAACTTTTTCGATTTAAATCTTATTTGAGTAATGAGAAGATTGACAAATCTACTGCATTAACTTACTTTCTGATCATTGGTGACCGGTC
Source organism: Paratinospora sagittata (assembly GCA_035771175.1). Taxonomy (NCBI): domain Eukaryota; kingdom Viridiplantae; phylum Streptophyta; class Magnoliopsida; order Ranunculales; family Menispermaceae; genus Paratinospora; species Paratinospora sagittata. The sequence continues at coordinate 19,112,768 of CM069605.1, forward strand.
CCAGTTAACTAACATTTTCAACATTTAATAGCAACGGGACCAGTCACCGGTTACCAGAAAGTAACTTAAAGAACCTTGTTTACTAGATCTTTTCTTTCACTTTCCAACGCATATTAAATCACAAAAATTAGAGTTAAATCGAAAACGTTAGGATCATTTGAAGTTTACTTATCGATTGCCAAAATGATACACCGTTCGGTAAACAATCGGTAGGTAAACTTTAAATGACCAAAACTTTATAGTTTTAACTCCGATTTGAGTAAATGAAAATGCGGTAGAAAGATGAAGAGAAGATTTACAAATTTCTTGCATTAACTTACTTTCTGATTAACGGTAAAGGGTCACGATTGACTAAAACTTTAAACATTGAATAGCAACGGGACCGGTCACCGGTTACTGCAATGTAACTTAATGAATCTTGTTTACTAGATCTTTTTTTTTTCCTCTTTCCAACACATTAAATTACTAAATTCGGAGTTAAAACGAAAATGGTAGGGTGATTTGAAGTTTACTTATCGATTGCTGAAATGATACACCGTTCTGTAAACAATCGGTAGGTAATCTTTAAATGACCATAACTTTTTCGTATTAACTCCGATTTGAGTAAATGAAAATGCGGTGGAAAGATGAAGTGAAGATTTATCATTTTTTTGCATTAACTTACTTTATGATCAATGGTGACCGATCACCATTGACTAATATTGTAAACATTTAATAGCAATGGGACCGGTCATCGGTCATCGAAAAGTAACTTAAAGCACCTAGTTTACTAGATCTTTTCTTCCTCTTTTCAACGCATATTAAATCACAAAAATCGGTGTTCAAACAAAAACGGTAGGGTCTTTTGAAGTTTACTTATCATATGCTGAAATGATACACCGTTCGAAAAACAATCGAGAAGTGAACTTTAAATGACCATAACTTTTTCGTTTTAACTCTGATTTGAGTAATTGAAAATGCTGTGAAAAGAGAAAGAGAAGATCCATAAATTTATTGCATTAACTTACTTTCCGATCATTGGTGAAGGATCACGACTGACTAATAACTTGAAAATTAAATAGCAACGGGACCGGTTAATGGAAAATTACTTAAAGCACCTTGTTTACTAGATCTCTTCTCCTCTTTCAAACGCATTTTAAATTGCTGAAATCAGAGTTAAAACTAAAATGTTCGGGTCATTTGAAGTTTACTTATTGATTGTTGAAATGATACACCGTTCGATAAACAATCGGTAAGTACATTTCAAATAACCCTAACTTTTTTGTTTTGACTACGATTAGCGTAATTCCAAATACGGTGGAAGGAGGAAGAGAAGATCTACCAATTCATGTGCATTAAACTTACCTTTTGATCACCAGTGACCGGTCACAGTTCTTTAATACTACAAATCTTTGTTAGCGATGGGACCGGTCAACGGTCATCGAAAAGTAACTTAAAGCACCTAGTTTACTAGATCTTTTCTTCCTCTTCCCAACGCATATTAAATCACTAAAATCGGTGTTAAAACGAAAATGGTAGTGTCTTTCAAAGTTTACTTATCATTTGTTGAAATGATACACCGTTCGAAAACAATCGATAAGTGAAATTTAAATGGCCATAACTTTTTCGTTTTAACTCTGATTTTAGTAATTAAAAATGTGGTGGAAAGAGAAAGAGAAGATCCATAAATTTATTGCATTAACTTACTTTCCGATCACTTGTGAGGGGTCACGGTTGACTAATAATTTGTAAATTAAATAGCAACGGGACCAGTTAACGGAAAATAACATAAAGCACCAAGTTTACTACATCTTTTCTTTCTCTTTCAAACGTATTTTAAATCATTGAAATCGGAGTTCAAACTAAAATGTTAGGGCATTTGAAGTTTACTTATCGATTGTTGAAATGATACACCGTTCGATAAATAATCGGTAAGTACACTTCAAATGACCATAACTTTTTCGTTTTAACTACAATTTAAGTAATTCCAAATGCGATGGAAAGAGGAAGAGAAGATCTACCAATTCATGTGCATTAAACTTACTTTTTGATCACCGGTGACCGGTCAGGGTTGATTAATTCGACAAATATTTGATAGCGACGAGATCGGTCACCGGTTATCAAAAAGTAACTTAAAGCACCTACTTTGCTAGATCTTTTCTTTGTCTTTCCAACGCATATTAAATCACTGAAATCAGAGTTAAAACGAAAACAGAAGGGTCATTTGAAGTTTACTTATCATTTGCTGAAATAATACACCGTTCGAAAAACAATCGATAAGTGAACTTTAAATGACCAAAAGTTTTTCGTTTTAACTCTTATTTGAGTGATGAGAAGACTTACAAATTTACTGCATTAACTTACTTTCCGATCATTGGTGACCGGTCCCAGTTGACTAATATTTCCAACATTTAATAGCAACGGGATCGGTCACAACTAAAATGATACACCATTCGGGTCATTTGATGTTTACTTATCGATTGTTGAAATGATACACCATTTGATAAATAATCGGTCAGTACACTTCAAATGACCATAACTTTTTCGTTTTAATTTCGAGTTTTAGTAATTCCAAATGCGGTGGAAGGAGGAAGAAAAGAAGATCTACAAATTTATATGCATTAATTAAACTTACTTTCTGATCACCGGTGACCGATCACGGTTGATTAATACTAAAAACATTTGATAGCGACGGGACCGGTCACCGGTTATCAAAAAGTAACTTAAAGAACCTAGTTTACTAGATCTTTTTTTCGTCTTTCCAACGCATATTAAATCACTAAAATCGGAGTTAAAACGAAAACGGTTGGGTCATTTGATGTTTACTTATCATTTGCTGAAATGATACACCGTTTGTAAAACAATCGAGAAGTGAACTTTAAATGACTAAAACTTTTTTGTTTTAACTCTGATTTGAGTAATTGAAAATGCGGGGGAAACAGAAAGTGAAGATCCATAAATTTATTGCATTAACTTACTAATATTTCCAACATTTAATAGCAACGGGACTAGTCACCGGTTATCGAAAAGTAACTTAAAGAACCTTGTTTACTAGATCTTTTCTTCCACTTTCCAACGCATATTAAATCACTAAAATCGGAGTTAAAACGAAAACGTTAGGATCATTTGAAGTTTACTTATCGATAGCAAAAATGATACACCGTTCGGTAAACAATTGGTAGGTAAACTTTAAATGACCAAAACTTTATAGTTTTAACTCTGATTTGAGTAAATGAAATTGCGGTAGAAAGATGAAGAGAAGATTTACAATTTTTTTGCATTAACTTACTTGGTTGACTAATACTTTAAATATTTAATAGGAACGGGACCGGTCACCGGTTAGAGCAAAGTAAATTAAAGAACCTTGTTTACTAGATCTTTTTTTTCTCTTTCCAACACATATTAAATTACTAAAATTGGAGTTAAAATGAAAATGGTAGGGTGATTTGAAGTTTACTTATCGATTGCTGAAATGATACAACGTTCGGTAAACAATCGGTAGGTAAACTTTAAATGACCATAACTTTATCGATTTAACTTCGATTTGAGTAAATAAAAATGCACTGGAATGATGAAGAGAAGATTTACAATTTTTTTGCATTAACTTACATTCTGATCAACGGTGACCGGTCATGGTTGACTAATACTGTAAACATTTAATAGCAATGGGACCGGTCACCGGTTACCACAAAGTAACTTAAAGAACCTTGTTTACTAGATCTTCTTTTTTCCTCGTTCCAACACATATTAAATCACTAAAATCGGAGTTAAAATGAAAACGGTATGGTGATTTGAAGTTTTCTTATCGATTGCTGAAATAAAACATCGTTCGGTAAACAATCAATAAGTAAACTTTAAATAACCATAACTTTTTCGTTTTAACTCCGATTTGAGTAGTTGAAAATGCAGTGAAAAAAAAAGAGATGATCCATAAATTTATTGCATTAACTTACTTTCCGATTACTAGTGAAGGGTCACGGCTGACTAATAATTTGTACATTAAATAGCAACGGGACCGATTAACTGAAAATAACTTAAAACACCTTGTTTACTAGATCTTTTCTCCCTCTTTCAAACACATTTTTAATTGATGAAATCAGAGTTAAAACTAAAATGTTCGGGTCATTTGAAGTTTAGTTATTGATTATTGAAATGATACAACATTCGATAAACAATCGATAAGTACACTTCAAATGACCCTAACTTTTTCGTTTTAACTACGATTAGAGTAATTCCAAATAAGGTGGAAGGAGGAAGAGAAGATCTACCAATTCATGTGCATTAAACTTACGTTCAGATCACCGGTGATTGGTCACGATTCATTTGTAATACCCTGTATTTCACAAAAAAAAAAAAAATTCGTTTGGGCAGAAATGCCCAAACGTTCAAGCGCCAAAACTCCTATATAAGGGACCCTCCCCCTCTTCATTTTTCACACCAAATTCACTCCATATTGTGATTTTTCCTCCTATTTTCACTCATTTTGAGTTTTTAGTCTTTTGAGACTCTCTGTTCGAGACTCTCGGTGCGGTGCAACGAATTTCTGTCTGGAGGAAAGAGCCAAATCTGAAAAAGAAGAAGTTCTTATCTGAATGTGGGGAACGAAACATAGGTTTGCATGTTTTATAACTTTTATTAAAGTTTACGTTCAGTTATTATTATATCTACTCTTCATTTACACTGCATTATGTCATATAATGTTTATACTGTCACACTTATGCCTTTACACTTGGAATTCACGTATTACACTGTTATAATGTCGGATTTGTGGTCAATCTAGCTCAACTAGACTCGATCTTCTCCTCAGTAACTTTAAATAGTGAACAAGAGGCAGGGGCTGCTCTAGGCGATTGGTATTTAAGCAGACCTTATGTCTCACCTCTCAACTGGGGAATGATCTAGTTTGTCTTATTGAAATCTATCCGCTTATACAAGTAATACTGAATATCCTAACCTTGCACGTCGTGATACTAACCTTGATAAGGATCACGAGACGCTGCCAAAGTCAGTCTAAATGTCAAGAAAAGACTAGACCAGTTCATGCATTGGCATCATGCATATCACCACCTAGGGACGTATGTGGTTCATGACTCATAGAATAGTTAGGAGCATTGCTCGCTATTCATTATATTTCTCTGGAGAGGGACGTACAATGAGAACCCGGCTACGCCTGGGAAGGGACATCAATACGTGAATCCAGAGCATCGTTCCTGAGGAGGGACGAACAGTGAGAACCTGGCTACGCCTGGGGAAGGACACCTGTACGTGAACTGAGGTGATGTACGTTCATCAAACCATTACGAGATGGTGTCATGCATACATACATATTGATTGATTATGATGCTCACATGTGTATTGAAGATATTTGATATTGAAGTATGCTTTATTAATTGTTATACTCACGAACTATTTTACCCACTGAGCGCGTTAAGCTCACTCCATTATTATCCAATCTTTGTAATACCCTGTATTTCACACAAAAAAAAATTGTTGGGCAGAAATGCCTGGACGTTCGGGCAGGCCGCCTGAACGTTCGGGCACCCGCCGAATGTTCTGGCGCCAAAACTTCTATATAAGGGGCCCTTCCCCTCTTCATTTTTCACACCAAATTCACTCCAAATTGTGATTTTTCTCCTCTTTTCACTCATTCTGAGTTCTTTTTTGTTTGAGACTCTCGGTGCGATACGACGAAGTTCTGTCTGGAGGAAAGCGCCATATCTGAAAAAGAAGAAGTTCTTATCTGAAGGTGGGGAACAAAACATAGGTTTGCGTGTTTTATAACTTTTATTAAAGTTTATATTCAATTATTATTATGTCTACTGTTCATTTACACTGCATTATGTCATATAATGTTTATACTGTCGCACTTATGCCTGTATATTTGGAATTCACATATCACACTGTTATAATGTCAGATTTGTGGTAAATCTGGCTCAACAAGACTCGGTCTTGTCCTTAATAACTTTAAATAGTAAATAGGAGCCAGCGGGCTGCTCTAGGCGATTGGTATTTAAGCAGACCTTGTGTCTCACCTCTCAACTGGGGACTGATCTAGTTGGTCTTATTGAAAGCTATCAGCTTATACAAGTAATATTGAGTGTCCTAACCTTGCACGTTGTGATACCAACTCTGATAAGGATCACCAGACGTTGCCAAAGTCAGTCTAAATGTCAAGAAAAGACCAGACCAGTTCATGCATTGACATCATACATATCACCACCTAGGGACATATGTGGTTCATGACCATAGAATAGTTAGGAGCATTGCTCGCTATTCATTATATTTCTCTGGAGAGAGACGTATAATGAGAACCCGGCTACGCCTGGGGAGGGACATTAGTACGTGAATATCAGGTGATGTACGTTCATCAAACCATTACGAGACGATGTCATGCATACATTCATATTGATTGATTATGATGTTCTCTTGTGTATTTAAGATATTTGATATTGAAGTATGTTTTATTAATTGTTATACTCACGAACTATTTTACCCACTAAGGGCGTTAAGCTCACTCCATTATTATCCAATTTTTCACAGGAAATATGGGTGGACTGGGTACAGGTTATGGGGCCCACATTTTGTACCCTTTATATTATTCATTCGGGATTTTGGGGAGTCTGTTCCCTTGACCATTCCATGTACAAATTATATTCTCAATTAAATGAAATCAGATTTGTACTATATTATATTTTTCGTTGCACACTCTGTTGTTACCATTGTTATTGTTCCAAATGCGCGCCCCGTCCGAGAGTGTACCGCAGGTTTAGCCGCGTCCGGGCGGGGTGTGACATTTAATGGTATCAGAGAGTACGGTCCACGGCCCGCCCAAGTCCACCAAATTAGGGGGAAGAAAATTTTCATTAGATATATATATATCTTTAGAACTATATATATATGAATTATATATAGTTAAGATTTGTATTAAATATATATCTAAGAAAACTATATAGTTTTATATAGTTTAGAAATATATATATAGTTATGATTTATGAAAACTATATATATTGTTATGATTAAATATATATATATCTATATATCTATACATATAGGAGATATATATATACCTTGTTAGTAATGAAAAATTTTATTAGATATATGTATCTCTAGAACTATATATACATACGTCAATTATATATAGTTGAGATTTATATTAAATATATATCTAGAAAAACTATATGATTTTTATATAGTTTGATTTAAATATATATATAGTTATGATTTATGAAAACTATATATATTGTTATGATTAAATATATATATATCTATATATATATGCATATAGGAGATATATATATACCTTGTTACTAATGTAAAATTTTGGATGAAAAAATTTTATTAGATATATATATCTCTAGAACTATATATATATGTTAATTATATATAGTGAGATTTATATTAAATATATATCTAGAAAATGATATGATTTTTATATAATTTGATTTAAATATACATATAGTCATGATTTATTAAAAAACTATATGTATAGTTATGATTGAATATATATATCTATAAACCTTCGTATATATGAGATATATATATATCATATTATTGATGAAAAATTTGAATGAAAATGTTATTAGATATATATATCTTTAGAACTATATATATATGAATTATATATAGTTAAGATTTGTATTAAATATATATATAAGAAAACTATATATGATTTTTATATAGTTTAATTTCAAATATATATAGTTGATTTATGAAAACTATATATATAGTTATGATTAAATATATATATCTATTCATTCATATAGGAATACGATATATATTATATCATAGTGCCAATAGAAAATATTGGATTAAATGATGGAATAAACATTAAGAATAGAAAATATTGTCCAACTGACAAGGCATAAATCTTAAAAATGTTAGGAATATATGTTTAAGAGGGAGGTTATGACTATGAGGAGCATCGACAATAGAGATCTCTGCCTTCGCCCAATCCTTTACGACAAACTCGCAACTCTGGGTTGGTTGAACATAACAAAAGTTGAGGGTCACGTATCCTACAGCTTGGTGAGATCTTTCTACGAAGCCATGAATTGCGTGAGACTTCAACAAGAGGGGATCAACAATATTTTGGAGACAACAGTCATGGGAATGAAAATTTCTATCAACGTCGAGATTATTGCTCGACTTATGGAGATTCCGATTGAGGAGAGAATTATTGATCCACATGAACCCCAGACAATTGCAGATATTGCGGAGTCTAATGAACAATTGTTCAATTCCCTCACCAAAGAGCCATACACTCAATCGACGTACACCAACCTCCCAAACAATCATCTTAAGCCATCTCTTGCCAGCCTTGGAAAGATCGTGTTCGGCAACATCTTGCCAGAAAGGGGGACTAGAGGCACTATGTCAAGGGCCCAACTTCTTGTGTTATATTGCATAGAGAAGGAAATAAAGGTCTCCCTACCACACATCATCATCCAACAAATGTTGAGGGTGATTCAAAACCCTTTGAGAAAGGAATTCCTCGGTTACAGAGTCTTGATCATGAGGATGCTATGCGAAGCAAACATCAACACTTTTGATGGGACTTCGAAGCAAATCATTTAGCCAATTACAACATCTTCTATCTTCAAGATATATGTCACGATGGGAGAGGTAACTGATGAGGAAGTATTCGGCACGATGATAGAAAATGCCAAAAGAATGAGAGACGAACATGGACGTTGTCTATGGAAAAGTTGACGCAAGATTCCTGTCAGGGAAGTACCGAATAATGAGCCAAATCAAAATCCTACATCAAACCCAGCCCCGAATACTGATCCAACCGATCGATTATTCACTGAGGAAGAGTTATTTGCCACACTAAATCAACCTCAACCAAGTCATGATAGGCAAGGTACTCAAGCAAATCCACCAACCTGGAACGTGCCAACTCAAGGCAACACTTCGTACCAAAGGTTTCCAACTCCTGAGGTACCGTATCGGCCAGTTCCACAAGTTGCTGTGAACCAACAACGACAGTATTGGGCGGCACGAAATTTTGGAGGGCAGAACATCCTAATGAGCCTATTGTTTCAAAACTTTCCACCTCAAACAAATCCAAATATCCAAGGGGTTCTAGTAAGGGGATCCCCGTAAAATCAAAATGACTACCCTTCACCTATGAGTCACTCGTACAATCAATACTTTCCTCCAATGCCTATGGCCTACCCTCCACCTATGGGACAATCGACCCATCAACCAACAATGGGACAGTCGACTAACCTATTTGAACGGTTAAATGAAATGGCATCCAATATTGCTGAAATGAGAAAGACTCAAAATAATATATTAACACGTATGCAAAACTCCGAAGCAGAGCGAGCAAACTCTCAACCTTCTGTTAGTAGTCGTTTTGTACCTAGCAGGAGATCTAGAAGGGGTGGTAGTAGGCAGGAAAATCAAGATTGATTACTGGCATGTAAACTTTTCTTTTATATATGAATGAAATGTTTTGTTTAAGACTATCTTTGGTGGGCCGACTTACAACCATTCTTTCTTTTGTATCACTAACTTTGGAGTGGTATGAGACACAACAAAATTGGAAGATACTAAATAAAATGTGGAAGTAAGAAAACCCATGACCTTGTGTGAAAAGAAAAATTTGGAGAAAGTTGCATTACTAATATTATCACTAAGCTTACACGGTATGGGACAAGTAAATTTGGACGATACTATTAGTGAACTACTATTCAACTAATGTTTTTAGAGACCGTGTTCATACAACTTAACTTGGTTGACACCCTTATTACCAAATTCATGTGGTATGGGACACATGAATCTGGATAATGATCGAAAAGACTAAGAGTAAGAGTTTGAATACATAAGATTGCGATAGAACATTAGATCAGGATATTTACCGAGGTAAATCCTAGAATTCTTATGACCCGTATGGATTTTCAATGAAATATATATGTATGTTCACAAAAATCAAAACCAAATCATTTGAAATACTTGCAAAGTTTTATACTTATTATATAAACATTCTAACCTTGTTTTTTACACCATGGCCAAACATACGAGATATATAAGATTCTTTGATTCCTCAACAAAAACCTTACACTACACTTAGAAAAATAGGTGATTTTAATATTGCAGTACTCTCCAAATTGTTGCTAAGCATACCATAACATTAAACTTGGCTACGGTTCCTAAATCTTGGTTTTATTTTCTCCTTGCCAGTGAGAAAATGCAAACCAGGAAGAGAGGAAGGACACGTACTGTCCGTCCAGTAGTGGAGGCACCTCCTGAGATTCAGGAACCGCCGCCTCCGACGGCAGCACGAGTCATACCAGATACTGCCACCACATCTGGGTAGGAAATACCACCACCATCCGCACCCTTTGCCATGCCTTCAAGCATGGACACCTTTTTTGCCGGATTTATTGAGGCGATAAAAGTCACTGTTCAAACGACCGTTCGTGAGACCGCGGCCAGTCAGGTTGCCACTGTTCAGGCACCAGTAAGATTTGGATCGGAATCTCAAACCGATTAGATTACCAAGTACAAGAGGCTACAGCCTCTTACTTTTGCTGGCACCATTGATGCTGATGAGGTGCAAAAGTGGTTGGATGAGTCAAAGAAGGCTCTTGATGCAATGGGAGACTCGCAAAATTCCACTAGCGACCTACCAACTTGTTGGTGGGGCAAACACATGGTGGATAACAGTGAAATAGGACCCAAGGGTCAACACAGCGGATATGACTTGGCAACAGTTCGAGTCAATGTTTATTGATGAGTATTTTCCTGGAGCTGTGAAGAGGCAGAAGCGCCAGGAATTCGCTAAGTTATACCAGGGCAGCATGACCGTCAAGGAATATGCTGGCAAGTTCAAAGAATTATCAGTCTACTCTTTCTCCATCATCTCAATGGAGCAAGATAAGATTGAGAAATTTTATAATGGCCTTCGCCATGATATTCGACAAGCCTTGTCGATCTTGGATCTCAAGATTTACAAGGAGGTTGTTGACAAGGCCATGAGGTTTGAACAAGAGAAGATCATCCAGGAGCAGAGAATGAATAAGGGAAAATGGTCTGCAACGTTTTTCCAACAAGGCTCGCAACAGGGCAACAAGAAGAAGCTCTACTTCAATCAAAACCCATCCCTCCCAGCCCTTGTTTCGAAGAATGAGGCCACAACACCTGCGGCTGAACCGTCTAACCCTAACCATTAGGGTTTTCGTAATCATGGCCGCGGAGGTCGTTATGGAAGGGGTGGCCGTAGAAACGGCAATGGCAGAGGTGGCGGTCAACACCACAATCAGCATGGCCAACAGAACCGTCCGTAGTATCAGCCGACATGTTTCAACTGCGGCCAGAAGGGCCATATAAAATATGCCTGTCCGCAACTTCAACAACCTATTCCCGTTGTTCCAGTCCACCAAGCACCACCTGCTGCTAATGCCCAACCCTGGCAGAACCAGCAGAACCAAGGTCAACGGAATCAGGGCAGAGCATTTGCCATCGCTCAACAACCCCTCCCAGACAACAATGTAGTTGAAAGTACCTTTCTTTTGTTCAATACAATGGTGCATGTTTTGTTTGATTCAGGTGCTACACATTCTTTTATATCGTCAGCATTAGTAAGACATTTAGGCCTGCATCCTGAACCCACAGACATCACACTCCATGTCACATCACCGTTCGGATCTGGTACTGATGTGAAATTGCAGTGTTCTCGATGTGAGCTTCGAATGTCAGAACAGATAATATATGCAGATCTTTTCGTGATGGATATTGAAGACTTCGACATCATCCTCGGCATGGACTGGCTAGCACCACTGAATGCAAAGATCGAATGTATGAAAAAACAAGTTCAGTTAACCTTGCCTAGAGGAGAGTTTGTCAAGATTCAGGGAACAAGGAAATGGATACACAAATCAACAGTTGCACTTCTCAAGGCACAACTTCGAGCTCTATCCCTTAGTGAAGAAAATGAATTACCAGCATTGTACCCTCTCGAAGTACACAATGTCCCGGTAATATCAGAATTCCCAAAAATTTTTCTAAATGACCTTCCTGGTCTACCTCTTATTCAAGAATTTGATTTTGAAATCAACCTCATACCTGGGACAAGACCTATCTCAATTCCACCATACAAAATGTCAAATGTCGAGCTGGTCGAATTAGACAAACAACTGAAGGAATTAGAGAGTAATGGCTTCATCAGAAAGAGTTCATCACCCTGGGGCGCTCCAGTTCTGTTTGTTCGCAAAAAGGATGGTTCGTTACGACTTTGCATCGACTATCGCAAGTTCAATAACGTCACCATCAAGAACAAATATCCATTGCCCAGGATTGATGACTTGTTCGACCAACTTAGAGATGCCAAATACTTCTCTAAGATTGATTTACGGTCCAGTTATCACCAACTCCGGATCCAAGAGTAGGACATTACCAAGACGACATTCAGAACTCGGTACGGTCACTACGAGTTCTTGGTCATGCCGTTCGGTCTAACAAATGCACCTGCTGCATTCATGGATTTGATGAATCGCATCTTCAGGTTATACTTAGACCGATTTGTGGTGGTTTTTGTGGACGACATCTTGATATATTCCTCAACCGAGGAAGACCATAAGATACATTTGAAGAAAGTCCTCCAGACCTTGAGAAGCCACCAACTGTATGCAAAGTTGAGTAAGTGCGAATTTTGGGCGTAGAGAGTTCAATTCCTAGGCCATGTGGTTTCAGGCAATGGCATTGAGGTAGATCCTTCTAAGGTTGAAGCGGTTTTAAATTGGAAACAGCCTACCACCGTTACTCAGATTAGGAGTTTTCTTGGTTTGGCTGGCTATTACAAACGCCTCATCAAGGACTTTTCAAAGATTGCTGAACCTATGACCAAGCTCACTCGAAAAGACGTGCGATTCATCTGGAATCCCGCCGGTGAAGCATCGTTTCAGGAATTGAAGAAACGCCACATGACGGCACCTGTCTTATCACTCCAAGAAATACAATTGGATTTTCATTATACACCGACGCCTCTCTCCAAGGCTTAGGTGTCGTACTAATCCAAGAAGGCCAAGTCGTTGCATATGCCTCCAAGCAACTGAAGATTCATGAGGGTAATTACCTAACACATGACTTGGAATTATGGCGTCATTACCTATATGGTGAACAGTTTGAGGTCTTCTCAGATCACAAAAGTCTTAAGTACATATACACTCAGAGAGACCTAAACCTCAGCCAAAGACGATGGTTGGAATTCTTGAAAGATTATGACTTTCAACTCCAGTACCATCCCGAAAAAGTCAATGTTGTGGCTGATGCCCTGAGTAGAAAATTGTACGTTGCTTGCACTCTTAACTTTGAAACGGGGAAGTTGGCTACAGAAATGGAGAACTTTAACCTACAACTGATCGAAGATGGAACAAGATCACGACTCTCCCAATTAGCAGCCAACTCTGAGCTAGTTCAAAAGATTTCAGCTGCTCAAGCCAATGACCCTATGTTAATGGAGAAACGAGAACTTCTACTCAGCGGACAGGACCTTTCTTACTAGTCGGTCTCAGAAGACGGGGTCATTTTCTATAAAAAACGTCTCTGTCTACCGAACGATCCTGAGGTTAGAAAAGAAGTGCTCACTGAAATGCACTGTTCGAGGTTCGCTATGCATCCTGGCGGTGACAAGATGTACAAGGATGTCAAGCGACAATTCTGGTTTTCTGGATTGAAGAAGGCAATTGCAGACTTCGTTGCTCGATGTCTCGTTTGCCAAAAAGTTAAGGCAGAACGAAGACTTCCCTCTGGACTTCTCCAACCATTACCTATTTGAGAATGGAAGCGGGAGAACATCGCAATGGATTTTGTTACGGCCTTGCCTCGAAATAATAAAGGGAAAGATGCTATCTGGGTTATCATTTAGAGACTTACAAAGTCTGCACACTTCTTGCCAATAAAGTTACCGATAATCCCGCCAAACTTGCAGAACTATATGAAAGAGAGATCGTACGCCTTCATGGCATACCACTCACGATCGTCTCTGATCGAGACTCTCGATTCAAATCCAACTTTTGGAAAAGCTTCCAGAGTAGAATGGGTTCTAAGATCACCATGAGCAAAACATTTCACCCTCAGACTGATGGGCAGTCAGAGCGTCTTATTCAAATCTTAGAAGACATGTTATGGTGTTGCATTTTGTACTTTAATGACGGATGGGCAAAGTACTTACATTTAGTTGAGTTTGCATACAACAACAGCTACCAAACTAGTATCGGCATGGTACCGTACGAGGCTCTCTATGGTCGCCCTTGCAGATCTCTGGTATGCTGGTTAGATATGGCAGATCGACCGCAGTTAGGCCCTGAACTAGTTCAAGGGACCTCTGAGAAGATCACACTAGTAAAGGAACGACTTCGTGTTGCACAAAGTCGACAGAAGAGCTATGCTGACAAGCGGAGACAGCCTCTAGAATTTGATAAGGGGGACTTTGTTTTTCTAAAAGTTCAGCCCACAAGAGGTATCAAACGCTCTGGGATCAAAGGAAAGCTCTCCCCGTGGTATATAGGTCCATTTCAGATCATTGAACGTATTGGCAAACTTGCTTATCGTCTGTCCCTTCAATCGTCCATGCCTAAGGTTCGTGACATTTTTCACGTATCTATGCTTCGCAAGTATCGTCCTGATCCTTCGCATATCATCCCTTTAGTCGAGGTACGGGTTGAGGAAATAAATAAGTATAAGGAGAGAGCGATACAAATTTTAGATAGACACTCAAGAACTACGGCGACGTAGCATACCACTTGTGAAAGTGCTCTGGGATCACCACGGCGTAGAGGAAGCAACAATTAAACAAAAATATCCTGAATTGTTTTCTAGTACCAACTAATGATGTGATACATTGTACTATTTTCACATATCAAAAAAGTGATAAAACATTTTTTACACTTATCTTAATACATTGTTTCACTTGAATAACTACGCAGATGTCTGAAAATAATATCAATGGATATAGTGATGCACACACGCAGTGGCCTCCTTGGCAACCTGTGGCTACTTCTCAAGAAAGAGAGTCAAGTCACAACTACTTTGCATCACCAACTCCATCACCACACAGACAACGATCATTATCGCCAGAGCGTGCATGGCTTTTTCGTAACAATCCCGTGCCCTCATCTTGGCAAGACCTTCTACCAAAATTGTCAGGCGGCCGGATTCGAGCAATTTCACGAAAAAGTATTCCACCGCTCACCTACCTCCCCTCAAACGAAGTAACCAGCGCCCTCCACCACCATCTGTTATGCAAAGGTCGGAATCTTCAGAGGACGAGTCCGATTCCATTTGTTGTCCATGATTTTATGATGATGAGGATTTCACCGGCCACAGTGCTATTCAAGGACCATACAAGCACTACCCTGAACTCCCAAGAGATGACACCGGCACTGAATCTCAAGCAGATAACCATCATAACTACTTGAATTGATTTCCAGGGCAAAATCCCTTTAAGCAGGGTAGAGTGTAATACCCTGTATTTCACAAAAAAAAAATTCGTTTGGGCAGAAATGCCCGGATGTACGGGCACCTGCCCGAACGTTCGGGCGCCAAAACTCCTATATAAGGGGCTCTCCCCCTCTTCATTTTTCACACCAAATTCACTCCAAATTGTGATTTTTCCTCCTCTTTTCACTCATTTTGAGTTTTAAGTCTTTTGAGACTCACTGTTCGAGACTCTCGGTACGGTGCAACGAAGTTCTGTCCGGAGGAAAGCGCCAAATCTGAAAAAGAAGAAGTTCTTATCTGAAAGTGGGGAACGAAACATACGTTTATTTGTTTTATAACTTTTATTAAAGTTTACGTTCAGTTTATTATTATATCTACTGTTCATTTACACTACATTATGTCAAATAATGTTTATATTGTCGCAGTTATGCCTATACACTTGGAATTCACGTATTACACTGTTATATTGCTGGATTTGTGGTCAATCTGGCTCAACTAGACTCGGTCTTTTTGTGGCAACCCCGCACCCCGGACCACCAACCCCGCAAGGAATGGTGTGCGGAATGCCGGGGCGGGACGCCCGATGTAGGCATCTCCAACCACTTCTCAACCTTCGTGAGGTGGTTGAGACCCTACGAGCCTTATCCCAAACAACGACATAATATAAATAGGTACTAAACAAAACTACCAGCCGTATTAATCATCCAAGACAAGAGATACTCCATAAAAATAAACCATAAATAAATCTGTCATAATCCCTACACTCCATCAAGATTGGCATACACATAAAGTCCAAAACTATGGGTACAAAAAAACCCTCATATGCCTACATGGTCTATCTAACAAGTCTCAACTCACCCATACTACAATGTGGTAAGTGTTATAATTACATAGTCCAAAATATAATACATCATAATTTCAAACACAATTCAATCAAAATGCCTCTCAACTCACATCGAGGCCTTGGATTCTCTCGCAGGCAAGGCCCTCAAGATATGACTACTCTTTTGCCCTTATTCGAGACAGAAGGACCTGAAAGAGGAAAATGAGGGTGAGCCAACGGTGTCCAGTGAATAGAATTCAAATATGCTATCAATACTCATCAATAAATATCATGTATGCATGTCAATGTGTAGCATGATTAAAAGCTCATAACATATAGATATTAAGCATTTATAATAAGTTCGATGCAAGTAAAAGCTTATCAATTTGGATCCATATTCCACATGCATTGGGGTTACTAGTGCACGTCTATTTCACCGTACCGTTGACCTCAATCATGTTTATTTGGGGTTACTAGTGAACGTCTATTTCACCGTACAGTTCTCATCCCCAAATATTTCCTTTTTAAAACCCTCCTATGACAAGGTTAAGTCCCCCTATTAGCCAGATAGATGGGCCCAACCAAAGTCATAAGGTTTTCTCAAATCAATGCATCATTCAAAACATTAGAACACATTCATGCTTTCAACATACAATATATATAAGTAATATGATGACATAAATAATCATAAATGAAGTCTACACACAAGCAAGCTTCGGGAGAGTATCTAACCACACACGGACACCAAACCGAATCAATCAAATCAAGGTCCTGAAACATTCATCAATATCTAACCATACATCAATTTCTATGCTCAATCACATAGACATTACACATCAACCCTAAATCAGCCCACATATAGACAATAGGCCTAAATCCCATCTAATCCCACCATTCAACTCAAATCACATAACATAGGCCTCTAATGTATAGTTCTCATTCATAAACCATTCTATTATTCAAAAATATCGATTTTCAATTCCTTAGGCATAAACATGCTCAAATTGGGCCATTTGATCACAAGTAGGCATAACCCATAATATGGTCACAACCACCAAATCAGTAGCGTAATCAACCCTAATCATGCTTAATTAAACATAAGTTGCATCAATTCAATGATTCTAGGCCAAAAGCATCAAAAGTCCTGAAGTATGAAATTTTCCATACTTAGGCCATATTGCCGATTTACACTAGGTCACCATGTTCAGCCATGTATATCACTGATTTTGCATCATGGGTTCATCAACAATGGCCACTTGGTCAACATTTTTGACATGCAAGCTATTTGGAAAGGTCTAAGTTCATATTCTAAATTTAGGTCTAATACAAACAACCCTAGCAATCCTTCATTTAATATTCTGTTTAGATGTATCAATCTACCAACAAGAACATTTAATCACAAAATAAACCGTACAGATTGAATTATGTTAAGAATCAAACCTTCTGTCTAAAAATCAGCTCAATCCAACGGTGGACCGAAACAATAAGCTATTTCGATGAACAAGTCTCTAATCAGATAATTTCTCCTTTCCTACTGCAAATACTCAAACTCAGATGACTATATCACACAACATAGTTAAGCTATAAACATCTCCACCGTTGATAATGTAGAAATATTAGCTTTTAACTACATAACCAAATATCATATCCATCCAACGGTAGATCTATGAGATCTATAAGGTTGATCGAAACTGCGCGAGAAATCCAGACTTTCTGACCAGCTTTGTTTGAGAGGTTATATCTCTTAGACGAAAACTCTAATCAAGATCTCCACCGACCAGAATGAATAACCATAGGCTACGAACATGATGACAAATTTGGAGCTCAATCAGACCATATATCCTCAAGATCCAGGTCTTTGATGAAAACGTTACAGAGATTTTCCTCAAAGCAACTCCCTCTTTCTTTCTCTTCTTCTTTCCTTTCTCTTATTTTTTTTTCCTTTCTGTTTACTCATCTCACTGTCTAGCACTTCCTTGGAGAAGGAAAGTGGGCATGGGACACTAGTCCACTTTCATGCACCAACCTTGACATGTGTTGGAGAGGGGAAATGGGGCATGGGACACTTGTCCATTTTCATGCACCAGCTTGACATGTATTGGAGAAGAGAAATGGGGCATGGGACACTTGTCCATTCTCATGCACCAGCTTGACATGTGTTGGTCTCATGCACCAACTTGACATGTGTTGGACAATAGAAATGGGGCATGGGACACTTGTCCATTTTCATGCACCAACTTGACATGTATTGGAGAAGAGAAATGGGGCATTGGACACTTGTCCATTCTCATGCACCAACTTGACATGTGTTGGAGAAAAGAAATGGGGCATGGGACACTTGTCCATTCTCATGCACCATCTTGAAATGTGTTGGTCTCATACTACCCATACCAACCACATGTACTTTAACCAATCTCATGCTCCCATATATTTTAAATGTCCAATCATTTAATACACCAAATTTTCATTCTCATTTATCCTTTTATTCAATCAATTCTAACCCATATCAATTCATGGTTTAATGGGCCCACGCATAAATAATAACATATGCATTATACTTTAATTTAACATGACCCATATACAATTTATGATGAACATATTTATATACATTATCAAGCATCAAATATACAAACATTAAACAACTATTAAGCAAAGACCAAACATATCAAGGCAACACATTGAGTTTGGGCAAAATGCAATTGGGTTATGGGCTAGATGAAAAACTTTTCGGGGCGTCACATCACACCCACCTTAGAATGAACTTCGTCCTCGAAGTTTCAAGGTTAAGAAATTGCCTAAGCCCATGAACTCGGCAAAGTGCTCCATCATGTAGTCCTCACACTCCCAAGTAACCTGCTCCTCGCCATGGAACTGCAATCTCACCTTAACCATCAGAATCTCGCAGTTATGTAACCTCTAGACCTTCTGGTCAAGTATCTGAATAGGTTCCTCATCATAAGTCTCATCCTGTCTTAGCTCAATGTTCCTCCAGTCCAAGACGTGATCAAAATCACTCTTGTACACTCTCAGCATTGACACATGAAAGACATTGTGGACTGCTGCTAACTGAGGTGGCAAGGCTAATCGGTAAGCGACGGGGCCAATTCGTTCTAAAACCTCGAACGGCCCAATAAATCTCGGAGCGAGTTTGCCTTTTATCCCAAATCTCGTCTGGCCCTTCTGAGGTGAGACCTTCAATAAAACTTGGTCACCCACCTCGAACTCTACGGTCTTCCGCTTGGCATCAGCATAACTCTTCTGCCTGTCTTGGGCTACCTTCATATTATGCTTGATCATCTTAATCTTCTCTGTGTGTTCTTGTACAAACTCTGGTCCCATCAGTGCAATATCCCCTACCTCCGTCCAACAGACCAGAGATCTACATGGTCGACCATACAATGCCTCAAAAGGAGCCATGCCAATATTGGACTGATAGCTGTTGTTGTACGCAAACTCACACAGATGTATGTACTCCTCCCAGTTACCACTGGACTCAAGGACACAAGCTCGAAGCATATCCTCCAAAATTGATATCAACCTCTCAGACTGGCCATCCGTCTGAGGGTGAAAAGCGGTACTGAGATCTAGTCTAGTGCCGAGCTGCCTCTGCAACCCCTGCCAGAATACCGATGTAAACCTCAGATCCCTATCTGACACAATCGAAACGGGCACTCCATGTAATCTGACTATCTCCCGCATATAGAGTCTGCTCAGCTTGTCCATAGAATCCCTAGTGTTCACCGGTAAGAAGTGAGCGGACTTAGTCAAGCGATCAATAATAACCCAAACAACATTATGTCTCCTTGGGGTGTTGGGCAATCCCACAACAAAGTCCATAGTGACATGCTCCCACTTCCACTCAGGAATGGGAAGCGGTTGCATCTGTCCTCCAGGCCTCTGATGCTCAGTTTTGACCCTCTGACAGATCTCACACCTTTGAATGAACTGAGCTATCTCTCTCTTCATGTCGGGCCACCAATACATTCTTTTCATATCATGATACATCTTGGTTTCGCCAGGATGAATAGCATAATGAGATCTGTGAGCCTATTGGAGAACACTCTGTCTGAGTCGTGGATCTGCGGGAACCCATAAACGTCCCCTAAATCTCAAGGCACCATCAGATGACAAGTGCCAATCAGTAAAATCACTGCTCTCAGCCCAAGACTTGTACATCACAAAATCAACGTCAAATCTATGTTGGTCAATCACCTCCTGGACCTATGCAGGCTGAGCTCTCATCTGAGCACATATCACAATCTGATCTGAAGGGGTAGCACGTATACTCATAACCGCCGCCTCAAGTAGTCTCCACTCATGAGACATCTGGCGTGCTACCATAACTGTCTTTACCCGCTTCCTACTCAACGCATCAGCCACTACATTGGCTTTACCTGGGTGGTATTCCAATATAAAATCATAGTCTTTGAGGAGCTCTAACCACCTTTTTTGCCTCATGTTCAATTCCTTCTGAGAGAACAAATACTTGAGGCTCTTATGGTCAAAATACAAAGTGAATCTCTCACCATAGAGATAATGCCTCCAAATCTTCAAAGCAAAAACCACTGCGGCCAGTTCTAAGTCATGAACAGGATAGTTCTTTTCATGCACCTTCAACTGCCTCGATGCATAAGCAACGACCCTATCCTTCTGCATCAACATGCAACCCAAGTCGATACGAGAGGCATCAGTATAGATAACCAACTCCTGATCAGGCTCTGGCAAAATCAACACTGGCGTAGATGTTAATCTTTTCTTCAGCTCTAAAAAGGCATTCTCACACTCCTCGATCCATACAAAGGACACATCTTTCTGGGTGAGCCTAGTCATAGGCGTAGCATCCTGGAGAATCCCTGAACGAATCTCCTATAGTAACCAGCTAACCCAAGAAAGCTTCTGATCTTGGTCACTGTGGTAGGCCTAGGCCAACTGATAATGGCTTCAACCTTAGACGAATCAACTGAAATCCCCTCAGAACTCACCACATGGCCTAAGAACTTCCCTTCGGTGATCCAAAACTCGCACTTGCTCAGCTTTGCATATAGCCTATGCTCTCTCAGAGTCTGCAAGGTCACTCGGAGGTGTTCCTCATGCTCAACCCGAGTCTTAGAATACACCAATATGTCATCAATGAAGACGATGACAAACTTATCTAGATACTGCCTAAAGACCCTCTGCATCAGGTCCATGAACATCGCCGGTGCATTAGTCACACCAAATGACATCACAAGGAACTCATAATGTCCATAGAGGGTTCTGAATGATGTCTTAGGCACATCCTCCTCCCTGATCCTCAGCTGATGATACCCGTAGCACAAATCAATCTTCGAAAAATACCTCGCTCCCCTCAACTGATCAAACAAGTCATCAATCGTTAGGAGAGGATATTTGTTCTTGATGGTCACCCTATTCAATTGGCGATAGTTGACGCACAATCGCAAGCTCCCATTTTTCTTTTTCACAAAAAGAACTGGAGCTCCCCAGGGTGACACGCTCGGGCAAATAAAGCCCTTAGCCAATAACTCCTCGAGCTGTTTCTGTAACTCTCTCAACTCGGCTGGCGCCATTCTATATGGTGCCATGGAGATAGGCTTTGTGCCAGAGACTAGTTCAATAATGAAATCGATCTCTCGCTTCGGTGGTAATCCTGGAAGATCTACAGGGAACACATCTGGAAAGTCCTTAACGATGACAATATCCTCAAGTATCTCCTCATTAGTCTCTTCCTCATCAGGCACTAACCCAGCCAAAATCTCCCTATCTCCATCAGTCACAAATCTATCCCTTGTGACTGTCTGGTCTGAAGCTCTACCCTGTAGTGTAAACACTGGGTGTCTGGGGATCTGGAAAATGATTCTCTTCGCAAAATAGTCGACAACTGCATGATAAACCGCGAGCCAATCCATCCCTAGAATTGCATCAAACTCTAAAAACTCTAGGACTCGAAAGTCAATAGGCATCTCAACATCACCAATCTGAACCACACACTGGCTACAGATCATGTTCGAGTAGATCCTCTCGCCAGCTACAATACTCACCACTAACCATGTACTAGCCCTAATAGGAGTCAAATGCAAACTATCTACCATACGTCCAGATATGAATGATAATGTAGTCCCAGCATCAAATAATACATGCATAGAAGTACCACAAATAATAAGAGTACCTTCCACCAAAGTCCTGGATGCTGTCGGGTCTAGCTCAGTAGTTGCCTCCGCTGTCTCTCTGGCACTGGACTGCTGCACAAATCCCTGAGCTCTCTAAAAATTCGGACACTCTATCTTTCTATGCCCAGCCTGCCCACATTGATAACATAAGAACGGAGCCCTGGACGAAGATGATCCAGTCTGAGATGTCGCCACATAGCCTCCTCGGCCTCTACCTCTGCCTCGGCCAGCAGTCTGTGGGAATGGGGGTCTCGATTTACTCGATGCCTAAATGGGAATCGGGACAGGAGAGGAAACCACTGGTGTGGCTATCACACCAGTCTGAATCTGGGATGCCTTACTCTAAGCACCATCAGACTGTGCTCCTCCATAAAATTTTCTCTTCTTTCCCCATTTCCCCTTCTTCCATGGAGTATGAAATTGTCCCCCGGACTCTGCTTGCGAAGTCCGTTCACCTGGAGCTGCCCGTGTAGACATACCATCAACCCGCTCAACCAACTCATACTGTTTGGCCCTCTGGACCACTGTGGTAAAATCAGTCATCTTCGTCACAGACAAGGCCCGTCGGATTGCAGGCCTTAGGTTCAAAGAAAACCTCATAATCTGGTCACTCGGCGTCTGAACTAACCCAGGGGCATAAACTGCGAGCTGCCTAAATCTGAGCTCGTACTCCTTGACTGACATGGCGCCCTGTGTGAGATTAAAAAACTCGAGTTGCTTAGCCTGTCTCTCAGTCTCTGGAACGTAAGCCTGTAAGAACAACCGTTTGAAGGTGTCCCAACTCTTCACTGCTCCCTGTGTATCCAACACTGAAAGCCACCAGTCCTCTGCATCACTCTCCAGTGTGTGAGCAGCACATAGGATCTGAGACTCCTCATCAAGCTCTAAGGAGCGACTGATCTTCTCGACATTCTTCAGCCAATCTTCGGCCTTCTTCAAGTCAACCCCACCAGTGAATTCCTTAGGCTTTAGCTTCATGAACTTCTCTAGCAGTGTGATCTGCCGATCAGTGGGGTTCTCCACAACAATAGCAGCAGGTGTAGGCATAGGCTGAGGTACAGCCATTTGAGGTCCTGCTGCCCCTGCAGCTCCACTAGCCTCGGCCCCACTAGTGCCCGCCTCCTGAGGTATTGTTTGAGGTGACGGTCGAGCAATAGCCTCAACTTGCTGCACTAACGCCTGTATCTGTGCAGTCTGGGCTGCCATCAAGTGGCCCTGTGCCCGAATGATCTCCTCCATCCTCCCCATCCGGTCATCATCGGATGGCCCTGTGTGTGGCTGTCCCAATCTCTCGCTCCTCCTCATGACACTGAGAAGTAGAAATACGAGCAACCATCACACATTAAAGAATTTAAAATATTAACAAAGCCTCATAATTACCCATATCATATAATATACACAGAAAATATGATAGTAAGGCTTTTAAGTTAGTTCTTTTAAGCTTTTTAATCACCTAAATCTCTCACCCAATTCCTAGGTCAAAGTCATCTAAGTCCAATACATAGACCAAACCTAGTAAAATCGGGCTCTGATACCAACTGTGGAGACCCCGCACCCCGGACCACCAACCCCGCAAGGAATGGTGTGCGGAATGTCGGGGCGGGACGCCCGGCGTAGGCATCTCCAACCACTTCTCAACCTCCGTGAGGTGGTTGAGATCCTACGAGCCTTATCCCAAACAACGACATAACATAAATATGTACTAAACAACGACATAATATAAATAGGTACTAAACAAAACTACAAACCGTATTAATCATCCAATACAAGAGATACTCCATAAAAATGAACCATAAATAAAACCGTCATAATCCCTACAGTCCATCAAGATTGACATACACATAAAGTCCAAAACTTTGGGTACAAAAAAACTCTCATATGCCCACATGGTCTATCTAACAAGTCTCAACTCACTCATACTACAATGTGGTAAGTGTTATAATTACATAGTCCAAAATATAATACATCATAATTTCAAACACAATTCAATCAAAATGCCTCTCAATTCACATCAAGGCCTTGGATTCTCTTTTAGGCAAGGCCCTCAAGATATGACTACTCCTTTGCCCTTATTCGGGACAGAAGGACCTGAAAGAGGAAAATAAGGGTGAGCCAACGGTGCCCAGTGAATAGAATTCAAATATGCTATCAATACTCATCAATAAATATCATGTATGCATGTCAATGTGTAGCATGATTAAAAGCTCATAACATATAGATATCAAGCATTTATAATAAGTTCGATGCAAGTAAAAGCTTATCAATTTGGATACACATTCCACATGCATTGGGGTTACTAGTGCACGTCTATTTCACCGTACCGTTGACCCCAATCATGTTTATTTGGGGTTACTAGTGAACGTCTATTTCACCGTACCGTTCTCATCCCCAAATATTTCCTTTTTAAAACCCTCCTATGACAAGGTTAAGTCCCCCTACTAGCCAGATAGATGGGCCCAACCAAAGTCATAAGGTTTTCTCAAATCAATGCATCATTCAAAACATTAGAACACATTCATGCTTTCAACATATAATATATATATAAGTGATATGATGACATAAAAGATATAATCATAAATGAAGTCTACTCACAACAAACCCTCGAGAGAGTATCTAACCACACACGGACACCAAACCGAATCAATCCAATCAAGGTCCTGAAACATTCATCAATATCCAACCATACATCAATTTCTATGCTCAATCACATGGACATTACACATCAACCCTAAATCAGCCCACATATAGATAATAGGCCTAAATCCCATCTAATCCCACCATTCAACTCAAATCACATAACTTAGGCCTCTAATGCATAGTTCTCATTCATAAACCATTATATTATTCAAAAATACTGATTTTCAATTCCTTAGGCATAAACATGCTCAAATTGGGCAATTCGATCACAAGTAGGCATAACCCATGATATGGTCACAACCACCAAATCAGTAGCATAATCAACCCATATCATGCTTAATTAAACATAAGTTGCATCAATTCAATGATTCTAGGCCAAAAGCATCAAAAGTCCTAAAGTATGAAATTTTCCATACTTAGGCCCTATTGCCGATTTACACTAGGTCACCATGTTCAGCCATGTATACCACTGATTTTGCATCATGGGTTCATCAACAATTGCAACTAGGTCAACATAGTTGACATGCAAGCTATTTGGAAAGGTCTAAGTTCATATTCTAAATTTAGGTCTAATACAAACAACCCTACCAATCCTTCATTTAATATTCTATTTAGATGTATCAATCTACAAACAGAAATATTTAATGACAAAATCAACCGTACATATTGAATTATGTTAAGAACCAAACCTTCTGTCCAAAAATCAGCTCAATCCAACGGTTGACCGAAAAGAAAGCCACTTCGATGAACAAGTCTCTAATCAGATAATTTCTCCTTTCCTGCTGCAAATACTCAAACTCAGATGACTATATCACACAACATAGTTAAGCGTAAACATCTGCACCGATTATAACACAGAAAGATCAGTTGTAAACTACATACCCAAATATCATATCCATCCAACGGTAGATTTAGGAGTTCTTTTAGTTTGATCGAAACTACGCGAGAAATCCAGACTTTCTGACCAGCTTTGTTTGAGAGGTTATATCTCTTAGACGAAAACTCTAATCAAGATCTCCACCGGCCAGAATGAATAACCATAGGCTATGAACTTGCTAACAAATATTGAGCTCAATCGGACCATATATCCTCAAGATCCAACTCTTTGATGAAAACGTTACAGAGATTTTCCTCAAAGCAACTCCCTCTTTCTTTCTCTTGTTCTTTCCTTTCTCTTCTTTTTTTTCCTTTCTCTGTACTCATCTCACTCTCTAGCACTTCCTTGGAGAAGGGAAGTGGGCATGGGACACTTGGCCACTTTCATGCACCAACCTTGACATGTGTTGGAGAGGAGAAATGGGGCATGGGACACTTGTCCATTTTCATGCACCAACTTGACATGTATTGGAGAAGAGAAATGGGGCATGGGACACTTGTCCATTATCATGCACCAACTTGACATGTGTTGGTCTCATGCACCAACTTGACATGTGTTGGAGAAAGGAAATGGGGCATGGGACACTTGTCCATTCTCATGCACCATCTTGACATGTGTTGGTCTCATACTACCCATACCAACCACATGTACTTTAACCAATCTCATGCTCCCATGTATTATAAATGTCCAATCATTTAATACACCAAATTCTCATTCTCATTTATCCTTTTATTCAATCAATCCTAACCCATATCAATTCATGGTTTAATGGGCCCATGCATAAATAATAACATATGCATTATTCTTTAATTTAACATGACCCATATACAATTTATGATGAACATATTTATATACATTATCAAGCATCAAATATACAAACATTAAACAACTATTAAACAAACACCAAACATATCAAGGTAACACATAGAGTTTGGGCAAAATGCAATTGGGTTATGGGCTAGATGAAAAACTTTTCGGGGCGTCAAACTTGTCCTCAGTAACTTTAAATAGTGAACAGGAGCCAGCGGGCTACTCTAGGCCATTGGTATTTAAGCAGACCTTGTGTCTCACCTCTCTACTGGGGACTGATCTAGTTAGTCTTATTGAAAGCTAACAGCTTATACAAGTAATACTGAATGTCCTAACCTGGCACGTCGTGATACCAACCCTGATAAGGATCACTAGACACTGCCAAAGTCAGTCTAAATGTCAAGAAAAGACCAGACCAGTAGACTAGACCAGTTCATGCATTGGCATCATACATATCACCACCTAGGGACGTATGTGGTTTATGACTCATAGAATAGTTAGGAGCATTGCTCGCTATTCATTATATCTCTCTGGAGAGGGACGTACAATGAGAACCTGGCAACGCCTGGGGAGGGACATCATTACGTGAATCCAGAGCATCGTTCCTGAGGAGGGAGGTACAGTAAGAACCTGGCTACGCCTGGGGAAGGACATTTGTACGTGAACTCAGACGATGTACGTTCATTAAACCATTACGAGACGGTGTCATGCATACATACATATTGATTGATTATGATGCTCACATGTGTATTTAAGATATTTGATATTGAAGTATGTTTTATTAATTGTCATACTCACGAACTATTTTACCCACTGAGCGCGTTAAGCTTACTCTATTATTATCCAATCTTTCACAAGAAATTAGGATGGACTGGGTGCAGGTTTATGGGGCCCACATTTTGTACCCTTTGTATTATTCATTGGGATTTTTGGGGAGTATGTTCCCTTGACCATTTCATATACAAATTATATTCTGAATTAAATGAAATCAGATTTGTACTGTATTATATTTTCCTCTGCGCACTCTGTTGTTACCATTGTTATTATTCCAAATGCGTGCCCCGTCCGCGAGTGTACCGCCGGTTTAGGCGCGTCCGGGCGGGGTGTGATATCAATAATACTACAAATTTTTGATAGCGATGGGACCAGTCACCGATTATTGAAAAGTATCTTAAAGCACCTAGTTTACTAAATATTTTCTTCGCCTTTTCAACTCATATTAAATCACTCAAATCAGAGTTAAAACTAAAATGGTAGGGTGATTTGAAGTTTACTTATCGATTGTTGAAATGATACACCGTCCGGTAAACAATCGGTAGGTAAACTTTAAATGACCATAACTTTCTCGTTTTAACTCCGATTTGAGTAAATTAAAATGCGGTGGAATGATGAAGACAAGATTTACCATTTTTTTTGCATTAACTTACTTTATGATCAACGGTGACCGGTCACGGTTGACTAATACTGTAAACATTTAATAGCAATGGGGCCCATCACCGGTTACCACAAAGTAACTTAAAGAACCTTGTTTACTAGATCTTTTTTTTCCTCGTTCCAACACATATTAAATCACTAAAATCGGAGTTAAAATGAAAACGGTAGGGTGATTTGAAGTTTACTTATCGATTGCTGAAATGATACATCGTTCGGTAAACAATCAGTAAGTAAACTTTAAATAACCATAACTTTTTCGTTTTAACTCTGATTCGAGTAATTGAAAATGCAGTGAAAAGAGAAGGAGAAGATCGATAAATTTATTGCATTAACTTACTTTTCGATCACTGGTGAAGGGTCACGGCTGACTAATAATTTGTAAATTAAATAGCAACGGGACCGGTTAACGAAAAATAACTTAAAGCACCTTGTTTACTAGATCTTTTCTCCCTCTTTCAAATGCATTTTAAATTGCTGAAATCAGAGTTGAAACTAAAATGTTCGGGTCATTTGAAGTTTACTTATTGATTGTAGAAATGATACACCGTTCGATAAACAATCGGTAAGTACACTTCAAATGACCCTAACTTTTTTGTTTTATCTATGATTAGAGTAATTCCAAATGCGGTGGAAGGAGGAAGAGAAGATCTACCAATTCATGTGTATTAAACTTACATTCCGATGACCGGTGACCGGTCACTGTTCAATAATACTAGAAATTTTTGATAGCGATGGGACCGGTCACTGATTATCAAAAAGTAACTTACAGCTGCTAGTTTACTAGATCTTTTCTTCGTCTTCCCAACGCATATTCAGGAACTAAAATCAGAGTTAAAACGAAAACGGTAGGGTCATTAGAAGTTTACTTATCATTTCCTGAAATAATACACCATTTGAAAAACAATCGATAAGTAAACTTTAAATAATAAAAACTTTTTCGTTTGAACTCTAATTTGAGTAATTGAAAATGCGGTGGAAAGAGAAAGAAAAGATCCATAAATTTATTGCATTAACTTACTTTCCGATCACTTGTGAGGGGTCACGGTTGACTAATAATTCCAACATTTACTAGATCTTTTCTTCCACTTTCAACGCATACTAAATCATTAAAATCGGAGTTAAAACGAAAACGCTAGGATCATTTGAAGTTTACTTATCGATAGCTAAAATGGTACACCGTTTGGTAAACAATAGGTAGGTAAACTTTATATGACCAAAACTTTATAGTTTTAACTCCAATTTGAGTAAATGAAAATGCGGTAGAAAGATGAAGAGAAGATTCACAACGTTTTTGCATTAACTTACTTTCTGATCGACAGTGAAGGGTCACGGTTGACTAATACTTTAAACAATTAATAGCAACGGGACCGGTCACCGGTTACCTCAAAGTAAATTAAAGAATCTTGTTCACTAGATTTTTTTTTCTCTTTCCAACACATATTAAATTACTAAAATCGGAGTTAAAACGAAAATGGAAGGGTGACTTGCAGTTTACTTATCGATTCTTGAAATGATACACCGTCCGGTAAACAATCGGTAGGTAAACTTTAAATGACCATAACTTTCTCGTTTTAACTCCGATTTGAGTAAATAAAAATGCGGTGGAATGATGAAGAGAAGATTTACCATTTTTTTTGCATTAACTTACTTTATGATAAACGGTGACCGGTCACGGTTGACTAATACTAGAAACATTTAATAGCAATGGGACCCATCACCGGTTACCACAAAGTAACTTAAAGAACCTTGTTTACTAGATCTTTTTTTCCTCGTTCCAACACATATTAAATCACTAAAATCGAAGTTAAAATGAAAACGGTAGGGTGATTTGAAGTTTACTTATCGATTGCTGAAATGATACATCGTTCGGTAAACAATCAGTAAGTAAACTTTAAATAACCATAACTTTTTCGTTTTAACTCTGATTCGAGTAATTGAAAATGCGGTGAAAAGAGAAAGAGAAGATCGATAAATTTATTGCATTAACTTACTTTCCGATCACTGGTGAAGGGTCACGGCTGACTAATAATTTGTAAATTAAATAGCAACGGGACCGGTTAACGGAAAATAACTTAAAGCACCTTGTTTACTAGATCTTTTCTCCCTCTTTCAAATGCATTTTAAATTGCTGAAATCAGAGTTGAAACTAAAATGTTCGGGTAATTTGAAGTTTAGTTATTGATTGTTGAAATGATACACGGTTGGATAAACAATTGGTAAGTACACTTCAAATGACCCTAACTTTTTCGTTTTAACTACGAATAGAGTAATTCCAAATGCGGTGGAAGGAGGAAGAGAAGATCTACCAATTCATGTGCATTAAACTTACCTTCCGATCACCGGTGACCGGTCACGATTCATTAATACTACAAATTTTTCATAGAGATGGGACCGGTCACCGGTTATCGAAATGTAACTTAAAGCAACTAGTTTACTAGATCTTTTCTTTGTCTTTCCAACGCATATTAATGCACTAAAATCAGAGTTAAAACGAAAACGGTAGGGTCAATAGAAGTTTACTTATCATTTCCTGAAATAATACACCATTCGAAAAACAATCGATAAGTAAACTTTAAATAACCAAAACTCTTTCGTTTGAACTCCTATTTGAGTAATTGAAAATGCGGTGGATCGAGAAAGAAAAGATCCATAAATTTATTGCATTAACTTACTTTCCGATCACTTGTGAGGGGTCACGGTTGACTAATAATTCCAACATTTAATAGCAAAGGGACCGGTCACCGGTTTCGGGAAAGTAACTTAAGGAACCTTGTTTACTAGATCTTTTCTTCCACTTTCCAACGCATACTAAATCATTAAAATCGGAGTTAAAACGAAAACGCTAGGATCATTTGAAGTTTACTTATCGATAGCTAAAATGGTACACCGTTTGGTAAACGATCGGTAGGTAAACTTTATATGAACAAAACATTATAGTTTTAACTCCGATTTGAGTAAATGAAAATGCGGTAGAAAGATGAAGAGAAGATTTACAATGTTTTTGCATTAACTTACTTTCTGATCGACAGTGAAGGGTCACGGTTGACTAATACTTTAAACATTAATAGCAACGGGACCGGTCACCGGTTACCTAAAAGTAAATTAAAGAACCTTGTTTACTAGATTTTTTTTTTCTCTTTCCAACACATATTAAATTACTCGTAGTTAAAACGAAAATGGAAGGGTGATTTGATGTTTACTTATCGATTGTTGAAATGATACACCGTCCGGTAAACAATCGGTAGGTAAACTTTAAATGACCATAACTTTCTCGTTTTAACTCCGATTTGAGTAAATAAAAATGCGGGGGAATGATGAAGAGAAGATTTACCATTTTTGTTGCATTAACTTACTTTATGATCAACGGTGACCGGTCACGGTTGACTAATACTGTAAACATTTAATAGCAATGGGACCCATCACCGGTTACCACAAAGTAACTTAAAGAACCTTGTTTATTAGATCTTTTTTTTCCTCGTTCCAACACATATTAAATCACTAAAATCGGAGTTAAAATGAAAACGGTAGGGTGATTTGAAGTTTACTTATCGATTGCTGAAATGATACATCGGTCGGTAAACAATCAGTAAGTAAATTTTAAATAACCATAACTTTTTCGTTTTAACTCTGTTACGAGTAATTGAAAATGCGGTGAAAAGAGAAAGAGAAGATCGATAAATTTATTGCATTAACTTACTTTTCGATCACTGGTGAAGGGTCACGGCTGACTAATAATTTGTAAATTAAATAGCAACGGCACCAGTTAGCGGAAAATAACTTAAAGCACCTTGTTTACTAGATCTTTTCTCCCTCTTTCAAATGCGTTTTAAATTGCTGAAATCAGAGTTGAAACTAAAATGTTCGGGTCATTTGAAGTTTACTTATTGATTGTTGAAATGATACACCGTTGGATAAACAATTGGTAAGTACACTTCAAATGACCCTAACTTTTTCGTTTTAACTACGAATAGAGTAATTCCAAATGCGGTGGAAGGAGGAAGAGAAGATCTACCAATTCATGTGCATTAAATTTACCTTCCGATCACCGGTGACCGGTCACGATTCATTAATACTACAAATTTTTGATAGAGATGGGATCGGTCACCGGTTATCGAAATGTAACTTAAAGCAACTAGTTTACTAGATCTTTTCTTCGTCTTTCCAACGCATATTAATGCACTAAAATCAGAGTTAAAACGAAAGCGGTAGGGTCATTAGATGTTTACTTATCATTTCCTGAAATAATACACCATTCAAAAAACAATCGATAAGTAAACTTTAAATAACCAAAACTTTTTCGTTTGAACTCCAATTTGAGTAATTGAATATGCGGTGGATAGAAAAAGAAAATATGCATAAATTTATTGCATTAACTTACTTTCCGATCACTTGTGAGGGGTCACGGTTGACTAATAATTCCAACATTTAATAGCAAAGGGACCGGTCACCGGTTACGGAAAAGTAACTTAAAGAACGTTGTTTACTAGATCTTTTCTTCCACTTTCCGACGCATACTAAATCATTAAAATCGGAGTAAAAACGAAAACGCTAGGATCATTCGAAGTTTACTTATCGATAGCTAAAATGGTACACCGTTTGGTAAACGATCGGCAGGTAAACTTTATATGACCAAAACTTTATACTTTTAACTCCGATTTGAGTAAATGAAAATGTGGTAGAAAGATGAAGAGAAGATTTAAAATGTTTTTGCATTAACTTACTTTCTGATCGACAGTGAAGGGTCACGGTTGACTAATACTTTAAACATTTAATAGCAACGGGACCGGTCACCGGTTACCTCAAAGTAAATTAAAGAACCTTGTTTGCTAGATTTTTTTCTCTCTTTCCAACACATATTAAATTACTAAAATCGTAGTTAAAACGAAAATGGAAGGGTGATTTGAAGTTTACTTATCGATTGTTGAAATGATACACCGTCCGGTAAACAATCGGTAGGTAAACTTTAAATGACCATAACTTTCTCGTTTTAACTCCGATATGAGTAAATAAAAATGCGGTGGAATGATGAAGAGAAGATTTACCAGTTTTGTTGCATTAACTTACTTTATGATCAACGGTGACGGGTCACGGTTGACTAATACTGTAAACATTTAATAGCAATGGGACCCATCACCGGTTACCACAAAGTAACTTAAAGAACCTTGTTTACTAGATCTTTTTTTTCCTCGTTCCAACACATATTAAATCACTAAAATCGGAGTTAAAATGAAAATGGTAGGGTGATTTGAAGTTTACTTATCGATTGCTGAAATGATACATCGTTCGGTAAACAATCAGTAACTAAACTTTAAATAACCATAACTTTTTCGTTTTAACTCTGATTTGATTAATTGAAAATGCGGTGAAAAGAGAAAGAGAAGATCGATTTATTTATTGCATTAACTTACTTTTCGATCACTGGTGAAGGGTCACGCCTGACTAATAATTTGTAAATTAAATAGCAACGGGACCGGTTAACGGAAAATAACTTAAAGCACCTTGTTTACTAGATCTTTTCTCCCTCTTTCAAATGCGTTTTAAATTGCTGAAATCAGAGTTGGAACTAAAATGTTCGGGTCATTTGAAGTTTACTTATTGATTGTTGAAATGATACACCGTTGGATAAACAATTGGTAAGTACACTTCAAATGACCCTAACTTTTTCGTGTTAACTACGAATAGAGTAATTCCAAATGCGGTGGAAGGAGGAAGAGAAGATCTACCAATTCATGTGCATTCAACTTACCTTCCGATCACCGGTGACCGGTCACGATTCATTAATACTACAAATTTTTGATAGAGATGGGATCGGTCACCGGTTATCGAAATGTAACTTAAAGCAACTAGTTTACTAGATCTTTTCTTCGTCTTTCCAACGCATATTAATGCACTAAAATCAGAGTTAAAACGAAAGCGGTAGGGTCATTAGATGTTTATTTATCATTTCCTGAAATAATACACCATTCAAAAAACAATCGATAAGTAAACTTTAAATAACCAAAACTTTTTCGTTTGAACTCCAATTTGAGTAATTGAATATGCGGTGGATAGCGAAAGAAAATATCCATAAATTTATTGCATTAACTTACTTTCCGATCACTTGTGAGGGGTCACGGTTGACTAATAATTCCAACATTTAATAGCAAAGGGACCGGTCACCGGTTACGGAAAAGTAACTTAAAGAACGTTGTTTACTAGATCTTTTCTTCCACTTTCCAACGCATACTAAATCATTAAAATCGGAGTTAAAACGAAAATGCTAGGATCATTTGAAGTTTACTTATCGATAGCTAAAATGGTACACCGTTTGGTAAACAATCGGTAGGTAAACTTTATATGACCAAAACTTTAGAGCTTTAACTCTGATTTGAGTAAATGAAAATGCGGTAGAAAGATGAAGAGAAGATTTACAATGTTTTTGCATTAACTTACTTTCTGATCGACAGTGAAGGGTCACGGTTGACTAATACTTTAAACAATTAATAGCAACGGGACCGGTCACCGGTGCCCTCAAAGTAAATTAAAGAACCTTGTTCACTAGATTTTTTTTCTCTTTCCAACACATATTAAATCGCTAAAGTCGGAGTTAAAATGAAAACGGTAGGGTGATTTAAAGTTTACTTATCGATTGCTGAAATGATACATCGTTCGGTAAACAATCAGTAAGTAAATTTTAAATAACCATAACTTTTTCGTTTTAACTCTGATTTGAGTAATTGAAAATGCGGTGAAAAGAGAAAGAGAAGATCGATAAATTTATTGCATTAACTTACTTTCCGATCACTGGTGAAGGGTCACGACTGACTAATAATTTGTAAATAAAATAGCAACGGGACCGGTAAACGGAAAGAAACTTAAAGCACCTTGTTTACTAGATCTTTTCTCCCTCTTTCAAATGCATTTTAAATTGCTGAAATCAGAGTTGAAACTAAAATGTTCGGGTCATTTGAAGTTTACTTATTGATTGTTGAAATGATACACCGTTGGATAAACAATTGGTAAGTACACTTCAAATGACCCTAACTTTTTCGTTTTAACTACGAATAGAGTAATTCCAAATGCGGTGGAAGGAGGAAGAAAAGATCTACCAATTCATGTGCATTAAACTTACCTTCCGATCACCGGTGACCGGTCACGATTCATTAATACTACAAATTTTTGATAGAGATGGGACCGGTCACCGGTTATCGAAATGTAACTTAAAGCAACTAGTTTACTAGATCTTTTCTTCGTCTTTCCAACGCATATTAATGCACTAAAATTAGAGTTAAAACGAAAACGGTAGGGTCATTAGAAGTTTACTTATCATTTCCTGAAATAATACACCATTCGAAAAACAATCGATAAGTAAACTTTAAATAACCAAAACTTTTTCGTTTGAACTCCAATTTGAGTAATTGAATATGCGGTGGATAGAGAAAGAAAATATCCATAAATTTATTGCATTAACTTACTTTCCGATCACTTGTGAGGGGTCACGGTTGACTAATAATTCCAACATTTAATAGCAAAGGGACCGGTCGCCGGTTTCGGGAAAGTAACTTAAAGAACGTTGTTTACTAGATCTTTTCTTCCACTTTCCAACACATACTAAATCATTAAAATCGGAGTAAAAACGAAATCGCTAGGATCATTTGAAGTTTACTTATCGATAGCTAAAATGGTACACCGTTTGGTAAACGATCGGTAGGTAAACTTTATATGACCAAAACTTTATAGTTTTAACTCCGATTTGAGTAAATGAAAATGAGGTAGAAAGATGAAGAGAAGATTTACAATGTTTTTGCATTAACTTACTTTCTGATCGACAGTGAACGGTCACGGTTGACTAATACTTTAAACATTAATAGCAACGGGACCAGTCACCGGTTACCTCAAAGTAAATTAAAGAACCTTGTTTACTAGATTTTTTTTTCTCTTTCCAACACATATTAAATTACTAAAATCGTAGTTAAAACGAAAATGGAAGGGTGATTTGAAGTTTACTTATCGATTGTTGAAATGATACACCGTCCGGTAAACAATCGGTAGGTAAACTTTAAATGACCATAACTTTCTCGTTTTAACTCCGTTATTCGTAAATAAAAATGCGGTGGAATGATGAAGAGAAGATTTACCATTTTTGTTGCATTAACTTACTTTATGATCAACGGTGACCGGTCACGGTTGACTAATACTGTAAACATTTAATAGCAATGGGACCCATCACCGGTTACCACAAAGTAACTTAAAGAACCTTGTTTACTAGATCTTTTTTTTCCTCGTTCCAACACATATTAAATCACTAAAATCGGAGTTAAAATGAAAATGGTAGGGTGATTTGAAGTTTACTTATCGATTGCTGAAATGATACATCGTTCGGTAAACAATCAGTAAGTAAACTTTAAATAACCATAACTTTTTCATTTTAACTCTAATTTGAGTAATTGAAAATGCGGTGAAAAGAGAAAGAGAAGATCGATAAATTTATTGCATTAACTTACTTTTCGATCGCTGGCGAAGGGTCACGCCTGACTAATAATTTGTAAATTAAATAGCAACGGGACCGGTTAACGGAAAATAACTTAAAGCACCTTGTTTACTAGATCTTTCCTCCCTCTTTCAAATGCGTTTTAAATTGCTGAAATCAGAGTTGAAACTAAAATGTTCGGGTCATTTGAAGTTTACTTATTGATTGTTGAAATGATACACCGTTGGATAAACAATTGGTAAGTACACTTCAAATGACCCTAACTTTTTCGTTTTAACTACGAATAGAGTAATTCCAAATGCGGTGGAAGGAGGAAGAGAAGATCTACCAATTCATGTGCATTAAACTTACCTTCCGATCAGCGGGGACCGGTCACGATTCATTAATACTACAAATTTTTGATAGAGATGGGACCGGTCACCTGTTATCGAAATATAACTTAAAGCAACTAGTTTTCTAGATCTTTTCTTCGTCTTTCCAACGCATATTAATGCACTAAAATCAGAGTTAAAACGAAAACGGTAGGGTCATTAGAAGTTTACTTATCATTTCCTGAAATAATACACCATTCGAAAAACAATCGATAAGTAAACTTTAAATAACCAAAACGTTTTCGTTTGAACTCCAATTTGAGTAATTGAAAATGCGGTGGAAAGAGAAAGAGAAGATCCATAAATTTATTGCATTAACTTACTTTCCGATCACTTGTTAGGGGTCACGGTTGACTAATAATTTGTGAATTAAATAGCTACGGGACCGGTTAATAGAAAATAACTTAAAGCACCTAGTTTACTATGTGGGGACCCCGCGGCCCGGACCACCAACCCTTTAGGGAATGGCGTGCGGAATGCCGGGGCGGGACGGCCGGCGTAGGCATCTCCAACCACTGTTCAACCCCCATGAGGTGGTTGAGACCCTACTAGCCTTGTCCTAAACAACGACATAATATAAAAAGGTACTAAACAGAACTACCAACCCTATTAATCATCCAAGACAACAGCCTCAACTTGCTGCACCAACACTTGTATCTGTGCAGTCTGAGCTGCCATCAAGCGGCCCTGTGCCTGAATGATCTCCTCCATCCTCCCCATCTAGTCATCATCGGATGGCCCTGTGTGTGGCTGTCCCAATTTCTCGCTCCTCCCATGACACCGAGAAGTAGAAATACGAGCAACCATTCCACATTAAATAATTTTAAACATTAACAAAGCCTCATAACTACCCATATCATATAATACACACAAAAAATATGATAGTAAGGCTTTTAAGTTAGTTCCTTTAAGCTTTTTAATCACCTAAATCTCTTACCCAATTCTAGGTCAATGTCATCTAGGTCCAATACATAGACCAAACCTAGTAAACATGGGCTCTGATACCAACTGTTGCGACCCCACAGCCCGGACCACCAACCCCGCAGGGAATGGCATGCGGAATGCCGGGGCGGGACGCCCGGTGTAGGCATCTCCAACCACTCCTCAACCCCCGTGAGGTGGTTGAGACCCTGCTTGCCTTGTCCCAAACAAGGTTGACATACACAAAAAGTCCAAAACTATGGGTACAAAAAACCCCTCATGTGCCTGCATGGTCTATCTAACAAGTCTCTACAATGTGGTAAGTGTTATAATTACATAGTCCAAAATATAATACATCATAATTTCAAACACAATTCAATCAAAATGCCTCTCAACTCACATCGAGGCCTTGGATTCTCTTGCAGGCAAGGCCCTCAAGATATGACTACTCCTTTCCCCTTATTCGGGACAGAAGGAACTGAAAGAGGAAAATGAGGGTGAGCCAACGATGCCCAGTGAATAGAATTCAAATATGCAATTAATACTCATCAATAAATATCATGTATGCATGTCAATGTGTAGCATGATTAAAAGCTCATAACATATAGATATCAAGCATTTATAATAAGTTCGATGCAAGTAAAAGCTTATCAATTTGGATCCACATTCCACATGCATTGGGGTTACTAGTGCACGTCTATTTCACCGTACGGTTGACCCCAATCATGTTTATTTGGGGTTACTAGTGCACGTCTATTTCACCGTTCCATTCTCATCCCCAAATATTTTCTTTTTAAAATTGTCCTACGACAAGGTTAAGTTCCCTTATTAGCCAGATAGATGGGCCCAACCAAAGTCATAAGGTTTTCTCAAACCAATGCATCATTCAAAACATTAGAACACATTCATGCTTTCAACATACAATATATATAAGTGATATGATGACATAAAAGATATAATCATAAATAAAGTCTACTCACAACCAAGCCTCGCGAGAGTATCTAATCACACACGGACACCAAACTGAATCAATCCAATCAAGGTCCTGAAACATTCATCAATATCCAACCATACATCAATTTCTATGCTCAATCACATAGACATTATACATCAACCCTAAATCAGCCCACATATAGACAATAGGCCTAAATCCCATCTAATCCCATCATTCAACTCAAATCACATGACTTAGGCCTCTAATGCATAGTTCTTATTCATAAACCATTATATTATTCAAAAATACTGATTTTCAATTCCTTAGGCATAAACATGCTCAAATTGGGCAATTTGATCACAAGTAGGCATAACCCATGATATGGTCACAACCACCAAATCAATAGCATAATAAACCCTAATCATGCTTAATTAAACATAAGTTGCATCAATTCAATGATTTTAGGCCAAAAGCATCAAAAGCCCTAAAATATGAAATTTTCCATACTTAGGCCATATTGCCGATTTACACTAGGTCACCATGTTCAGCCATGTATATCACTGATTTTGCATCACGGGTTCATCAACAATGGCAACTAGTTCAACATAGTTGACATGCAAGCTATTTGGAAAGGTCTAAGTTCATATTCTAAATTTAGGTCTAATACAAGCAACCCTACCAATTCTTCATTTAATATTCTGTTCAGATGTGTCAATCTACCAACAGAAATATTTAATCACAAAATCAACCGTACAGATTGAATTATATTAAGAACCAAACCTTCTGTACAAAACTCAGGTCAATCCAACGGTGGACCGAAAAGATGAGCTACTTTGATGAACAAGTCTCTAATCAGATAATTTCTCCTTTCCTGCTGCAAATACTCAAACTCAGATGACTATATCACACAACATACTTCCGCCATAAACATCTCCACCGTTCATAATGCAGAAAGATCAGTGGTAAACCACATACCCAAATATCATATCCATACAGCAGTAGATGGAGCGATCTATTAGTTTGATCGAAACTGCGCGATAAATCCAGACTTTTCGACCAGCTTCATTTGAGAGGTTATATCTCTTAGACGAAAACTCTAATCAAGATCTCCGGCTCTTTGATGAAAACGTTGCAGAGATTTTCCTCAAAGCAACTACCTCTTTCTTTCTCTTCTTTTTTCTTTTCTCTTCTTTTTTCCTTTCTCTCTACTCATCTCACCCTCTACGACTTCCTTGGGAAGAGAACTAGGGCATGGGACACTTGTCCACTATAATGCACCAACCTTGACATGTGTTGGAGAGAAGAAATGGGGCATGGGACACTTGTCCATTTTCATGCACCAAGTTGACATGTATTGGAGAAGAGAAATGGGGCATGGGACACTTGTTCATTCTCATGCACCAACTTGACATGTGTTGGTCTCATGCACCAATTTGACATGTGTTGGAGAAGAGAAATGGGGCATGGGACACTTGTCCATTCTCATGCACCAACTTGACATGTGTTGGTCTCATGCCCCAACTTGACATGTGTTGGAGAAAAGAAATGGGGCATGGGACACTTGTCCATTATCATGCACCAATTCGACATTTGTTGGTCTCATATTACCCATACCAACCACATGTAATTTAACCAATCTTATGCTTCCATGTATTTTAAATGTCCAATCCATCTAGTACACCAAATATTTTATTCTCATTTATCTTTTTATTCAATCAATCCTAACCCATATCAATTCATGGTTTAATGGGCCAATGCATAAATAATAACATATGCATTATACTTTAATTTAACATGACCCATATACAATTTATGATGCACATATTTATATACATTATCAAGCATCAAATATACAAACATTAAACAACTATCAAACAAACACCAAACATATCAAGGCAACACATAGAGTTTGGGCAAAATGCAATTGGGTTATGGGCTAGATGAAATAATTTTCGGGGCGTCACATCACACCCACCTTAGAATAAACTTCGTCCTTGAAGTTTTAGGTTAAGAAATTACCTAAGCCCATGAACTCGGCAAAGTGCTCCATCATGTAGTCCTCACGCTCCCAAGTAACCTGCTCCTCGCCATGGAACTGCCATCTCACCTTAACCATCGAAATCTCGCGGTTACGTAACATCTGGACCTTCCGGTCAAGTATCTGAATAGGTTCCTCATCATAAGCCCCATCCTGCCTTAGCTCAATGTTCCTCCAGTCCAAGACGTGATCAAAATCCCTCTTGTACACTCTCAGCATTGACACATGAAAGACATTGTGGACTGCTGCTAACTGAGGTGGCAAGGCTAATCGGTAAGTGACGGGGCCAATTCGTTCTAAAACCTCGAACGGCCCAATAAATCTCGGAGCGAGCTTGCCTTTTATCCCAAATCTCGTCTAGCCTTTTTGAGGTGAGACCTTCAATAAAACTTGGTCACCCACCTCGAACTCTACGGTCTTCCGCTTGGCATCAGAGTAACTCTTCTGCCTGTCTTGGGCTACCTTCATATTATGTTTGATCATCTTAATCTTCTCTGTGTTCTTGTACAAACTCTGGTCCCATCACTGCAATATCCCCT
The DNA here is from genome assembly GCA_035771175.1 of Paratinospora sagittata. Lineage (NCBI taxonomy): Eukaryota > Viridiplantae > Streptophyta > Magnoliopsida > Ranunculales > Menispermaceae > Paratinospora > Paratinospora sagittata. The sequence goes on from CM069605.1 coordinate 19,154,215, forward strand.
ACCTCCGTCCAACAGACCGGAGATCTACATGGTCGACCATACAATGCCTCAAAAGGAGCCATGCCAATACTGGACTGATAGTTGTTGTAGTACGCGAACTCACACAGATGTATGTACTCCTCCCAGTTACCACTGGACTCAAGGACACAAGCTCGAAGCATATCCACCAAAATCGATATCAACCTCTCAGACTAGCCATCCGTTTGTGGGTGAAAAGCGGTACTGAGATCTAGTCTATTGCCGAGCTGCCTCTGCAACCCCTGCCAGAATACCGATGTAAACCTCGGATCCCTATCTGACACAATCAAAACTGGCACTCCATGTAATCTGACTATCTCCCGCATATAGAGTCTGCTCAGCTTGTCCATAAAATTCCTAGTCTTCACCAGTAGAAAGTGAGCGGACTTAGTCAAGCGATCAATAATAACCCAAACAACATTATGTCTCCTCGGGGTGTTGGGTAATCCCACAACAAAGTCCATAGTGACATGCTCCCACTTCCACTCAGGAATGGCAAGCTGTTGCATCTGCTCTCCAGGCCTCTGATGCTCAGCTTTGACCCTCTGACAGATCTCACACCTTTGAATGAACTGAGTTATCTCTCCCTTCATGGCTGGCCACCAATACATTCTTTTCATATCATGATACATCTTGGTTCCGCCAGGATGAATAGCATAATGAGATCTGTGAGCCTTTTGGAGAACACTCTGTCTGAGTCGTGGATCTGCGGGAACCCATAAACGTCCCCTAAATCTCAAGGCACCATCAGATGACAAGTGCCAATCCGTAAACTTTCTAGTTTGAACTCCGATTTGAGTAAATGAAAATGCGGTAGAAAGATGAAGAGAAGATTTACAAATTTTTTGCATTAACTTATTTTCTGAATAACATTGAAGGGTCACGGTTGACTAATACTTTAAACATTTAATAGCAACGGGACCGGTCACCGGTTACTGCAAAGTAACTTAAAGAACCTTGTTTACTAGATGTTTTTTTTCATCTTTCCAACGCATATTAAATTACGAAAAATCAGAGTTAAAACAAAAAAGGTAGTGTGATTTGAAGTTTACTTATCGATTGCAGAAATGATACACCATTCGGTAAAAAATCGGTAGGTAAACGTTAAATGACCATAACATTCTCGTTTTAAGTCCGATTTGTGTAAATTAAAATGCGGTGGAAAGATGAAGAGAAGATTTACAAATGAATTGCATTAACTTACTCTATGATCAATGGTGACAGGTCACGATTGACTAATACTGTAAACATTTAATAGCAACGGGACCGGTTATCGGTTATCGCAAAGTAACTTAAAGTACCTAGTTTACTAAATGTTTTCTTCCTCTTTCCGACGCATATTAAATCACTAAAATTAGAGTTAAACGAAAATGGTAGTGTCATTTGAATTTACTAATCAATTGCTGAAATGATACACTGTTCGGGAAACAATCGGTAAGTAAACTTTAAATGACCACAACTTTTTCGTTTTAACTCTGATTTGAGTGATTGAAAATGTGGTGGAATGATGAAGAGAAGATTTACAAATTTACTGCATTAACTTACTTCCCGATCATTGGTGACTGGTCCCGGTTGACTAATACTTCCAACATTTAATAGCAACGGGACCGGTCACCGGTTAACGGAAAGTAACTTAAAGAACTTTGTTTACTAGATCTTTTCTTCCACTTTCCAACGCATATTAAATCACTAAAATCGGAGTAAAAACAAAAAAGTTAGGATCATTTAAGGTTTACTTATCGATTGCTAAAATGATACACCGTTCGGTAAACAATCGGTAGGTAAATGTTAAATGACCATAACATTCTCGTTTTAACTTCGATTTGAGTAAATGAAAATGCGGTGGAAAGAGGAAGAGAAGATTTAGAAATTAATTGCATTAACTTACTTTATGATCAACGGTGACAGGTCACGGTTGACTAATACTATAAACATTTAATAGCAACGGGGACCGGTCACCGCAAAGTAACTTAAAGCACCTAATTTACTAGATCTTTTCTTCCTCTTTCCAACGCATATTAAAACACTAAAATCAGAGTTAAAATGAAAACGGTAGGGTCATATGAATTTACTAACCAATTGCTAAAATGATACACAGTTCGGGAAACAATCGGTAAGTAAACTTTAAATGACCATAACTTTTTCGTTTTAACTCTGATTTGAGTGATTGAAAATGTGGTGCAATGATGAAGAGAAGATTTACAAATTTACTGCATTAACTTACTTTCCGATCATTGTGACCGGTCCCAGTTGACTAATACTTCCAACATTTAATAGAACCGGGACCGGTCGAAAGTAACTTAAAGAAACATTGTTTACTAGATCTTTTCTTCCACTTTCCAGCGCATATTAAATTACTAAAATCGGAGTTAAAACGAAAACGTTAGGATCATTTGAAGTATACTTATCGATTGCCAAAATGATACATCGTTTGGTAAAAAATCGGTAGGTAAACGTTAAATGACCATAACATTCTCGTTTTAACTCTAATTTGTGTAAATTAAAATGCGGTGGAAAGATGAAGAGAAGATTTACAAATGAATTGCATTAACTTACTTTATGATCAACGGTGACAGGTCACGGTTGACTAATACTGTAAACATTTAATAGCAACGGGACCGGTTACCAGTTACCGCAAAGTAACTTAAAGCACCTAATTTACTAGATCTTTTCTTCCTCTTTCCAACACATATTAAATCACTAAAATCAGAGTTAAAATGAAAACGATAGGGTCATTTGAATTTACTAATCAATTGCTGAAATGATACACTATTCGGGAAACAATCGGTAACAAAACTTTAAATGACCATAACTTTTTCGTTTTTACTCTGATTTGAGTGATTGAAAATGTGGTGGAATGATGAAGAGAAGATTTACAAATTTACTGCATTAACTTACTTTTCGATCATTGGCAACCGGTCCCAGTTGACTAATACTTCCAAGATTTAATAGCAACGGACCGGTCACCGGTTAACGGAAAGTAACTTAAAGAACCTTGTTTACTAGATCTTTTCTTCCACTTTCCAACGCATATAAAATAACTAAAATCGGAGTTAAAACGAAAAAGTTAGGATCATTTAAGGTTTACTTCTCAATTGCTAAAATGATACACCGTTCGGTAAACAATCGATAGGTAAAAGTTAAATGACCATAACATTCTCATTTTAACTTCTATTTGAGTAAAGGAAAATGCGGTGGAAAGGTGACGAGAAGATTTCGAAATTAATAGCATTAACTTACTTTATGATCAACAGTGACCGGTCAAGGTTGACTAATACTGTAAACATTTAATAGCAATAGGACCGGTTACCGCAAAGTAACTTAAAGAATCATTTTACTAGATCTTTTGTTTTTTTTTCCAACACATATTAAATCACTAAAATTAGAGTTAAAATGAAAACGGTAGGGTGATTTGAAGTTTACTTAAGGATTGCTGAAATGATACATCGTTCGGTGAACAATCAGTAAGTAAACTTTAAATAACTATAACCTTTTTGGTTTAACTCTGATTTGAGTAATTGAAATTGCGGTGGAAAGTGAAAGAGAAGATCCATAAATTTATTGCATTAACTTACTTTCCAATCACTTGTGAGGGGTCACAGTTGACTAATAATTCGTAAATTATATAGCAACGGGACTGGTTAAAAAAAAAATAACATAAAGCGTATGGTTTACTATTTCTTTTCTTCTTCTTCCAAACGCATTTTAAATTGATAAAATCAAAGTTAAAACTAAAATGTTCGGGTCATTTGAAGTTTACTTATTGATTGTTGAAATGATAGACCGTTCGATAAACAATCGGTAAGTACACTTTAAATGACCCTAACATTTTAATTTTAACTACGATTTGAGTAATTCCAAATGTCGTGGAAGGAGGAAGAGAAGATGTCACACCTTGGGTTGCACTGCGTGCCCCATACCCAGGTGTGGGCGCACCCCCTCGGGGCGAACGCCTAGCCATGGCTCAATGGGTACTCAAGTTGCGAAATCTAACCTTATGAGGAAGAGGTTGCGAGTTCAAACTTGGGGGAGGCCCTCCCTGTGCTGTGGATTGTGCAGGGGGATAAATGATCTCGGTGTCCGGCGTCCTTGTGTGGCGTGGCTGGCCGAGATGGGACAATATTATGGATCCATAATGGCTAGGCGTTCGCCCCGAGGGGGTGCGCCCACACCTGGGTATGGGGCACGCAGTGCAACCCAGGGTGTGACAAAATCAACAGCACAGGGAGGGCCTCCCCCTGTTCATGACTTAGAACTGGCCGCAGTGGTTTTTGCTTTGAAGATTTGGAGGCATTATCTCTATGGTGAGAGATTCACTTTGTATTCTGACCATAAGAGCCTCAAGTACTTGTTCTCTCAGAAGGAATTGAACATGAGGCAGAGAAGGTGGTTAGAGCTCCTCAAAGACTATGATTTTACATTGGAATACCACCCAGGTAAAGCCAATGTAGTGGCTGATGCATTGAGCAGGAAGCGGGTAGAGACAATTATGGTAGCACACCAGATGTCTCATGAGTGGAGACTACTTGAGGCGGCTACGGTTATGAGTATATGTGCTACCCCTTCAGATCAGATTGTGATATGTGCTCAAATGAGAGCTCAGCCTACACAAGTCCAGGAGGTAATTGACCAACAGAGACTTGACGTTGATTATGGGATATACAAGTCTTGGGCTGAGAGCAGTGATTTTACTGATTGGCACTTGTCATCTGATGGTGCCTTGAGATTTAGGGGACATTTATGGGTTCCCGCAGATCCACGACTTAAACAGAGTGTTCTCCAAGAGGCTCACAGATCTCATTATGCTATTCATCCTGGCGGAACCAAGATGTATCATGACATGAAAAGAATGTATTGGTGGCCCGACATGAAGAGAGAAATAGCTCAGTTCATTCAGAGGTGTGAGATCTGTCAAAGAGTCAAAGCTGAGCATCAGAGGCCTGGAGGGCAGATGCAACCGCTTGCCATTCCTGAGTGGAAATGGGAGCATGTCACTATGGACTTTGTTGTGGGATTACCCAACACCCCGAGGAGACATAATGCTGTTTGGGTTATTATTGATCGCTTGACCAAGTCCGCTCACTTTCTACCGGTGAACACTAGGGATTCTATGGACAAGCTGAGCAGACTCTATATGCGGGAGATAGTCAGATTACATGGAGTGCCTGTTTCGATTGTGTCAGATAGGGATCCGAGGTTTACATCGGTATTCTGGCAGGGGTTGCAGAGGCAGATCGGCACTAGACTAGATCTCAGTACCGCTTTTCACCCCCAGACGGATGGCCAGTCTGAGAGGTTGATATCGATTTTAGAGGATATGCTTCGAGCTTGTGTCCTTGAGTCCAGTGGTAACTGGGAGGAGTACATACATTTGTGTGAGTTCGCGTACAACAATAGCTATCAGTCCAGTATTGGCATGGCTCCTTTTGAGGCATTGTATGGTCGACCCTGTAGATCTCCGATCTGTTGGACGGAGGTAGGGGATGTTGCGATGATGGGACCAGAGTTTGTACAAGAACACACAGAGAATATTAAGAGGATCAAGCATAATATGAAAGTAACCCAAGACAGGCAGAAGAGTTACACTGATGCCAAACGGAAGACCGTAGAGTTCGAGGTGGGTGACCAAGTTTTATTGAAGGTCTCACCTCAGAAGGGCCAAACTAGATTTGGGATAAAAGGCAAGCTCGCTCCGAGATTTATTGGGCCGTTCGAGGTTTTAGAACGAATTGGCCCCGTCGCTTACCAATTAGCCTTGCCACCTCAGTTAGCAGCAGTCAAGACCCACTGTTCGGGAAACAATCGGTAACAAAACTTTAAATGACCATAACTTTTTCGTTTTAACTCTGATTTGAGTGATTGAAAATGTGGTGGAATGATGAAGTGAAGATTTACAAATTTACTGCATTAACTTACTTTCTGATAATTGGAGACCGGTCCCGGTTGACTAGTACTTCCAACATTTAATAGCAACGGGACCGGTCTTCGGTTAACAGAAAGTAACTTAAAGAACCTTATTTACTAGATCTTTTCTTCCACTTTCCAACGAATATTAAATCACTAAAATCGGAGTTAAAACGAAAAAGTTAGGATCATTTAAGGTTCACTTGTCAATTGCTAAAATGATACTCCGTTCGATAAACAATCGGTAGGTAAACGTTAAATGACCATTACATTCTCGTTTTAACTTCGATTTGAGTAAATGAAAATGCGGTGGAAAGATGAAGAGAAGACTTAGAAATTAATTGCATTAGCTAACTTTATGATCAACAGTGACCGGTCACGGTCACGGTTGACTAATACTGTGAACATTTAATAGCAACGGGATCGGTCACCGGTAACCGCAAAGTAGCTTAAAGAACCATTTAACTCTGATTTAAGTAAATGAAAATGCGGTCAAAAGATAAAGAGAATATTTACAACTTTTTTTGCGTTAACTTACTTTATGATCAATGGTGACCCGTTACGGTTGACTAATACTTTAAACATTTAATAGCAATGGTACCGGCCACCGGTAACTGCAAAGTGACTTAAAAAACCTTGTTTACTAGATCTTTTTTTCCTCTTTGCAACACATATTAAATCACCAAAATCGGAGTTAAAATGAAAATGGTAGGGTCATTTGAAGTATACTTATCAATTGCTGAAATGATACATCGTTCGGTAAACAATCAGTAAGAAAACTTTAAATAACCATAACCTTTTCACTTTAACTCCGATTTGAGTAATTGAAATTGCGGTTGAAAGAGAAAGAGAAGATCCATAAATTTATTGTATTAACTTACTTTCCGATCACTTGTAAGGGGTCACGGTTGACCCATAATTTGTAAATTAAATAGCAACGGGACCGGTTAACGAAAAATAACTTAATGCACCTAGTTTACTAGATCTTTTCTTCCTTTTTCAAACGCATTTTAAATTGCTAAAATCAGAGTTAAAACTAAAATGTTCGGGTCATTTGAAGTTTACGTTTCGATTGTTGAAATGATAGACCGTTCGATAAACAATCGGTAAGTACACTTCAAATGACCTTAACTATTTCGTTTTAACTACGATTTGAGTAATTCCAAATGTCGTGGAAGGAGGAAGAGAAGATTTACCAATTCATGTGCATTAAACTTACCTTCCGATCACTAGTGACCGGTCATTTGAAGTTTACTTATCATTTGCTGAAATGATACACCGTTTGAAAAACAATCGATAAGTGAACTTTAAATGGCCATTATTTTTTCGTTTTAACTCTGATTTGAGTAATTCAAAATGCAGTGGAAAGAGAAAGAGAAGATCCATAAATTTATTGAATTAACTTACTTTTCGATCACTTGTGAGGGGTCACTGTTGACTAATAATTTGTAAATTAAATAGAAACAGGACCGTTTAACGGAAAATAACTTAAAACTCCTATATTATTAGCTCTTTTCTTCCTCTTTCCAATGCATATTAAATCACTAAAATAGGAGTTAAAACGAAAATGGTAGGGTCATTTGAAGTTTACTTATCATTTGCTGAAATGACACACCGTTCGAAAAATAATGGATAAGTGAACTTTAAAATGACCATAACGTTTTCGTTTTAACTCCGATTTGAGTAATTGAAAATGCGGTGGAAAGAGAAAGAGAAAATCTATAAATTTATTGCATTAGCTTACTTTCCGATCACTTGTGAGAGGTCACGGTTGACTAATAATTTGTAAATTAAATAGCAACAAGACCGGTTAACGAAAAATAACTTAAAGCACCAAGTTTACTAGATCTTTTCTTTCTCTTTCAAATGCATTTTAAATCGTTGAAATTGAAGTTAAAACTAAAATGTTAGGGTCATTTGAAGTTTACTTACCGATTGTTGAAATGATACATCGTTTGATAAATAATCGGTAAATACACATCAAATGACCATAACTTTTTCGTTTTAACTACGATTTGAGTAATTCCTAATGCGGTCGAAAGAGGAAAAGAAGATCTACAAATTCATATGCATTAATTAAACTTACTTTCTTATCACCGGTGATCGGTCACGGTTGATTAATACTACAAACATTTGATAGCGACAGGACTAGTCACCGGTTATTGAAAAGTAACTTAAATCACCTAGTTTACTAGATCTTTTCTTCCCCTTTCCAACGCATATTAAATCACTAAAATCAGAGTTAAAACGAAAATGGTACGGTCATTTGAGGTTTACTTTTCAATTGCTGAAATGATGTACTGTTCGAAAAATAATCGGTAAGTAGACTTTAAATGACCATAACTTTTTCGTTTTAACTCTGATTTGAGTAAATGAAAATGTAGTGGAAAGATAAAGAGAAGATTTACAACTTTTTTTTTACATTAACTAACTTTCTGATCAACGGTGACCTGTCACGGTTGACTAATACTGCAAACATTTCATAGCAACAGGACCGGTCACCGGTTACTGTAAAGTGACTTAAAAAACCTTGTTTACTAGATTTTTTTTCCTCGTTCCAACACATATTAAATTACTAAAATCGAAGTTAAAATGAAAACGGTAGGGTCATTTGAAGTATACTTATCAATTTCTAAAATGATACATCGTTCGTTAAACAATCAATAAGTAAACTTTAAATAACCATAACCTTTTCGTTTTAACACCGATTTGAGTAATTGAAAATGCTGTGGAAAGAGAAAGAAAAGATCCATAAATTTTGTGCATTAACTTACTTTCTGATCACTAGTGAGGGGTCACGGTTGACTAATAATTTGTAAATTAAATAGCAACGGGATCGGTTAACGGAAAATAACTTAAAACACCTACTTTACTAGCTCTTTTCTTCCTTTTTCAAACGCATTTTAAATTGTTGAAATAAGAGTTAAAACTAAACTCTTGGAGTCATTTGAAGTTTACTTATCGATTATTGAAATGATATACCGTTAGATAAACTATCGGTAAATACACTTAAAATGACCATAACTTTTTCGTTTTAACTACTATTTGTGTAATTCCAAATGTGGTGGAAGGAGGAAGAGAAGATGTACCAATTCATGTGCATTAAACTTACTTTTCGATCACCGGTGACCGGTCACGGTTGATTAATACTACAAATATTTGATAGCGACCGTACCGGTCACCGGTTATCGAAAAGTAACTTAAAGCACCTAGTTACTGGATCTTTTTTTCGTCTTTCCAAGAAATTAAACCACTAAAATCGAAGTTAAAACGAAAATGGTAGGTTCATTTGAAGATTACTTATGGATTGCTGCAATGATACATCGTTCGGTAAACAATCAGTAAGTAAACTTTAAATAACCATAAGTTTCTCGCTTTAACTCTGATTCGAGTAATTGAAATTGCGATTGAAAGAGAAAGAGAAGATCCATAAATTTATTGTATTAACTTACTTTCCGATCACTTGTAAGGGGTCACGGTTGACAAATATTTTGTAAATTAAATAGCAACGGGATCGGTTAACGAAAAATAACTTAAAGCACCTGGTTTACTAGATCTTTTCTTCCTCTTTCAAACGCATTTTAAATTGCTAAAATCATAGTTAAAACTAAAATGTTCGGGTCATTTGAAGTTTACGTATTGATTGTTGAAATGATAGACCGTTCGATAAACAATCGGTAAGTACACTTCAAATGACCCTAACTATTTCGTTTTAACTACGATTTGAGTAATTCCAAATGTCGTGGAAGGAGGAAGAGAAGATATACAATTCATGTGCATTAAACTTACTTTTCGATCACTGGTGACCGGTCACGGTTGATTAATACTACAAATATTTGATAGCGACGGTACCGGTCATCAATTATGGAAAAGTAACCTACAACACCTAGTTTAATAGATCTTTTCATCCTCTTTCCAACACATATGAAATCACTAAAATCAGAGTTAAAACGAAAACTGTAGGGTTTGAAGTTTACTTATCATTTGCTGAAATGTTACACCGTTTGAAAAACAATCGATAAGTAAACTTTAAATGACCATAAATTTTTCATTTTAACTCTGTTTTGAGTAATTGAAAATGCGGTGGAAACAGAAAGAGAATATCCATAAATTTTGTGCATTAACTTAAATCACTAAAATCAGAGTTAAAACCAAAACGGTAGGGTCATTTGAAGTTTACTTATCATTTGCTAAAATGATACACTATTAGAAAATTAATCAGTAAGTAAACTTTAAATAACCATAACTTTTTTGTTTTAGCTCTGATTTGAGTAATTGAAAATGCGGTGGAAAGAGAAAGAGAAAATCCATAAATTTATTGCTTTAACATACATACTAATCACTTGTGAGGGTTCACGGTTGACTAATAATTTGTAAATTAAATAAAACAGGACCGTTTAACGGGAAATAACTTCAAACACCTAGTTCCCTAGATCGTTTCTTGTTCTTTCAAACGCATTTTAAATCGCTGAAATTGAAGTTAAAACTAAAAGGTTCGGGTCATTTGAAGTTTACTTATCGATTGTTGAAATGATACACCGTTTGATAAATAATCGGAAAGTACACTTCAAAAGACCATAACTTTTTTGTTTTAACTACGATTTGAGTAATTTCAAATGCGGTGTAAGGAGGAAAAGGAGATCCACAAATTCATGTGCATTAATCAAACTTACTTTCTGATCACCGCTGACCGGTCACATTTTTTTTAACACTACAAACATTTGATAGCGACGGGACTGGTCACCGGTTATCGAAAAGTAACTTAAAGCACCTAGTTACTAGATCTTTTTTTTGGTCTTTCCAACACATATTAAATCACTAAAATCGGAGTTAAAACGAAAACGGTAGGGTCATTTGAAGTTTACTTTTCATTTGCTGAAATGATACACCATTCGAAAAACAATCGATAAGTGAACTTTAAACGGCCATAACTTTTTCTCTTTAAATCCGATTTGAGTAATTGAAAATGCGGTGGAAAAAGAAAGAGAAAATCCATAAATTTATTGCATTAACTTACTTTCCGATCACTTGTGTGGGTTCACAGTTCACTAATAATTTGTAAATTAAATAGAAATAGGACCTGTGAACGGAAAATAACTTAAAGCACATAGTTTCCTAGATCTTTTCTTTCTCTTTCAAACGCATTTTAAATTGCTGAAAACAGAGTTAAAACAAAAATGTTCGGTTCATTTGAAGTTTACTTATTGATTGTTGAAATGATACACCGTTCGATAAACAATCGGTAAGTAAACTTCAAATGACCCTAACTTTTCCGTTTTAACTACAATAAGAGTAATTCCAAATGCGGTGGAAGGAGGAAGAGAAGATCTACCAATTTAAGTGCATTAAACTAACCTTCCGATCACCGGTGACGGGTCATGGTTTATTAATACTACAAATCTTTGATAGCGATGGGACCGATCACCGGATTTCGAAAAGTAACTTAAAGCACCTAGTTTACTAGATGATTTCTTCCTCTTTCCAACGCATATTAAATCACTAAAATTAGAGTTAAAGCGAAAACGGTAGGGTCATCTGAGGTTTACTTATCATTTGCTGAAATGATACACCATTAAAAAAAAAATCGATAACTGAACTTTAAATGACCATCACTTTTTCGTTTTAACTCCGATTTGAGTAATTAAAAATGCGGTGGAAAGAGAAAGAGAAAATCCATAAATTTATTGCCTTAACTTACTTTCCGATCACTTGTGAGGGTTCACAGTTCACTAATAATTTGTAAATTAAATAGAAATAGGACCTGTGAACGGAAAATAACTTAAAGCACCTAGTTTCCTAGATCTTTTCTTTCTCTTTCAAACGCGTTTTAAATTGCAGAAAATGAAGTTAAAACTAAAATGTTCGGGTCATTTGAAGTTTACATATTGATTGTTGAAAGGTACACCGTTCGATAAACAATCGGTAAGTACACTTCAAATTATCCTAACTTTTGTTGTTTTAACTACGATTAGAGTAATTCCAAATGTTGTGGAAGGAGGTAGAGAAGATCTACCAATTCATGTGAATTAATTAAACTTACTTTCTGATCACCGGTGACCGGTCACGGTTGATTAATAAGACAAACATTTGATAGCGACGAGACTGGTCACCGATTATCAAAAAGTGACTTAAAGCACCTAGTTTACAAGATCTTTTCTTCTTCTTTTCAACGCATATTAGATCACAAAAATCGGAGTTAAAATGAAAACGGTAGGGTCATTCGAAGTTCACTTATCATTTTGCTGAAATGATGCATCGCTAGAAAAATAATCAGTAAGTAAACTTTAAACAACCATAACTTTTTCGTTTAAACTTTGATTTGAGTAATTGAAAATGCAATGGAAAGAGAAAGAGAAAATCCATAAATTTATTGCATTAACTTACTTTCCGATCACTTGTGAGGGGTCACGGTTGACTAATAATTTGTAAATTAAATAGCAACAGGACGGTTAACGGAAAATACTACAAATCTTTGATAGCGATGGGACCGATCACCGGATTTTGAAGAGTAACTTAAAGCGCCTAGTTTATTAGATCTTTTCTTCCTCTTTCCAATGCATATTAAATCACTAAATCGGAGTTAAAACGAAAACGGTAGGGTCATTTGAAGTTTACTTATCATTTGTTGAAATGATACACCGTTCGGAAAACAATCGATTAGTGAACTTTAAATGACCATAACTTTTTTGTTTTAACTCTGATTTTGGTAATTGAAAATGTGGTGGAAAGAGAAAGAGAAAATCCCTAAATTTATTGCATTAACTTACTTTCCGATCACTTGTGAGGGGTCACGGTTGACTAATAATTTGTAATTTAAATAGCAACAGGACGGTTAACGGAAAATAACTTAAAGCACCTCGTTTCCTATATCTTTTCTTTCTCTTTCAAACGCATTTTAAATAGCTGAAATTGGAGTTAAAACTAAAATGTTCGGGTCATTTGAAGTTTACTTATCGATTGTTGAAATAATACACCGTTTGATAAATAATTGGTAAGTACACTTCAAATGACCATAACTTTTTTGTTTTAACTACGATTTGAGTAATTCTAAATGCGGTAGAAGGAGGAAAAGAAGATCCAAAAATTCAGGTGCATTAGTTAAACTTACTTTCTTATCACCGGTGACCGGTCACATTTTATTTATACTACAAACATTTGATAGCGATGGGACTGGTCACCGGTTATCGAAAAGTAACTCAAATCTTTCCAACTCATATTAAATCACTAAAATCGGAGTTAAAATGAAAACGGTAGGGTCATTTGAAGATTTCTTGTGGATTGCTGAAATGATACATCGTTCGGTAAAAAATTAGTTAGTAAACTTTAAATAACCATAACTTTTTCGCTTTAACTCCGATTTGAGTAATTGAAATTGCGGTGGAAAGAGAAAGAGAAGCTTCATACATAAATTTATTGCATTAACTGTAATACCCTGTATTTCACAAAAAAAAAAAAAAAAAAAAAAAAATTTACTATTTGAAATTTTTACTATTTGGGCCACGCCCGAACGTTCAGGCGCATGCCAGAACGTTCAGGCGCCATGCCAGAACGTTCAGGCGCCATGCCAGAACGTTCAGGCGCCTGCCAGAACGTTCAGGCGCCATGCCAGAACGTTCAGGCGCCTGCCAGAACGTTCAGGCGCACAAAATCTCTATATAAGAAACCTCCTCATTTCTCATTTCTCACACCAAATCACCTTCTCTTGTGATTTTTCTTCTCCTTTCTACGCATTCTAAGTTTTTAGTCTTTGAGACTCCCGGTGCGGTGCAACAAAGTTCTGTCCGGAGGAAAGCGCCAGATCTGAAAGCGGTGCAACGAAGTTCTGTTCGGAGAAAAGCACCAGATCTGAAGGTGGGGTACGAAACATAGGTTTGCGTGTTTTATAACTTTTATTAAAGTTTACATTCAATTATTATTATGTCTACTATTCATTTACACTGCATTATGTTAAAAATGTTATGACCTAAATGTTATAACTTTGCACGTCGTGATACCGACCCTGATAAGGTTCACAAGACGTTGCCAAAGTCAGTCTAAATGTCAAGAAAGACCAGACCAGTAAACTAGACCAGTTCATGCATTGGCATCATACATATCACCACCTAAGGACGTATATGGTTTATGACTCATAGAATAGTTAGAAGCATTGCTCACTATTCATTATATTTCTCTGGAGAAGGAGGTACATGAGAACCCGGCTACACCCGGGGAGGGACATCAGTACGTGAATTCAGAGCATCGTTCCTGTACATGAATTCAGGCGATGTACGCTCATCAAACCATTAATACGTGACGGTGTCATGCATACATTCATATTGATTGATTATGATGCTCACATGTGTAATTTAAGATATTTGATATTGAAGTAGGCTTTATTAATTGTTATACTCATGCACTATTTACCCACTGAGCGCGTTAAGCTCACTCCAATATTATCAAATCTTTCACAGGAAATTAGGGTGGACTGGGTGCAGGTTATGGGGCCCACATTTTGTACCCTTTGTATGAATCATTGGGGATTTTGGGAGTATGTTCCCTTGACCATTTTATGTACAAAAGTATTCTGAATTATATGAAATCAGATTTGTACTGTGTACCGTATTTCCGCTGCGCACTCTGTTATTACCATTATGATTGTTCCAAATGCACGCCCCGTCCGAGAGTGCACCGCCGGTTTAGGCGCGTCCGGGCGGGGTGTGACATTTAATGGTATCAGAGGGTACGGTCCACGGCCCGCCCAAGTCCACCAAATTAGGGGAAGAAACTATAATTGATTTAAATATACATATAGTCATAATTTATTAGAAACTATATGCGTAGTTATTATTGAATATATGTATCTATATACATTAGAGTATATGAGGTACGTATAAAAAAAAAAAAAAAAAAAAATTCGAAAAAAAAAAAAATTTTATTTTTCAAAAATTATTTATTCGAAAAAAAAAAAAATAAAATTATTTTTCGAAAATTAATTATTCGAAAAAAAAAAATTGTGGTGTCGGCCACCACCTCTGCCATTGCCGTTGCTACGGCCACCTCGCCCATAACGACCGCCACGGCCATGATTTCGGAAACCCTGGTGGTTAGAGTTAAAAGGTTCAGCCGCAGGTGTTGTGGCTTCATTCGTCGAAACCGGGGCTGGGAGGGCTGGGTTGTGATTGTAGTAGGGCTTTTTCCTGTTGCCCTGTTGTGTGCCTTGTTGGGAAAATGTGGCAGGCCGTTTGCCCTTATTCATTCGCTGTTCTTGTAAGAGCTTCTCTTGTTCAAAGCTCATGGCCTTGTCAACAACCTCCTTGTAAATCTTGATGTCCAAGATCGATAAGGCTTGCCGAATGTCATGGCGAAGGCCATTATAAAATTTCTCGGACTTATCTCGCTCCGTTGAGATGGTGGAGAGAGAGTAGACAGATAATTCTTTGAATTTTCCAGCATATTCTCTGACGGTCATGGTGCCCTGATATAACTTAGCAAATTCCTGGCGCTTCTGCTTTGTCACTACGCTGGGAAAATACTCATCAATAAACATTGACTCAAACTGTTGACAAGTCATATCTGCTATATTGACCCGTGGGTCTTCTTTCACTGTGAGCCACCATTTGTTTGCTCCACCAACAAGTTGGTAAGTTGCTAGTGGAATTTTGCGAGTCTCATCAACTCCCATTGCATCAAGAGCCTTCTTTGACTCATCTAGCCACTTTTGCACCTCATCAGGATCAATGGTGCCATCGAAAGTAAGAGGTTGTAGTCGCTTGTATTTAGTAATCTGATCGGTTTGAGCTTCCGACCCAAATTTTATAGGTGCTTGGACCGTGGCAACCTGACTGGCTGCAGTCTCACGAACGGCAGTTTGAACAGTGACCTTCATTGCCTCAATAAATCCAGCAAAGAAGGTTTCAATGCTTGAAGGCATGGCAAAGGGTGCGGGTGGTGGTGGTATTGCCTGCCCAGATGTAGTGGCAGTGTCGGGTGTGGCCTGTGCTGTTGTCGGAGGCGGCGGTTCCTGAATCTCAGGAGGTGCCTCAACTGTGGGACGAACAGTACGTGGTCTTCCTCTCTTCCTGGTTTGCATTTTCTCACTGGCAAGGAGAAAAGAAAACCAAGATTAAGAAATTGTAGGCAAGTATAATGTTATAGTATGCTCAGCAACAATTTCGAGAGTACTGTAATATTAAAATCACCTATTTTTCTAAGTAGAGTGTAAAGTTGTTGTTGAGGAATCAAAGAATCTTATATATCTCGTATGTGTGGCCATGGTGTAAAAACAAACAAGGTTAGAATGTCTATATAATAAGTAGAAAACTTTGCAAGTATTTAAAATGATTTTGTTTTGGTGTTCGTGAACATACATATATTTCATTGAAAATCCATACGAGTCATAAGAATTCTAAGATTTGCCTCGGTAAATAGCCTGAACTAACGTTCTATCGCAAGCTTATGCATTCATACGCTTACTCTTAGTCTGTTCGATTATTATCCAAGTTCGTATGTCCCATACCACATGAATTTAGTAATAAGGGTGTCAACCAAGTTAAGTTGTATGAACACGGTCTCTAAAAACATTGGCTGAATAGAAGTTCACTAATAGTATCGTCCAAATTTACTCGTCCCATACCGTGTAAACTTAGTGATAATATTAGTAATGCAACTTTCTCCAAATGTTTCTTTTCACACAAGGTCATGGGTTTTCTTACTTCCACATTTTATTTAGTATCATCCAATTTTGTTGTGTCCCATACCACTCCAAAGTTAGTGATACAAAAGAAAGAATGGTTGTAAGTCGGCCCACCAAAGATAGTCTTAAACAAAACATTTCATTTATATATAATAGAAAAATTTACATTGCCAGTAATCAATTTTGACATTCTTGCCTACCACCATTTCTTCGAGATCTACTGTTATGTACAGAATGACTACTAACAGAAGGTTGAGAGTGTGCGCGCTCTGCGTTGGAGTTTTGCAAACGAGTTAATACATGATTGTGGCTCTCTTTCAGTGCAGCAATATTGGATGCCATTTCATCTAACCGTTCAAGTAGGTTAGTCGGTTGTCCCATTGGTGGTTGATGGGTTGGTTGTCTCGTAGGTGAAGGGTAGGCCATAGGCATTGGAGGAAAGTATTGGTTGTATGGGTGATTCATAGGTGGAACGTAGTTGTATTGATTGTGCGGAGATCCCCAAACCGGAACCCCTTGGATAATTTGGTTTGTTTGAGATGAAAAAGTTGGGAACAATGGGCTCAGTGGAATGTTGGGTCCTCCAAGATTTGGTGAGGCCCAGTACTGTTGTTGTTGGTTTACAGCAACTTGTGGAACTGGCTGATACTGTACCGCAGAAGGTGGAAATCTTTGGTACGAAGTGTTGCCTTGAGTTGGTACGTTCCAAGTTGGTGGATTTGCTTGTGGACCTTGTCTATCATGACTTTGTAGTGGCGAATTTAGTGTGGCATATAATTCTTCATCAGTAAGTGGTGGATCAATTGGATCAGTATTCAGGGCTGGGTTTGATGTAGGATTGGGATTTGAATCATTATTTGGGCCGTCTCTGACAGGCATCTTGCGTCGACATTTGCGAAGGCAACGCCCGTGCTTGTCCCTCATTCTTTCGGCAATTCTGTTTGTCGTGCCGAATACCTCTTCGTCAGTTACCCCTCCACTTGTGCCATAGGTCTTGAAGATAGAGGATGCTGTAACTGGTTCAGTGATCAGCTTTGACGTTCCATTGAAAGTGTCAACGTTGGTCTCGTGAAGTATCCTCATAATCAAGATTCCGTAGCCGAGGAATTCCTTCTTTAAAGGGTTTTGAATCACTCTCAACATTTGTTGGATGATGATGTGTGGTAGAGAGACTTTTATGTTCTTCTCTATGCAATACAGCACAAGGAGTTGGGCCCTTGACATAGTGCCCCTAGTGCCCCTTTCTGGCAAGATGTTGTCGTATACAATCTTTCCGAGGCCGACAAGAGATGGCTTAAGATGATTGTTTGGAAGGTTGGTGTATGTTGATTGAGTGTATGGCTCTTTGGCGAGGGAATTGAACAGTTGTGCATTAGATTCTGCGATCGCCGCAACTGTCTGGGGGTCATGTGGATCAATAATCAGTTCCTCAATCGGAATCTCCAAAAGGCGAGCAATAATCGCGATATTGATAGGAATTGTCGTTCCCATGATTGTTGTCTCTAAGTGAGGGCTGATCGGATCTCCGTGAAGTCCCACGTAATTCATGGCTTCATAGAAGGATCTACCAAGTTGTAAGAGACTTGACCCTCGACTTTGGTTATATTTAACCAATCCAGTGTTGCGAGTTTGTCATGAAGGATCGGACGGAGGCGGAGATCGCTATTGTCGATGCTCCTCATGGTCACAATCTCTCTTTTGGACAATTCCGTTAGTCTAGTGGGAATTGGTTCCCTACTAGTAGAAGTTGTTCCCTCCCTTGAGGTCATTCTTTTGCTGAAAGGAAAATAAATTTGTGTGAAAGACACAAAATATATTCCTAATATTTTTAAGAGTTATGCCTTGTCTTCTAGACATTATTTTCGAGTTTTCTGTTGATGTTTATGCCATCATGAAATTTTCTTCATTAGTGATTTGATGCATATATGTCGTATTCACCTATGAATGTATAGACATATCTCATCATAATTATATATATAGTTTTCATAAAGCAACTATATATATATATATATTGTTAAAATTTAGACTATATAAAAATCATATATAGTTATTTTTAATCTTAACTATATATAGAAGTCATATATATATATAGTTTTAGATATATCAAAATTTTTTTTTTTTTTTTTTTTTTTCGAATAAATAATTTTCGAATAGTAATTTTTTTTTTTTCTCGAATAAATAATTTTCGAAAAATAATTTTTTTTTTTTTTTTTTTCTCTTGGTAACGACAATGAATCACCAGCTCTGTACCCTCCAGAAGTACGCGATGTTCCAGTCGTCTCTGAATTCCCAACAGTTTTTCTTAATGACCTTCCTGGTCTACCTCCAGTTAGGGAATTCGATTTTGAGATCAACCTCATACCTGGGACAGGACCTATCTCAATTCCACCATACAGAATGTCAAATGTTGAACTGGTCGAATTAGACAAACAACTTAAGGAATTAGAGAGTAATGGCTTCATCCGAAAGAGTTCTTCACCCTGGGGCGCTCCAGTTCTGTTTGTTCGCAAAAAGGATGGTTCGTTACGACTTTGCATCGATTATCGCAAGTTGAATAACGCACCATCAAGAACAGATATCCGTTGCCCAGGATCGATGACTTGTTCGACCAACTTAGAGATGCCAAATACTTCTCTAAGATTGATTTACGGTCCGGTTATCACCAACTCCGGATCCGAGAATCGGACATCACCAAGACGGCGTTCCGAACTCGGTACGGTCATTACGAATTCTTAGTTATGTCGTTTGGTCTAACAAACGCCCCTGCAGCATTCATGGATTTGATGAATCGCATATTCAGGTTATACGATGCTGCATTTTGGACTTTCATGACGGATGGGCCAAGTATTTGCATCTAGCCGAGTTTGCATACAACAACAGCTACCAAACTAGTATCGGCATGGCACCATACGAGGCTCTCTATGGTCGGCCTTGCAGATCTCCGATGTGGCGACCCCGCGCCCCGGACCACCAACCCCGCAGGGAATGGCATGCGGAATGCCGGGGCGGGACGCCCGGCGTAGGCATATCCGACCACTCCTCAACTCCCGTGAGGTGGTTGAGACCCTACAAGCCTTATCCCAAACAACGATATGATATCAAAAGGTATTAAACAAAACTACCCACCGTATTAATCATCCAAGACAAGAGATAATCCATAAAAAAAAAATGAACCATAAATAATAATCATAATCCCTACAGTCCATTAAAATTGACATACTCATAAAGTCCAAAATTGTGGGTACAAATAAAACCGTCATATGCCCACATAGTCTATCTAACAAGTTCCAACTCACCCATACTACAATGTGGTAAGTGTTATAATTACATAATCCAAAATATAGTACTTCATAATTTAAAACACAATTCAATCAAAATGCCTCTCAACTCACATCGAGGACTTGGATTCTCTCGCAGGCAAGGCCCTCAAGATATGACTACTCCCTTGCCCTTATTCGGGACAGAAGGACCTGAAAGAGGAAAATGAGGGTGAGCCAACGATGCCCAGTGAATAGAATTCAAATATGCTATCAATACTCATCAATAAAAACCATGTATGCATGTCAATGTGTAGCATGATTAAAAGCTCATAACATATAGATATCAAGCATTTATAATAAGTTCGATGCAAGTAAAAGTTTATCAATTTGGATCCACATTCCACATGCCTTGGGTTACTAGTCCACGTCTATTTCGCCGTGCCGTTGATCCCAATCATGTTTACTTGGGTTACTAGTCCACGTCTATTTCACCGTGCCGTTGATCCCAATCATTTCCTTCTTAAAACCCTCCTATGACAAGGTCAAGTCCCCCTATTAGCCAGATAGATGGGCCCAACCAAAGTCATAAGGTTTTCTCAAATCAATGCATCATTCAAAACATTAGAACACATTCATGCTTTCAACATACAATATATATAAGTGATATGATGACATAAATGATATAATCATAAGTGAAGCCTACTCACAACCAAGCCTCGCGAGAGTATTTAGTCACACACGACCACCATACCGAATCAACCCAATCAAGATCCTGAAACATACATCAATATCCTACCATACATCAATTTCTATGCTCAATTACATAGACATTACAAATCAACCCTAAATCAGCCCACATATAATTAATAGGCCTAAATCCCATTTAATCCCATCATTCAACTCAAATCACATGACTTAGGCCTCTAATGCATAGTTCTCATTCATAAACCATTCTATTAATCAAAAATACTGATTTTCAATTCCTTAGGCATAAACATGTCCAAATTTGGGTCACTTGATCACAAGTAGGCCTAACCCATGATATGGTCACAACCACCAAATCAGTAGCATAATCAACCCTAATCATGCTTAATTAAACATAAGTTGCATCAATTCAATGATTCTAAGCCAAAAGCATCAAAAGCCCTAAAATATGAAATTTTCCATACTTAGGCCATATTGTCGATTTACACTAGGTCGCCATGTTCAGCCATGTATATCACTGATTTTGCATCATGGGTTCATCCACAATGGCAACTAGGTCAACATAGTTGACATGCAAGCTATTTGGAAAGGTCTAAGTTCATATTCTAAATGTAGGTCTAATACAAACAACCCTACCAATTCTTCACATGTATTATTCTGTTCAGATGTATCAATCTACCAACAGAAATATGTAATCACAAAATCAACCGTACAGATTGAAGTATGTGAAGAAACAAACCTTCTGTCCAAATATCAGCCCAATCCAACGGTGGACCGAAAAGATATGTATCTTTGATGAGCAAGTGTCTAATCAGACAGTTTCTCCTTTCCTGCTGCAAATACCCAAACTCAGATGGCTATATCACACAAAATAATTAACGTATAAATATTTCCACCGTTCAGAATACAGAAATATCTGTTGTAAACTACATACTCAAATTTGATATCCATCCAACGGTACGTTGAGGAGATCTACAAGTTTTACCGAAACGGAACGAGAAACCCAGAAATTCCGACCAGCTTTGTTTCAGAGATTATATCTCTTAGCAAAAGCTTCTAATTACGATCTCCACCGTTCAGAATGTATAAATATCAGTTATAAACTAAATACCCAAATTTGATAACCATCTAACGGTAGATTTAGGAGATCTATAAGTTTGAGCGAAACAGTACGAGAAATCCAGACTTTCCGGCCAGCTTTGTTTGAGAGGTTAGATCTCTCAGAAGAAACCTCTGATCAAGATCTCCACCGACCAGAATGAAGAACCATAAGCTACGAACGTGCTGACAAAATTTGAGCTCAATCTGACCGTAAATTCCAAAGATCCACTTCTTTGATGAAAATCTCGCAGGGTTCTTACTCCTGCAACTCTCTCCTTCTTTCTCTTCTTCTTTCCTTTCTCTTCTTTTCTTTCTCTTCTTCTTTCTTTTCTCTCCACTCACCTCTTTCTAGCACTTCCTTGATTCCCTCCTTGATTCTCTCCTTGATTCTCTCCTTGTTTTCCTCTCCTTGGTTCCCTCCACTCATTCTAGCACTTCCTTGAAGAAGACAAGTGGGCATTGGACACTTGTCCACTTTCATGCACCAACCTTCACATGTGTTGGTCTCATACTACCCATACCAACCACATGTATTTTAAATGTCCAATCCATTTAATACACCAAATCTTCAA
This sequence comes from Paratinospora sagittata, assembly GCA_035771175.1. Lineage (NCBI taxonomy): Eukaryota > Viridiplantae > Streptophyta > Magnoliopsida > Ranunculales > Menispermaceae > Paratinospora > Paratinospora sagittata. The sequence continues at coordinate 19,176,447 of CM069605.1, forward strand.
TTTCATTTATCCTTTTATTCCATCAATCTTAACCCATATCAATTCATGGTTTAATGAGCCCATGCATAAATAATAACATATGCATTAAACTTTAATTTAACATGACTCATATACAATTTATGATACATATATTTATATACATTATCAAGCATTAACTATACAAACATTAAACAATCATCAAACAAACACCAAACATATCAAGGCAACACATAGAGTTTGGGCAAAATACAATTGGGTTATGGGCTAGATGAAATAATTTTCGGGGCGTCACATCCGATATGCTGGTTAGATATGGCAGATCGACCGCAGTTAGGCCCTGAACTAGTACAAGAGACTTCTGAAAAGATCACACTCGTAAAGGAACGGCTTCGTGTTGCACAAAGTCGACAGAAGAGCTATGCTGACAAGCGGCGACAACCTCTAGAATTTGATAAGGGGGACTTTGTTTTTCTGAAAGTCCAGCCCACAAGGGGTGTCAAACGCTTTGGGATCAAAGGCAAGCTCTCCCCGCGATATATCGGTCCATTTCCGATCATTGAACGTATCGGCAAACTTGCTTATCGTCTGTCCCTTCCATCATCCATGCCTAAGGTTCATGACGTTTTTCACGTATCTATGCTTCGCAAGTATCGTCCTGATCCTTCGCATATCATCCCTTTAGTCGAGGTTCGGGTTGAGGAAGGAAATACGTACCAGGAGAAAGCAATCCAGATTTTAGATACAAAAACTCAAGAACTACGGCGCCGTAGCATACCACTTGTGAAAGTGCTCTGGGATCACCACGGCGTAGAGGAAGCAACATGGGAACTAGAATCAACAATTAAACAAAAATACCCTGAATTGTTTTCTAGCACCAACTGATGAAGTGATACGTTGTATTATTTTCACTTATCAATATCAGGATGAAACATTGTTTACACCTACCTTAATACATTGTTTCACTTCAAGAACTACCAGATGTCTGAAAATAATATCAATGGATAGAGTATTGCACACATGCAGTGGCCTCATTCACAGCCTGTGGCTACTTCTCAAACCGCCAACCCCCATCACTACTTGACTTGATTTCGAGGGCGAAATCCCTTTAAGGGGGGTAGAGTGTAATACCCTGTATTTCACAAAAAAAAAAAAAAAAAAAAAAAAAAAAATTTACTATTTGAAATTTTTACTATTTGGGCAACGTCCGAACGTTCAGGCGCATGCCAGAACGTTCAGGCGCCTGCCAGAACGTTCAGGCGCCTGCCCGAACGTTCAGGCGCCTGCCCGAACGTTCAGGCGCCATGCCAGAACGTTCAGGCGCCTGCCAGAACGTTCAGGCGCCATGCCAGAACGTTCAGGCGCCATGCCAGAACGTTCAGGCGCCTGCCAGAACGTTCAGGCGCACAAAATCTCTATATAAGAAACCTCCTCATTTCTCATTTCTCACACCAAATCACCTTCTCTTGTGATTTTTCTTCTCCTTTCTACGCATTCTAAGTTTTTAGTCTTTGAGACTCCCGGTGCGGTGCAACAAAGTTCTGTCCGGAGGAAAGCGCCAGATCTGAAAGCGGTGCAACGAAGTTCTGTCCGGAGAAAAGCACCAGATCTGAAGGTGGGGTACGAAACATAGGTTTGCGTGTTTTATAACTTTTATTAAAGTTTACATTCAATTATTATTATGTCTACTATTCATTTACACTGCATTATGTTAAAAATGTTATGACCTAAATGTTATAACTTTGCACGTCGTGATACCGACCCTGATAAGGTTCACAAGACGTTGCCAAAGTCAGTCTAAATGTCAAGAAAGACCAGACCAGTAAACTAGACCAGTTCATGCATTGGCATCATACATATCACCACCTAAGGACGTATATGGTTTATGACTCATAGAATAGTTAGAAGCATTGCTCACTATTCATTATATTTCTCTGGAGAAGGAGGTACATGAGAACCCGGCTACACCCGGGGAGGGACATCAGTACGTGAATTCAGAGCATCGTTCCTGTACATGAATTCAGGCGATGTACGCTCATCAAACCATTAATACGTGACGGTGTCATGCATACATTCATATTGATTGATTATGATGCTCACATGTGTAATTTAAGATATTTGATATTGAAGTAGACTTTATTAATTGTTATACTCATGCACTATTTACCCACTGAGCGCGTTAAGCTCACTCCAATATTATCAAATCTTTCACAGGAAATTAGGGTGGACTGGGTGCAGGTTATGGGGCCCACATTTTGTACCCTTTGTATGAATCATTGGGGATTTTGGGAGTATGTTCCCTTGACCATTTTATGTACAAAAGTATTCTGAATTATATGAAATCAGATTTGTACTGTGTACCGTATTTCCGCTGCGCACTCTGTTATTACCATTATGATTGTTCCAAATGCACGCCCCGTCCGAGAGTGCACCGCCGGTTTAGGCGCGTCCGCGCGGGGTGTGACATTAACTTAATTTTCGATCACTGGTGAGGGGTCACGAGTGACTAATAATTTATAAATTAAATAGCGACGGGACCGGTTAACGAAAAATTACTTAAAGCACCTGGTTCACTAGATCTTTTCTTCCTCTTTCAAACGCATTTTAAATTGCTAAAATCAGAGTTAAAACTAAAATGCTCGGGTCATTTGAAGTTTGCTTATTGATTGTTGAAATGATACACGGTTCGATAAACAATCGGTAAGTAAACTTCAAATGACCCCAACTTTTTCGTTTTAAGTATGATTAGAGTAATTCCAAATGCGGTGGAAGGAGGAAGAGAAGATCTACCAATTCATGTGCGTTAAACATACCTTCCTATCACCGGTGACCGGTCATGCTTTATTAATACTACAAATCTTTGATAGCGATGGGACCGATCACCGGATTTCGAAGAGTAACTTAAGGCACCTAGTTTATTAGATCTTTTCTTCCTCTTTCCAACGCATATTAAATCACTAAATCGGAGTTAAAACGAAAACGGTAGGGTCATTTGAAGTTTACTTATCATTTGCTGAAATGATACACCGTTCGGAAAACAATCGATAAGTGAACTTTAAATGACCATAACTTTTTTGTTTTAACTCTGGTTTTGGTAATTGAAAATGTGGTGGAAAAAGAAAGAGAAAATCGGTAAATGTATTGCATTAACTTACTTTCCGATCAGTTGTGCGGGGTCACGGTTGACTAATAATTTGTAAATTAAATAGCAACAGGACCGGTTAACGAAAAATTACTTAAAGCACCTGGTTTACTAGATCTTTTCTTTCTCTTTCAAACGCATTTTAAATTGCTGAAATCAGAGTTAAAACTAAAATGTTCGGGTCATTTGAAGTTTACTTATTGATTGTTGAAATGATACACCTTTCGATAAACAATCAGTAAGTAAACTTCAAATGACCCTAACTTTTTTGTTTTAACTACAATTTGAGTAATTGCAAATGCGGTGGAAGGAGGAAGAGAAGATCTACCAATTCATGTGCATTAAACATACCTTCCGATCACCGGTGACCGGTTGTAATACCCTGTATTTCACAAAAAACCGTTTGTTAAATAATCGGTAAGTACACTTCAAATGACAATGACTTTATTTTTTTAACTACAATTTGAGTAATTCCAATTGCGGTGAAAGGAGAAAAAGAAGATCCACAAATTCATGTGCATTAATTAAACTTACTTTCTTATCACCGGTGACAGGCCACATTTTATTAATACTACAAACATTTGATAGCGTCATGACTAGTCACCGATCATCGAAAATTAACTTAAAGGTCCTAGTTACTAGATCTTTTTTTCGTCTTTCCAACACATATTAAATCACTAAAATCGGAGTTAAAACGAAAACGGTAGGGTCATTTGAAGTTTACTTATCATTTGCTGAAATGATACACCGTTCGAAACACAATCGATAAGTGAACTTTAAATGACCATAACTTTTTTCTTTTAACTCTGATTTTAGTAATTGAAAATGCGGTGGAAAAAGAAAGAGAAAATCCGTAAATTTATTGCATTAACTTAGTTTTCGATCACTTGTGAGGGGTCACGGTTGACTAATAATTTGTAAATTAAATATCAACAGGACCGGTTAACGAAAAATTACTTAAAGCACCAGGTTTACTAGATCTTTTCTTCTTCTTTCAAACAAATTTTAAAATTGCTGAAATCATAGTTAAAACTAAATTGTTCGGGTCATTTGAAGTTTCCTTATTGATTGTTGAAATGATACACCGTTCGATAAACAATCGGTAAGTAAACTTCAAATGACCCTAATTTTTTTGTTTTAACTACGATTTGAGTAATTCCAAATGCGGTGGAAGGAGGAAGAGAAAATCTAGCAATTCATGTGCATTAAACATACGTTCCGATCACCGGTGACCGGTCATGGTTTATTAATACTACAAATCTTTGATAGCAATGGGTCCGATCACCGGATTTTGAAAAGTATTTTAAAGCACCTAGTTTACTAGATCTTTTCGTCCTCTTTCCAACGCATATTAAATCACAAAAATCGGAGTTAAAATGAAAACGGTAAGGTCATTTGAAGTTTACTTATCATTTGCTGAAAAGATACACCGTTCGAAAAACAATCGATAAGTGAACCTTAAATGACCATAACTTTTTTGTTTTAACTCTAATTTTAGTAATTGAAAATGCGGAGGGAAAAGAAAGAGAAAATTCGTAAATTTATTGCATTAACTTACTTTCCGATCACTTGTGAGGAGTCACGGTTGACTAATAATTTGTAAATTAAATAGCAACAGGACCGGTTAACGAAAAATTACTTAAAGCACCAGGTTTACTAGATCTTTTCTTCTTCTTTCAAACAAATTTTAAATTGCTGAAATCAGAGTTAAAACTAAATTTTTCGGGTCATTTGAAGTTTCCTTATTGATTGTTGAAATGATACACCGTTCGATAAACAATCGGTAAGTAAACTTCAAATGACCCTAACTTTTTTGTTTTACCTACGATTTGAGTAATTCCAAATGCGGTAGAAGGAGGAAGAGAAAATCTACCAATTCATGTGCATTGAACATACGTTCCGATCTCTTGTGACCGGTCATGGTTTATTAATACTACAAATCTTTGATAGCGATGGGACCGATCACCAGATTTCGAAATGTATTTTAAAGCACCTAGTTTACTAGATCTTTTCGTCCTCTTTCCAACGCATATTAAATCACAAAAATCGGAGTTAAAACGAAAACGGTAGGGTCATTCGAAGTTTACTTATCATTTGCTGAAATGATACACCGTTCGAAAAACAATCGATAAGTGAACTTTAAATGACCATAACTTATTTGTTTTAACTCTGATTTTAGTAATTGAAAATGCGGTGGAAAAAAATAGAGAAAATTCGTAAATTTATTGCATTAACTTACTTTTCGATCACTTGTGAGGGGTCACGGTTGACTAATAATTTGTTAATTAAATAGCAACAGGACCGGTTAACGAAAAATTACTTAAAGCACCAGGTTTACTAGATCTTTTCTTCTTCTTTCAAACAAATTTTAAATTGCTGAAGTCAGAGTTAAAACTAAATTGTTCGGGTCATTTGAAGTTTCCTTATTGATTGTTGAAATGATACACCGTTCGACAAACAATCGGTAAGTAAACTTCAAATGACCCTAACTTTTTTGTTTTAACTACGATTTGAGTAATTCCAAATGCGGTAGAAGGAGGAAGAGAAAATCTACCAATTCATGTGCATTGAACATACGTTCCGATCTCTTGTGACCGGTCATGGTTTATTAATACTACAAATCTTTGATAGCGATGGGACCGATCACCGGATTTTGAAAAGTATTTTAAAGCACCTAGTTTACTAGATCTTTTCGTCCTCTATCCAACGCATATTAAATCACAAAAATCGGAGTTAAAATGAAAACGATAGGGTCATTTGAAGTTTACTTATCATTTGCTGAAAAGATACACCGTTCGAAAAACAATCGATAAGTGAACCTTAAATGACCATAAGTTTTTTGTTTTAACTCTGATTTTAGTAATTGAAAATGCGGTGGAAAAAGAAAGAGAAAATCCATAAATTTATTGTATTAACTTACTTTTCGATCACTTGTGAGGGGTCACGGTTGACTAATAATTTGTTAATTAAATAGCAACAGGACCGGTTAACGAAAAATTACTTAAAGCACCTGCTTTACTAGATATTTTCTTCTTCTTTCAAACGCATTTTAAATTGCTGAAATCAGAGTTAAACCTAAAATGTTCGGGTCATTCGAAGTTTACTTATTGATTGTTGAAATGATACACTGTTCGATAAATAATCGGTAAGTAAACTTCCAATGACCCTAACATTTTGTTTTAGCTATGATTTGAGTAATTCCAAATGCGGTGGAAGGAGGAAGAGAAAATCTACCAATTCATGTGCATTAAACATACGTACCGATCACCGGTGACCAGTCAAGGGTAATTAATACTACAAATCTTTGATAGCGACGGGACTGGTCACTGGTTATCGAAAAGTAACTTAAAGCACCTAGTTTACTAGATCTTTTCTTCCTCTTTCCAACGCATATTAAATGACTAAAATCGGAGTTAAAACGAAAACGGTAGGGTCATTTGAAGTTCACTTATCATTTACTAAAACGATACACTGTTAGAAAAATAATCAGTAAGTAAACTTTAAATAACCATAACTTTTTCGTTTTAACTCTGATTTGAGTAATTGAAAATGCAGTGGAAAGAGAAAGAGAAAACCCATAAATTTATTGCATTAACTTACTTTCCGATCACTTGTGAGGGGTCACGGTTGACTAATAATTTGTAAATTAAATAGCAACAGGACCGGTGAACGGAAAATAACTTAAAGCACCTAGTTTCCTAGATCTTTTCTTTATCTTTCAAACGCATTTTAAATCGCTGAAATTTAAGTTAAAACTAAAATGTTCGGGTCATTTGAAGTTTACTTATCGATTGTTGAAATGATACACCGTTTGTTAAATAATCGGTAAGTACACTTCAAATGACAATGACTTTATTTTTTTAACTACAATTTGAGTAGTTCCAAATGCGGTGAAAGGAGAAATAGAAGATCCACAAATTCATGTGCATTAATTAAACTTACTTTCTTATCACTGGTGACAGGCCACATTTTATTAATACTACAAACATTTGATAGTGACATGACTAGTCACCGATTATCGAAAATTAACTTAAAGCACCTAGTTACTAGATCTTTTTTTCGTCTTTCCAACACATATTAAATAACTAAAATCGGAGTTAAAACGAAAACGGTAGGGTCATTTGAAGTTTACTTATCATTTGCTGAAATGATACACCGTTCGAAAAACAATCGATAAGTGAACTTTAAATGACCATAACTTTTTTGTTTTAACTCTGATTTTAATAATTGAAAATGCGAAGGGAAAAGAAAGAGAAAATTCGTAAATTTATTGCATTAACTTCCTTTCCGATCACTTGTGAGGGGTCACGGTTGACTAATTGTAATACCCTGTATTTCACAAAAAAAAAAAAAAAAAAAAAAAAAAAAAAAAAAAAATTACTATTTGAAATTTTTACTATTTGGGCAACGCCCGAACGTTCAGGCGCCTGCCAGAACGTTCAGGCGCTATGCCAGAACGTTCAGGCGCCTGCCAGAACGTTCAGGCGCTATGCCAGAACGTTCAGGCGCCTGCCAGAACGTTCAGGCGCCTGCCAGAACGTTCAGGCGCCATGCCAGAACGTTCAGGCGCCTGCCAGAACGTTCAGGCGCCATGCCAGAACGTTCAGGCGCCTGCCAGAACGTTCAGGCGCCATGCCAGAACGTTCAGGCGCCTGCCAGAACGTTCAGGCGCCTGCCAGAACGTTCAGGCGCCATGCCAGAACGTTTAGGCGCCTGCCAGAACGTTCAGGCGCCATGCCAGAACGTTCAGGCGCCTGCCAGAACGTTCAGGCGCAAAAATCTCTATATAAGAAACCTCCTCATTTCTCATTTCTCACACCAAATCACCTTCTCTTGTGATTTTTCTTCTCCTTTCCACGCTTTCTAAGTTTTTAGTTTTTGAGACTCTCTAATTGAGACTCCCGGTGCGGTGCAACAAATTTCTGTCCGGAGAAGAGCGCCAGATCTGAAAGCGGTGCAACGAAGTTCCGTCCGGAGAAAAGCACCAGATCTGAAGGTGGGGAACGAAACATAGGTTTGCGTGTTTCATAACTTTTATTAAAGTTTACATTCAATTATTATTATGTCTACTATTCATTTACACTGCATTATGTCATATAATGGCTTAACCTTGCACGTCGTGATACCGACCCTGATAAGGATCACTAGACGTTGCCAAAGTCAGTATAAATGTAAAGAAAAGACCAGACTAGTAGACTAAACTAGTTCATGCATTGGCATCATACATATCACCACCTAGGGACGTATATGGTTTATGACTCATAGAATAGTTAGAAGCATTGCTCACTATTCATATTATTTCTCTGGAGAGGGACGTACATGAGAACTCGGCTACGCCGGGGAGGGACATCAGTACGTGAATCCAGAGCATCGTTCCTGAGGAGGGACGTACAGTAAGAACCTGGCTACGCCCGGGGAAGGACACCTGTACGTGAACTCAGGCGATGTACGCTCATCAAACCATTAGTACGTGACGGTGTCATGCATACATACATATTGATTGATTATGATGCTTACATGTGTATTTAAGATATTTGATATTGAAGTATGCTTTATTAATTGTTATACTCATGCACTATTTACCCACTGAGCGCGTTAAGCTCACTCCAATATTATCAAATCTTTCACAGGAAATTAGGGTGGACTGGGTGCAGATTATGGGGCCCACATTTTGTACCCTTTGTATGAATCATTGGGGATTTTGGGAGTATGTTCCCTTGACCATTTTATGTACAAAAGTATTCTGAATTATATGAAATCAGATTTGTACTGTGTACTGTATTTCCGCTGCGTACTCTGTTATTACCATTATGATTGTTCCAAATGCGCCCCCGTCCGAGAGTGTACCGCCGGTTTAGGCGCGTCCGGGCGGGGTGTGACATTTAATGGTATCAGAGCGTACGGTCCACGGCCCGCCCAAGTCCACCAAATTAGGAGAAGAAACTATAGTTGATTTAAATATACATATAGTCATAATTTATTAGAAACTATATGTGTAGTTATTACTGAATATATGTATCTATATACATTAGTGTATATGAGGTACGTAAAAAAAAAAAAAAAAAAAAAAAAAAAAAAAAAAAAAAAATTATAATAATTCATTTGATATATCTAAAACTATATATATATATATATGACTTCTATATAGTTAAGATTAAAATTAACTATATATGATTTTTAATATAGTCTAAATTTCAAATATATATATATATAGTTGCTTTATGAAAATTATATATATAATTATGATGGGATATGTCTATACATTCATAGGTGAATATGACATATATGCATCAAATAACTAATGAAGAAAAAAAAAAAATGTCATGATGGCATAAATATCAACAGAAAACTCGAAAATAATGTCTAGAAGACAAGACATAACTCTTAACAATATTTGGAATATATTTTGTGTCTTTCACACAAATTTATTTTCCTTTCAGCAAAAGAATGACCTCAAGGGAGGGAACAACTTCTACTAGTAGGGAACCAATTCCCACTAGACTAACGGAATTGTCTAAAAGAGAGATTGTGACCATGAGGAGCATCGACCATAGCGATCTCCGCCTCCGTCCGATCCTTCATGACAAACTCGCAACACTGGATTGGTTAAATATAACCAAAGTCGAGGGTCAAGTCTCTTACAACTTGGTTAGATCCTTCTATGAAGCCATGAATTACGTGGGACTTCACGGAGAGACGATCAGCCCTCACTTAGAGACAACAATCATGGGAACGACAATTCCTATCAATATCGCGATTATTGCTCGCCTTTTGGAGATTCCGATTGAGGAACTGATTATTGATCCACATGACCCCCAGACAGTTGCAGCGATCGCTGAATCTAATGCACAACTGTTCAATTCCCTCGCCAAAGAGCCATACACTCAATCAACATACACCAACCTTCCAAACAATCATCTTAAGCCATCTCTTGTCGGCCTCGGAAAGATTGTATACGGCAACATCTTGCCAGAAAGGGGCACTAGGGGCACTATGTCAAGGGCCCAACTCCTTGTGCTGTATTGCATAGAGAAGAACATAAAAGTCTCTCTACCACACCTCATCATCCAACAAATGTTGAGGGTGATTCAAAACCCTTTAAAGAAGGAATTCCTCGGCTACGGAGTCTTGATTATGCGGATCCTTCACGAGGCCAACGTTGACACTTTCGATGGAACGTCAAAGCTGATCACTGAACCAGTTACAGCATCCTCTATCTTCACGACCTATGGCACAAGTGGAGGGGTAACTGACGAAGAGGTATTCGGCACGACAAACCGAACTGCCGAAAGAATGAGGGACAAGCACGGGCGTTGCCTTCGCAAATGTCGACGCAAGATGCCTGTCAGAGACGGCCCAAATAATGATTCAAATCCCAATCCTACATCAAACCCAGCCCTGAATACTGATCCAATTGATCCACCACTTACTGACGAAGAATTATATGCCACACTAAATTCGCCAGAACGTTCAGGCGCCTGCCAGAACGTTCAGGCGCCATGCCAGAACGTTCAGGCGCCTGCCAGAACGTTCAGGCGCCATGCCAGAACGTTCAGGCGCCTGCCAGAACGTTCAGGCGCCTGCCAGAATGTTCAGGCGCCATGCCAGAACGTTCAGGCGCCTGCCAAAACGTTCAGGCGCCATGCCAGAACGTTCAGGCGCCTGCCAGAACGTTCAGGCGCAAAAATCTCTATATAAGAAACCTCCTCATTTCTCATTTCTCACACCAAATCACCTTCTCTTGTGATTTTTCTTCTCCTTTCCACGCTTTCTAAGTTTTTAGTTTTTGAGACTCTCTAATTGAGACTCCCGGTGCGGTGCAACAAATTTCTGTCCGGAGAAGAGCGCCAGATCTGAAAGCGGTGCAACGAAGTTCCGTCCGGAGAAAAGCACCAGATCTGAAGGTGGGGAACGAAACATAGGTTTGCGTGTTTCATAACTTTTATTAAAGTTTACATTCAATTATTATTATGTCTACTATTCATTTACACTGCATTATGTCATATAATGGCTTAACCTTGCACGTCGTGATACCGACCCTGATAAGGATCACTAGACGTTGCCAAAGTCAGTATAAATGTAAAGAAAAGACCAGACTAGTAGACTAAACTAGTTCATGCATTGGCATCATACATATCACCACCTAGGGACGTATATGGTTTATGACTCATAGAATAGTTAGAAGCATTGCTCACTATTCATATTATTTCTCTGGAGAGGGACGTACATGAGAACTCGGCTACGCCGGGGAGGGACATCAGTACGTGAATCCAGAGCATCGTTCCTGAGGAGGGACGTACAGTGAGAACCTGGCTACGCCCGGGGAAGGACACCTGTACGTGAACTCAGGCGATGTACGCTCATCAAACCATTAGTACGTGACGGTGTCATGCATACATACATATTGATTGATTATGATGCTTACATGTGTATTTAAGATATTTGATATTGAAGTATGCTTTATTAATTGTTATACTCATGCACTATTTACCCACTGAGCGCGTTAAGCTCACTCCAATATTATCAAATCTTTCACAGGAAATTAGGGTGGACTGGGTGCAGATTATGGGGCCCACATTTTGTACCCTTTGTATGAATCATTGGGGATTTTGGGAGTATGTTCCCTTGACCATTTTATGTACAAAAGTATTCTGAATTATATGAAATCAGATTTGTACTGTGTACTGTATTTCCGCTGCGTACTCTGTTATTACCATTATGATTGTTCCAAATGCGCCCCCGTCCGAGAGTGTACCGCCGGTTTAGGCGCGTCCGGGCGGGGTGTGACACTAATAATTTGTAAATTAAATAGCAACAGGACCGGTTAACGAAAAATGTCTTAAAGCACCAGGTTTACTAGATCTTTTCTTTTTCTTTCAAACAAATTTTAAATTGCTGAAATCAGAGTTAAAACTAAATTGTTCGGGTCATTTGAAGTTTCCTTATTGATTGTTGAAATGATACACCATTCGATAAACAATCGGTAAGTAAACTTCAAATGACCCTAAGTTTTTTGTTTTACCTACGATTTGAGTAATTCCAAAAGCGGTGGAAGGAGGAAGAGAAAATCTACCAATTCATGTGCATTAAACATATGTTCCGATCACCGGTGACCGGTCATGGTTTATTAATACTACAAATCTTTGATAGCGATGGGACCGATCACCGGATTTCAAAATGTATTTTAAAGCACCTAGTTTACTAGATCTTTTCGTCCTCTTTCCAACGCATATTACATCACAAAAATCGGAGTTAAAACGAAAACGGTAGGGTCATTCGAAGTTTACTTATCATTTGCTGAAATGATACACCGTTCGAAAAACAATCGATAAGTGAACTTTAAATGACCATAACTTATTTGTTTTAACTCTGATTTTAGTAATTGAAAATGCGGTGGAAAAAAAAAGAGAAAATTCGTAAATTTATTGCATTAACTTACTTTCCGATCACTTGTGAGGGGTCACGGTTGACAAATAATTTGTTAATTAAATAGCAACAGGACCGGTTAACGAAAAATTACTTAAAGCACCAGGTTTACTAGATCTTTTCTTCTTCTTTCAAACAAATTTTAAATTGCTGAAGTCAGAGTTAAAACTAAATTGTTCGGGTCATTTGAAGTTTCCTTATTGATTGTTGAAATGATACACCGTTCGACAAACAATCGGTAAGTAAACTTCAAATGACCCTAACTTTTTTGTTTTAACTACGATTTGAGTAATTCCAAATGCGGTGGAAGGAGGAAGAGAAAATCTACCAATTCATGTGCATTAAACATACGTTCCGATCACCGGTGACCGGTCATGGTTTATTAATACTACAAATCTTTGATAGTGATGGGACCGATCACCGGATTTCAAAATCTATTTTAAAGCACCTAGTTTACTAGATCCTTTCGTCCTCTTTCCAACGCATATTAAATCACAAAAATCGGAGTTAAAACGAAAACGGTAGGGTCATTCGAAGTTTACTTATCATTTGCTGAAATGATACACCGTTCGAAAAACAATCGATAAGTGAACTTTAAATGACCATAACTTTTTTGTTTTAACTCTGATTTTAGTAATTGAAAATGCGGTGGAAAAAGAAAGAGAAAATCCGTAAATTTATTGCATTAACTTACTTTCCGATCACTTGTGAGGGGTCACGGTTGACTAATAATTTGTTAATTAAATAGCAACAGGACCGGTTAACGAAAAATTACTTAAAGCACCTGGTTTACTAGATATTTTCTTCTTCTTTCAAACGCATTTTAAATTGCTGAAATCAGAGTTAAACCTAAAATGTTCGGGTCATTCGAAGTTTACTTATTGATTGTTGAAATGATACACTGTTCGATAAATAATCGGTAAGTAAACTTCCAATGACCCTAACATTTTGTTTTAACTATGATTTGAGTAATTCCAAATGTGGTGGAAGGAGGAAGAGAAAATCTACCAATTCAGGTGCATTAAACATACGTACCGATCACCGGTGACCGGTCATGGGTAATTAATACTACAAATCTTTGATAGCGACGAGACTGGTCACTGGTTATCGAAAAGTAACTTAAAGCACCTAGTTTACTAGATCTTTTCTTCCTCTTTCCAACGCATATTAAATGACTAAAATCAGAGTTAAAACGAAAACGGTAGGGTCATTTGAAGTTCACTTATCATTTACTAAAACGATACACTGTTAGAAAAATAATCAGTAAGTAAACTTTAAATAACCATAACTTTTTCGTTTTAACTCTGATTTGAGTAATTGAAAATGCAGTGGAAAGAGAAAGAGAAAACCCATAAATTTATTGCATTAACTTACTTTCCGATCACTTGTGAGGGGTCACGGTTGACTAATAATTTGTAAATTAAATAGCAACAGGACCGGTGAACGGAAAATAACTTAAAGCACCTAGTTTCCTAGATCTTTTCTTTATCTTTCAAACGCATTTTAAATCGCTGGAATTTAAGTTAAAACTAAAATGTTCGGGTCATTTGAGGTTTACTTATCGATTGTTGAAATGATACACCGTTTGTTAAATAATCGGTAAGTACACTTCAAATGACAATGACTTTATTTTTTTAACTACAATTTGAGTAATTCCAAATGCGGTGAAAGGAGAAAAAGAAGATCCACAAATTCATGTGCATTAATTAAACTTACTTTCTTATCACCGGTGACAGGCCACATTTTATTAATACTACAAACGTTTGATAGTGACATGACTAGTCACCGATTATCGAAAATTAACTTAAAGCACCTAGTTACAAGATCTGTTTTTCGTCTTTCCAACACATATTAGATAACTAAAATCGGAGTTAAAACGAAAACGGTACGGTCATTTGAAGTTTACTTATCATTTGCTGAAATGATACACCGTTCGAAAAACAATCGATAAGTGAACTTTAAATGACCATAACTTTTTTGTTTTAACTCTGATTTTAATAATTAAAAATGCGGAGGGAAAAGAAAGAGAAAATTCGTAAATTTATTGCATTAACTTCCTTTCCGATCACTTGTGAGGGGTCACGGTTGACTAATAATTTGTAAATTAAATAGCAACATGACCGGTTAACGAAAAATTACTTAAAGCACCAGGTTTACTAGATGTTTTCTTCTTCTTTCAAACAAATTTTAAATTGCTGAAATCAGAGTTAAAACTAAATTGTTCGGGTCATTTGAAGTTTCCTTATTGATTGTTGAAATGATACACTGTTCGATAAACAATCGGTAAGTAAACTTCAAATGACCCTAACTTTTTTGTTTTAGCTACGATTTGAGTAATTCCAAATGCGGTGGAAGGAGGAAGAGAAAATCTACCAATTCATGTGCATTAAACATATGTTCCGATCACCGGTGACCGGTCATGGTTTATTAATACTACAAATCTTTGATAGCGATGGGACCGATCACCGGATTTCAAAATGTATTTTAAAGCACCTAGTTTACTAGATCTTTTCGTCCTCTTTCCAACGCATATTAAATCACAAAAATCGGAGTTAAAACGAAAACGGTAGGGTCATTCGAAGTTTACTTATCATTTGCTGAAATGATACACCGTTCGAAAAACAATCGATAAGTGAACTTTAAATGACCATAACTATTTTGTTTTAACTCTGATTTTAGTAATTGAAAATGCGAAGGAAAAAGAAAGAGAAAATCCGTAAATTTATTGCATTAACTTACTTTTCGATCACTTGTGAGGGGTCACGGTTGACTAATAATTTGTAAATTAAATAGCAGTAGGACCGGTTATCAAAAAATTACTTAAAGCGCCAGGTTTAGTAGATCTTTTCTTCTTCTTTCAAACAAATTTTAAATTGCTGGAATCAGAGTTAAAACTAAATTGTTCGGGTCATTTGAAGTTTCCTTATTGATTGTTGAAATGATACACCGTTCGATAAACAATCGGTAAGTAAACTTCAAATGACCCTAACTTTTTTGTTTTGCCTACGATTTGAGTAATTCCAAATGCGGATGAAGGAGGAAGAGAAAATCTACCAATTCATGTGCATTACACATACGTTCCGATCACCGGTGACCGGTCATGGTTTAATAATACTACAAATCCTTGATAGCGATAGGACCGATCACCCAATTTCAAAATGTATTTTTAAGCACCTAGTTTATTAGATCTTTTCGTCCTCTTCCCAACGCATATTAAATCACTAAAATCGGAGTTAAAACAAAAACGATAGGGTCATTTGAAGTTTACTTATCATTTACTGAAATGATACACCGTTCGAAAAACAATCGATAAGTGAACTTTAAATGACCATAACTTGTTTGTTTTAACTCTGATTTTAGTAATTGAAAATGCGGTGGAAAAAGAAAGAGAAAATCCGTAAATTAATTGCATTAACTTACTTTCCGATCACTTGTGAGGGGTCACGGTTGACTAATAATTTGTAAATTAAATAGCAACAGGACCGGTTAACGAAAAATTACTTAAAGCACCTGGTTTACTAGATCATTTCTTCTTCTTTCAAACAAATTTTAAATTGCTGAAATTAGAGTTAAAACTAAATTGTTCGGGTCATTTGAAGTTTCCTTATTGATTGTTGAAATGATACACCGTTCGATAAACAATCGGTAAGTAAACTTCAAATGACCCTAACTTTTCTGTTTTAACTACGATTTGAGTAATTCCAAATGCGGTGGAAGGAGGAAGTGAAAATCTACCAATTCATGTGCATTAAACATACGTACCGATCACCGGTGACCAGTCATGGTTAATTAATACTACAAATCTTTGATAACGACGGGACTGGTCACTGGTTATCGAAAAGTAACTTAAAGCACCTAGTTTACTAGATCTTTTCTTCCTCTTTCCAACGCATATTAAATGACTAAAATCGGAGTTAAAACGAAAATGGTAGGGTCATTTGAAGTTCACTTATCATTTACTGAAATGATACACTTTTAGAAAAATAATCAGTAAGTAAACTTTAAATAACCATAACTTTTTTCGTTTTGACTCTGATTTGAGTAATTGAAAATGCAGTGGAAAGAGAAGGAGAAAATCCATAAATTTATTGCATTAACTTACTTTCCTATCACTTGTGAGGGGTCACAGTTGACAAATAATTTGTAAATTAAATAGCAACAGGACCGATGAACGGAAAATAACTTAAAGCACCAAGTTTCCTAGATCTTTTCTTTATCTTTCAAACGCATTTTAAATCGCTAAAATTTAAGTTAAAACTAAAATGTTCGGGTCATTTGAAGTTTACTTGTCGATTGTTGAAATGATACACCGTTTGTTAAATAATCGGTGAGTACACTTCAAATGACAATGACTTTATTTTTTTAACTACAATTTGAGTAATTCCAAATGCGGTGGAAGGAGGAAGAGAAGATCTACCAATTAATGTGCATTACTTAAACTTACTTTCTTATCACCGGTGACAGGCCACATTTTATTAATACTACAAACATTTGATAGCGACATGACTAGTCACCGATTATCGAAAATTAACTTAAAGCACCTACTTACTAGATCTTTTTTTCGTCTTTCCAACACATATTAAATCACTAAAATCGGAGTTAAAACAAAAACGGTAGGGTCATTTGAAGTTTACTTATCATTTGCTGAAATGATACACCGTTCGAAAAACAATCGATAGGTGAACTTTAAATGACCATAACTTTTTTGTTTTAACACTGATTTTAGTAATTGAAAATGCGGAGGAAAAAGAAAGAGAAAATCCGTAAATTTATTGCATTAACTTACTTTCCGATCACTTGTGAGGGGTCACGGTTGACAAATAATTTGTAAATTAAATAGCAACAGGACCGGTTAACGAAAAATTACTGAAAGCACCAGGTTTACTAGATCTTTTCTTCTTCTTTTAAACAAATTTTAAATTGCTGAAATCAGAGTTAAAACTAAATTGTTCGGGTCATTTGAAGTTTCCTTATTGATTGTTGAAATGATACACCGTTCGATAAACAATCGGTAAGTAAACTTCAAATGACCCTAACTTTTTTGTTTTAACTACGATTTGAGTAATTCCAAATGCGGTGGAAGGAGGAAGAGAAAATCTACCAATTCATGTGCATTAAACATATGTTCCGATCACCGGTGACCGGTCATGGTTTATTAATACTACAACTCTTTGATAGGGATGGGACCGATCATCGGATTTCAAAAAGTATTTTAAAGCACCTAGTTTACTAGATCTTTTCGTCCTCTTTCCATCGCATATTAAGTCACTAAAATCGGAGTTAAAACGAAAACGGTAGGGTCATTTGAAGTTTACTTATCATTTGCTGGAATGATACACCGTTCGAAAAACAATCGATAAGTGAACCTTAAATGACCATAACTTTTTTGTTTTAACTCTGATTTTAGTAATTGAAAATGCGGTGGAAAAAGAAAGAGAAAATCCGTAAATTTATTGCATTAACTTACTTTCCGATCACTTGTGAGGGGTCACGGTTGACTACTAATTTGTAAATTAAATAGCAACAGGACCGGTTAACGTTAACGAAAAATTACTTAAAGCACCTGGTTTACTAGATCTTTTCTTCTTCTTTCAAACGCATTTTAAATTGTTGAAATCAGAGTTAAACCTAAAATTTTCGGGTCATTCGAAGTTTACTTATTGATTTGTGAAATGATACACCGTTCGATAAACAATCGGTAAGTAAATTCAAATGACCCTAACTTTTTTGTTTTAACTACAATTTGAGTAATTCCAAATGCGATGGAAGGAGGAAGAGAAAATCTTCCAATTCAAGTGCATTAAACATATGTTCCGATCATGGGTGACGGGTCATGGTTAATGAATACTACAAATCTTTGATAGCGACGGGATTGGTCACCGGTTATCGAAAAGTAACTTAAAGCGCCTAGTTTACTAGATATTTTCTTCCTCTTTCCAACGCATATTAAATGACTAAAATCGGAGTTAAAACGAAAACGGTTGGGTTATTTGAAATTCAATTATCATTTACTGAAATAATACACTACTAGAAAAATAATCAGTAAGTAAGCTTTAAATAACCATAATTTTTTGTTTTAACTCTTATTTGAGGAATTGAAAATGCAGTGGAAAGAGAAAGAAAAAATCCATAAATTTATTGCATTAACTTACTTTCCGATCAGTTGTGAGGGGTCACGGTTGACTAATAATTTGTAAATTAAATAGCAACAGGACCGGTGAACGGAAAATCACTTAAAGCACCTAGTTTCCTATATCTTTTCTTTATCTTTCAAACACATTTTAAATCGCTGAAATTTAAGTTAAAACAAAAATGTTCGGGTCATTTGAAGTTTACTTATCGATTGTTGAAATGATACACAGTTTGTTAAATAATCAGTAAGTACACTTCAAATGACAATAACTTTATTTTTTTAACTACAATTTGAGTAATTCCAAATGCGGTGGAAGGAGAAAAAGAAGATCCACAAATTCATGTGCATTAATTAAACTTACTTTCTTATCATCGGTGACAGGTCACATTTTATTAATACTACAAACATTTTGATAGCGACATCACTAGTCACCGGTTATCGAAAATTAACTTAAAGCGCCTAGTTACTAGATCTTTTTTTCGTCTTTCCAACACATATTAAATCACTAAAATCGGAGTTAAAACGATAATGGTAGGGTCATTTGAAGTTTACTTATCAATTGCTGAAATGATACACCGTTCGAAATACAATCGATTAGTGAACTTTAAATGACCATAACTTTTTTGTTTTAACTCTGATTTTAGTAATTGAAAATGCGGAGGAAAAAGCAAGAGAAAATCCGTAAATTAATTGCATTAACTTACTTTCCGATCACTTGTGAGGGGTCACGGTTGACTAATAATTTGTACATTAAATAGCAACAGGACCGGTTAACAAAAAATTACTTAAAGCACCAGGTTTACTAGATCTTTTCTACTTCTTTCAAACAAATTTTAAATTGCTGAAATCAGAGTTAAAACTAAATTGTTCGGGTCATTTGAAGTTTCCTTATTGATTGTTGAAATGACACACCGTTCGATAAACAATCGGTAAGTAAACTTTAAATGACCCTAACTGTCACACCCCGCCCGGACGCGCCTAAACCGGCGGTACACTCACGGACGGGGGCGCATTTGGAACAATCATAATGGTAATAACAGAATACGCAGCGGAAATCCAGTACACAGTACAAATCTGATTTCATATAATTCAGAATACTTTTGTACATAAAATGGTCAAGGGAACATACTTCCCAAAATCCCCAATGATTCATACAAAGGGTACAAAATGTGGGCCCCATAACCTGCACCCAGTCCACCCTAATTTCCTGTGAAAGATTTGATAATATTGGAGTGAGCTTAACGCGCTCAGTGGGTAAATAGTGCATGAGTATAACAATTAATAAAGCATACTTCAATATCAAATATCTTAAATACACATGTAAGCATCATAATCAATCAATATGTATGTATGCATGACACCGTCACGTACTAATGGTTTGATGAGCGTACATCGCCTGAGTTCACGTACTGGTGTCCTTCCCCGGGCGAAGCCAGGTTCTCACTGTACGTCCCTCCTCAGGAACGATGCTCTGGATTCACGTACTGATGTCCCTCCCCGGCGTAGCCAGGTTCACATGTACGTCCCTCTCCAGAGAAATAATATGAATAGTGAGCAATGCTTCTAACTATTCTATGAGTCATAAACCATATACGTCCCTAGGTGGTGATATGTATGATGCCAATGCATGAACTAGTCTAGTCTACTGGTCTGGTCTTTTCTTGACATTTAGACTGACTTTGGCATCGTCTAGTGATCCTTATTAGGGTCGGTATCACGACGTGCAAGGTTAGGACATTCAGGTCATAAACATTATTGATATAATGCAGTGTAAATGAATAGTAGACATAATAATAATTGAATGTAAACTTTAATAAAAGTTATGAAACACGCAAACCTATGTTTCGTTCCCCACCTTCAGATCTGGTGCTTTTCTCCGGACGGAACTTCGTTGCACCGCTTTCAGATCTGGCGCTCTCCTCCGGACAGAAATTTGTTGCACCGCACCGGGAGTCTCAAAGACTAAAAACTTAGAATGCGTAGAAAGGAGAAGAAAAATCACAAGAGAAGGTGATTTGGTTTGAGAAATGAGAAATGAGGAGGTTTCTTATATAGAGATTTTGTGCGCCTGAACGTTCTGGCAGGCGCCTGAACGTTCTGGCAGGCGTCTGAACGTTCTGGCAGGCGCCTGAACGTTCTGGCATGGCGCCTGAACGTTCTGGCAGGCGCCTGAACGTTCTGGCATGGCGCCTGAACGTTCTGGCAGGCGCCTGAACGTTCGGGCGTTGCCCAAATAGTAAAAATTTCAAATAGTAATTTTTTTTTTTTTTTTTTTTTTTTTTTTTTTTTTTTTTTTTTGTGAAATACAGGGTATTACACTCTACCCCCCTTAAAGGGATTTCGCCCTCGAAATCAAGTCAAGTAGTGATGGGGGTTGGCGGTTTGAGAAGTAGCCGCAGGCTGTGAATGAGGCCACTGCATGTGTGTAATACTCTATCCATTGATATTATTGTCAGACATCTGGTAGTTCTTGAAGTGAAACAATGTATTAAGATAGGTGTAAACAATGTTTCATCCTGATATTGATAAAGGAAAATAATACAACGTATCACTTCAGCAGTTGGTGCTAGAAAACAATTCAGGGTATTTTTGTTTAATTGTTGATTCTAGTTCCCATGTTGCTTCCTCTACGCCGTGGTGATCCCAGAGCACTTTCACAAGTGGTATGCTACGGCGCCGTAGTTCTTGAGTTTTTGTATCTAAAATCTGGATTGCTTTCTCCTGGTACGTATTTCCTTCCTCAACCCGAACCTCGACTAAAGGGATGATATGCGAAGGATCAGGACGATACTTGCGAAGCATAGATACGTGAAAAACGTCATGAACCTTAGGCATGGATGATGGAAGGGACAGACGATAAGCAAGTTTGCCAATACGTTCAATGATCGGAAATGGACCGATATATCGCGGGGAGAGCTTTCCTTTGATCCCAAAGCGTTTGACACCTCGGGTGGGCTGGACTTGTATAAAAACAAAGTCCCCCTTATCAAATTCCAGAGGCTGTCGCCGTTTGTCAGCATAGCTCTTCTGTCGACTTTGTGCAACACGAAGTCGTTCCTTTACTAGTGTGATCTTCTCAGAAGTCTCTTGAACTAGTTCAGGGCCCAACTGCGGTCGGTCTGCCATATCTAACCAGCATACCGGAGATCTGCAAGGCCGACCATAGAGAGCCTCGTATGGTGCCATGCCGATACTAGTTTGGTAGCTGTTGTTGTATGCAAACTCAGCTAGATGTAAATACTTTGCCCATCCGTCATTAAAGTCCAAAATGCAGCATCGTAGCATGTCTTCTAAGATTTGGATAAGCCGTTCTGACTGCCCATCAGTCTGAGGGTGGAAGGCTGTGCTCATAGTGATCTTTGAACCCATTCTAGTTTGGAAGCTTTTCCAAAAGTGTGAGGTGAAGCGAGGGTCTCGATCAGAGACGATCGTGAGTGGTATGCCATGAAGGCGTACGATCTCTCTTTCGTATAGTTCTGCAAGTTTGGCGGGAGTATCCGTGAACTTTATTGGCAAGAAGTGTGCAGACTTGGTGAGTCTGTCAATGATAACCCAGATAGCATCTTGCCCTTTATTATTTCGAGGTAAGGCTGTAACAAAATCCATTGCGATGTTCTCCCATTTCCATTCTCCAATAGGTAACGGCTGGAGAAGGCCAGAGGGAAGTCTGCGTTCTGCCTTAACTTTCTGGCAAACAAGACATCGAGCAACGAAGTCTGCAATTGCCTTCTTCATTCCAGAAAACCAGAATTGTCGCTTGACATCCTGGTACATCTTGTCACCCCCAGGATGCATAGCATATCTCGAACAGTGCATCTCAGTAAGCACGTCTTTCCGAACCTCGGGATCGTTCGGAAGACAAAGACGTTTTTTATAGAAAACGGCTCCGTCGTCAGAGACTGACCAATGAGGAAAGTCTTGCCCGCTGAGTATAAGTTCTCGTTTCTCCATTAACATAGGGTCATTGGCTTGAGTAGCTGAAATCTTGCGAACGAGGTCAGAGGTAGCGGACAATTGAGAGAGTCGTGGACGTGGTCCCTCTTCGTTCAGCTGGAGGTTAAAGTTGTCCATCTCTGTAGCCAACTTCCCCATTTCATAGTTAAGAGTGCAAGCAACATAAGATTTTCTACTCAAAGCATCGGCCACAACATTGGCCTTTCCGGGATGGTACTGGAGTTGGAAGTCATAGTCTTTCAAGAATTCCAACCATCTTCTTTGGCGAAGGTTTAGGTCTCTCTGAGTGTATATGTACTTAAGACTCTTGTGATCTGAGAAGACCTCGAACCGTTCACCGTAAAGGTAATGACGCCATAATTTAAGTGCAAACACAACAGCTGCAAGTTCCAAGTCATGGGTTGGGTAATTACCCTCATGAATCTTCAGTTGCCGAGAGGCATATGCAACAACTTGGCCTTCTTGCATTAGCACGGCACCTAAGCCTTGGAGAGAGGCGTCGGTGTATAATGAAAATCCAATTGCATTGCTTGGAGTGATAAGTACAGGTGCTGTCGTGAGGCGTTTCTTCAATTCCTGAAATGATGCTGCACAGGCGGAATTCCAGATAAAGCGCACGTCTTTTCGAGTGAGCTTGGTCATAGGTTCAGCAATCTTTGAGAAATCCTTGATGAAGCGTCTGTAATAGCCAGCCAAACCAAGAAAACTCCTAATCTGAGTAACAGTGGTAGGCTGCTTCCAGTTTAAGACGGCTTCAACCTTAGAAGGATCGACCTCAATGCCATTGCCGGAAACCACATGGCCGAGGAATTGAACTCTCTGCGCCCAAAATTCGCACTTACTCAACTTTGCATACAGTTGGTGTCTTTGTAAGGTCTGGAGGACGATCTTCAAATGTAGTTTATGGTCTTCCTCGGTGGAGGAATATATCAAGATGTCGTCCACAAAAACCACCACAAATCGGTCTAAGTATAACCTGAATATACGATTCATCAAATCCATGAATGCAGCAGGGGCATTTGTTAGACCGAACGGCATAACTAAGAATTCGTAATGACCGTACCGAGTTCTGAACGCCGTCTTGGTGATGTCTGACTCCCGGATCCGGAGTTGGTGATAACCGGACCGTAAATCAATCTTAGAGAAGTATTTGGCGTCTCGAAGTTGGTCGAATAAGTCATCGATCCTGGGCAACGGATATCTGTTCTTGATGGTGACGTTATTCAACTTGCGATAATCGATGCAAAGTCGTAACGAACCATCCTTTTTGCGAACAAACAGAACTGGAGCGCCCCAGGGTGATGAACTCTTTCGGATGAAACCATTACTCTCTAATTCTTTAAGTTGTTTGTCTAATTCGACCAGTTCAACATTTGACATTCTATATGGTGGAATTGAGATAGGCCCTGTCCCAGGTATGAGGTTGATCTCAAAATCAAATTCCCTAACTGGAGGTAGACCAGGAAGGTCATTAAAAAAAACTGTTGGGAATTCAGATACGACCGGAACATCGCGTACTTCGGGAGGGTACAGAGCTGGTGATTCATTGTCGTTACCAAGAGACAACGCTCGAAGTTGTGACTTGAGAAGGGCAACTGTTGATTTGTGTATCCATTGCCTTGTGCCCTGAATCTTAACAAACTCTCCTGTAGGCAAAGTTAACTGAACTTGCTTGTTCATACAGTCGATCTTTGCATTCAGTGGTGCCAGCCAGTCCATGCCGAGGATGATGTCGAAGTCATCAAAATCCATCACAAAAAGATCGGCATATATTATCTGTTCGGACATTCGAAGCTCACAGCGAGAACACTGCAAATTCACGTCAGTACCCGATCCGAATGGTGATGTGACATGGAGTGTGATGTTTGTGGGTTCAGGATGCAGGCCTAAATGTCTTACCAATACTGATGATATAAAAGAATGCGTAGCACCTGAATCAAACAAAACATGCACCATGGTATTGAACAAAGGAAAGGTACCTTCGACGACATTATTGTCTTGGAGGGGTTGGTGAGCGATGGCATATGCTCTGCCCTGATTCCGTGGACCCTGGTTCGGCTGGGTCTGCCTGGGTTGGGCATTAGCAGCAGGTGGTGCTTGTTGGACTGGAATAGCAGGAATAGGTTGCTGAAGGTGCGGACAAAGATGTTTGACATGGCCCTTCTGGCCGCAGTTGTAACAAGTTGGCCTGTACTGCTGATGGTTTTGCTGGCCATTCTGATTATTGGGCTGGCCTTGTTGATTGGGGTGTCGGCCACCACCTCTGCCATTTCCGTTGCTACGGCCACCTCGTCCATAACGACCGCCACGGCCATGATTTCGGAAACCCTGGTGGTTAGAGTTAAAAGGTTCAGCCGCAGGTGTTGTGCCTGCATTCGGCGAAACCGGGGCTGGGAGGGCTGGGTTTTGATTGTAGTAGGGCTTTTTCCTGTTGCCCTGTTGTGAGCCTTGTGGGGAAAATTGTGCAGGTCGTTTGCCCTTATTCATTCGCTGTTCTTGTAAGAGCTTCTCTTGTTCAAAGCTCATGGCCTTGTCAACAACCTCCTTGTAAATCTTGATGTCCAAGATCGATAAGGCTTGCCGAATGTCATGGCGAAGGCCATTATAAAATTTCTCGGACTTATCTCGCTCCGTTGAGATGGTGGAGAGAGAGTAGACAGATAATTCTTTGAATTTTCCAGCATATTCTCTGACGGTCATGGTGCCCTGATATAACTTAGCAAAATCCTGGCGCTTCTGCTTTGTCACCGCGCTGGGAAAATACTCATCAATAAACATTGATTCAAACTGTTGCCAAGTCATATCTGCTATATTGACCCGTGGGTCTTCTTTCACTGTGAGCCACCATTTGTTTGCTCCACCAACAAGTTGGTAAGTTGCTAGTGGAATTTTGCGAGTCTCATCGACTCCCATTGCATCAAGAGCCTTCTTTGACTCATCTAGCCACTTTTGCACCTCATCAGGATCAATGGTGCCATCGAAAGTAAGAGGTTGTAGTCGCTTGTATTTAGTAATCTGATCGGTTTGAGCTTCCGACCCAAATTTTATAGGTGCTTGTACCGTGGCAACCTGACTGGCTGCAGTCTCACGAACGGCAGTTTGAACAGTGACCTTCATCGCCTCAACAAATCCAGCGAAGAAGGTTTCAATGCTTGAAGGCATGGCAAAGGGTGCGGGTGGTGGTGGTATTGCCTGTCCAGATGTAGTGGTAGTGTCGGGTGTGGCCTGTGCTGTTGTCGAAGGCGGCGGTTCCTGAATCTCAGGAGGTGCCTCAACTGTAGGACGAACAGTACGTGGCCTTCCTCTCTTCCTGGTTTGCATTTTCTCACTGGCAAGGAGAAAAGAAAACCAAGATTAAGAAACTGTAGGTAAGGATAATGTTGTAGTATGCTCAGCAACAATTTCGAGAGTACTGTAATATTAAAATCACTTATTTTTCTAAGTAGAGTGTAAAGTTGTTGTTGAGGAATCAAAGAATCTTATATATCTCGTATGTGTGGCCATGGTGTAAAAACAAACAAGGTTAGAATGTTTATATAATAAGTAGAAAACTTTGCAAGTAAAAAATTTGTTTTGGTGTTCGTGAACATACATATATTTCATTGAAAATCCATACGAGTCATAAGAATTCTAAGATGTGCCTCGGTAAATATCCTAATCTAACGTTCTATCGCAAGCTTATGCATTCAAACGCTTACTCTTAGTCTGTTCGATTATTATCCAAGTTCATATGTCCCATACCACATGAATTCAGTAATAAGGGTGGAAACCAAGTTAAGTTGTATGAACACGGTCTCTAAAAACATTGGTTGAATAGAAGTTCACTAATAGTATCGTCCAAATTTACTCGTCCCATACCGTGTAAACTTAGTGATAATATTAGTAATGCAACTTTCTCCAAGTGTTTCTTTTCACACAAGGTCGTGGGTTTTCTTACTTCCACATTTTATTTAGTATCATCCAATTTTGTTGTGTCCCATACCACTCCAAAGTTAGTGATACAAAAGAAAGAATGGTTGTAAGTCGGCCCACCAAAGATAGTCTTAAACAAAACATTCCATTCATATATAATAGAAAAATTTACATTGCCAGTAATCAATTTTGACGTTCTTGCCTACCACCATTTCTCCGAGATCGACTGTTATGTACAGAATGACTACTAACAGAAGGTTGAGAGTTTGCCCGCTCTGCGTTGGGGTTTGGCAAACGAGTTAATACAAGATTGTGGCTCTCTTTCAGTGCAGCAATATTGGATGCCATTTCATCTAACCGTTCAAGTAGGTTAGTCGGTTGTCCCATTGGTGGTTGATAGGTTGGTTGTCTCATAGGTGAAGGGTAGGCCATAGGCATTTGAGGAAAGTATTGGTTGTATGGGTGGTTCATAGGGGGAACATAGTTGGATTGATTGTGTGGGGATCCCCTAACCGGAACCCCTTGGATAATTTGGTTTGTTTGAGATGAAAAAGTTGGAAACAATGGGCTCATTGGAATGTTTGGCCCTCCAAGATTTGGTGAGGCCCAGTACTGTTGTTGTTGGTTTACAGCAACTTGTGGAACGGGCTGATACTGTACCGCAGAAGGTGGAACTCTTTGGTACGAAGTGTTGCCTTGAGTTTGTATGTTCCAAGTTGGTGGATTTGCTTGTGGACCTTGTCTATCATGACTTTGTAGTGGCGAATTTAGTGTGGCATATAATTCTTCGTCAGTAAGTGGTGGATCAATTGGATCAGTATTCAGGGCTGGGTTTGATGTAGGATTGGGATTTGAATCATTATTTGGGCCGTCTCTGACAGGCATCTTGCGTCGACATTTGCGAAGGCAACGCCCGTGCTTGTCCCTCATTCTTTCGGCAGTTCTGTTTGTCGTGCTGAATACCTCTTCGTCAGTTACCCCTCCACTTGTGCCATAGGTCTTGAAGATAGAGGATGCTGTAACTGGTTCAGTGATCAGCTTTGACGTTCCATCGAAAGTGTCAACGTTGGCCTCGTGAAGGATCCGCATAATCAAGACTCCGTAGCCGAGGAATTCCTTCTTTAAAGGGTTTTGAATCACCCTCAACATTTGTTGGATGATGATGTGTGGTAGAGAGACTTTTATGTTCTTCTCTATGCAATACAGCACAAGAAGTTGGGCCCTTGACATAGTGCCCCTAGTACCCCTTTCTGGCAAGATGTTGCCGTATACAATCTTTCCGAGGCCGACAAGAGATGGCTTAAGATGATTGTTTGGGAGGTTGGTGTATGTTGATTGAGTGTATGGCTCTTTGGCGACGAAATTAAACAGTTGTGCATTAGATTCGGCGATCGCTGCAACTGCCTGGGGATCATGTGGATCAATAATTATTGCCTCAATCGGAATTTCTAAAAGTCGAGCAATAATCTCGATGTTGATAGGAATTGTTGTTCCCATGAGTGTTGTCTCTAAGTGAGGGCTGATCTCATCTCCGTGAAGTCCCACGTGATTCATGGCTTCATAGAAGGATCGAACCAAGTTGTAAGAGACTTGACCCTCGACTTTGGTTATATTTAACCAATCCAGTGCTGCGAGTTTGTCATGAAGGATTGGACGGAGGCGGAGATCGCCATTGTCGATGCTCCTCATAGTCACAACCTCTCGTTTGGACAATTCCGTTAGTCTAGTGGGAATTGGTTCCCTGCTAGTAGAAGATGTTCCCTCCCTTGAGGTCATTCTTTTTGCTGAAAGGAAAATAAATTTGTGTGAAAGACACAAAATATATTCCTAATATTTTTAAGATTTATACTTTGTCTGCTAGACATTTGTTTCGAGTGTTCTGTTGATGTTTATGCCAGCATGAGATTTTCTTCATTAGTGATTTGATGCATATATGTCGTATTCACTTATGAATGTATAGACATATTTCATCATAACTATATATAGTGTCCAAAAATCAACTATTTGGAATGTGTATATATGTCATATTTACATATGAATGTATAGACATATTTAATTATTTTAAGATTTATGTCTTGTCTGCTAGACATTATTTTCGAGTTTTCTGTTGATGTTTATGCCATCATGAAATTTTCTTTCATTAGGCGGTTAGATGTATATATGTCGTATTCACATGTATAGACATATCGACTCATAACTATATATAGTTTCCAAAAATCAACTATTTAAAATGTATATATATGTCATATTCACATATGAATGTATAGACATAGTTAATCATAATTATATATATAGTTTTCATAACGCAACTATATATATTGGAAATTGAGACTATATAAAAATCATATATAGTTATTTTTAATCCTAACTATATATGGAAGTCATATATATATAGTTTTAGAAATTTCAAATAGTAGTTTTTTTTTTTTTTTTTTTTTTTTTCCGAATATTCGAATAAATAATTTTCGAAAAGTAAATTTTCGAATTTTTTTTTTTTTTTTTTTTTTTTTTTGAATAAATAATTTTCGAAAAACAAAAATTTTTCGAAAATTTTTTTTTTTTTTTTAATTTTTTTTTTTATCGAATAAATAATTTTCGAAAAATAAAATTTTTTCGAAATTTTTTTTTTTTTTTTTTTTTTTTTGAATAAATAATTTTCGAAAAATAATTTATTTATTTATTTATTTTTTTTTTTTTTTTTTTTTTTTTATACGTACCTCATATACACTAATGTATATAGATACATATATTCAATAATAACTACACATATAGTTTCTAATAAATTATGACTATATGTATATTTAAATCAATTATAGTTTCTTCCCCTAATTTGGTGGACTTGGGCGGGCCGTGGACCGTACTCTCTGATACCATTAAATGTCACACCCCGCCCGGACGCGCCTAAACCGGCGGTACACTCTCGGACGGGGCGTGCATTTGGAACAATCATAATGGTAATAACAGAATACGCAGCGGAAATCCAGTACACAGTACAAATCTGATTTCATATAATTCAGAATACTTTTGTACATAAAATGGTCAAGGGAACATACTTCCCAAAATCCCCAATGATTCATACAAAGGGTACAAAATGTGGGCCCCATAACCTGCACCCAGTCCACCCTAATTTCCTGTGAAAGATTTGATAATATTGGAGTGAGCTTAACGCGCTCAGTGGGTAAATAGTGCATGAGTATAACAATTAATAAAGCATACTTCAATATCAAATATCTTAAATACACATGTAAGCATCATAATCAATCAATATGTATGTATGCATGACACCGTCACGTACTAATGGTTTGATGAGCGTACATCGCCTGAGTTCACGTACTGGTGTCCTTCCCCGGGCGAAGCCAGGTTCTCACTGTACGTCCCTCCTCAGGAACGATGCTCTGGATTCACGTACTGATGTCCCTCCCCGGCGTAGCCAGGTTCACATGTACGTCCCTCTCCAGAGAAATAATATGAATAGTGAGCAATGCTTCTAACTATTCTATGAGTCATAAACCATATACGTCCCTAGGTGGTGATATGTATGATGCCAATGCATGAACTAGTCTAGTCTACTGGTCTGGTCTTTTCTTGACATTTAGACTGACTTTGGCATCGTCTAGTGATCCTTATTAGGGTCGGTATCACGACGTGCAAGGTTAGGACATTCAGGTCATAAACATTATTGATATAATGCAGTGTAAATGAATAGTAGACATAATAATAATTGAATGTAAACTTTAATAAAAGTTATGAAACACGCAAACCTATGTTTCGTTCCCCACCTTCAGATCTGGTGCTTTTCTCCGGACGGAACTTCGTTGCACCGCTTTCAGATCTGGCGCTCTCCTCCGGACAGAAATTTGTTGCACCGCACCGGGAGTCTCAAAGACTAAAAACTTAGAATGCGTAAAAAGGAGAAGAAAAATCACAAGAGAAGGTGATTTGGTTTGAGAAATGAGAAATGAGGAGGTTTCTTATATAGAGATTTTGTGCGCCTGAACGTTCTGGCAGGCGCCTGAACGTTCTGGCAGGCGTCTGAACGTTCTGGCAGGCGCCTGAACGTTCTGGCATGGCGCCTGAACGTTCTGGCAGGCGCCTGAACGTTCTGGCATGGCGCCTGAACGTTCTGGCAGGCGCCTGAACGTTCTGGCATGGCGCCTGAACGTTCTGGCAGGCGCCTGAACGTTCTGGCAGGCGCCTGAACGTTCTGGCAGGCGCCTGAACGTTCTGGCATGCCGCCTGAACGTTCTGGCAGGCGCCTGAACGTTCGGGCGTTGCCCAAATAGTAAAAATTTCAAATGGTAAATTTTTTTTTTTTTTTTTTTTTTTTTTGTGAAATACAGGGTATTACACTAACTTTTTTGTTTTAACTACGATTTGAGTAATTCCAAATGCGGTGGAAGGAGGAAGAGAAAATCTACCAATTCATTTGCATTAAACATACGTTCCGATCACCGGTGACCGGTTATGGTTTATTAATACTACAAATCTTTGATAGCGATGGGACCGATCACCGGATTTCAAAAAGTATTTTAAAGCACCTAGTTTACTAGATCTTTTCGTCCTCTTTCCAACGCATATTAAATCACTAAAATCGGAGTTAAAACGAAAACGGTAGGGTCATTTGAAGTTTACTTATCATTTGCTGAAATGATACACCGTTCAAAAAACAATTGATAAGTGAACCTTAAATGACCAGAACTTTTTTGTTTTAAGTCTGATTTTGGTAATTGAAAATGCGGTGGAAAAAGAAAGAGAACATCCATAAATTTATTGCATTAACTTACTTTCCGATCACTTGTGAGGGGTCACGGTTGACTACTAATTTGTAAATTAAATAGCAACAGGACCGGTTAACGTTAACGAAAAATTACTTAAAGCACCTGGTTTACTAGATCTTTTCTTCTTCTTTCAAACGCATTTTAAATTGTTGAAATCAGAGTTAAACCTAAAATGTTCGGGTCATTCGAAGTTTACTTATTGATTTGTGAAATGATACACCCTTCGATAAACAATCGGTAAGTAAATTCAAATGACCCTAACTTTTTTGTTTTAACTACAATTTGAGTAATTCCAAATGCGATGGAAGGAGGAAGAGAAAATCTTCCAATTCAAGTGCATTAAACATATGTTCCGATCATGGGTGACGGGTCATGGTTAATTAATACTACAAATCTTTGATAGCGACGGGATTGGTCACCGGTTATCGAAAAGTAACTTAAAGCGCCTAGTTTACTAGATATTTTCTTCATCTTTCCAACGCATATTAAATGACTAAAATCGGAGTTAAAACGAAAACGGTTGGGTTATTTGAAATTCACTTATCATTTACTGAAATAATACACTGCTAGAAAAATAATCAGTAAGTATGCTTTAAATAACCATAACTTTTTTTTTTAACTCTGATTTGAGGAATTGAAAATGCAGTGGAAAGAGAAAGAAAAAATCCATAAATTTATTGCATTAACTTACTTTCCGATCACTTGTGAGGGGTCACGGTTGACTATAAATTTGTAAATTAAATAGCAACAGGACCGGTGAACGGAAAATAACTTAAAGCACCTAGTTTCCTATATCTTTTCTTTATCTTTCGAACGCATTTTAAGTTTACCTATCAATTGTTGAAATGATACACCGTTTGTTAAATAATCGGTAAGTACACTTCAAATGAAAATAACTTTATTTTTTTACCTACAATTTGAGTAATTCCAAATGCGGTGGAAGGAGAAAAAGAAGATCCACAAATTCATGTGCATTACTTAAACTTACTTTCTTATCACCGGTGACAGGTCACATTTTATTAATACTACAAACATTTTGATAGCGACATGACTAGTCACCGGTTATCGAAAATTAACTTAAAGCGCCTAGTTACTAGATCTTTTTTTCGTCTTTCCAACACATATTAAATCACTAAAATCGGAGTTAAAACGAAAACGGTAGGGTCATTTGAGGTTTACTTATCAATTGCTGAAATGATACACCATTCGAAATACAATCGATTAGTGAACTTTAAATGACCATAACTTTTTTGTTTTAACTCTGATTTTAGTAATTGAAAATGCGATGGAAAAAGAAAGAGAAAATCCGTAAATTAATTACATTAACTTACTTTCCGATCACTTGTGAGGGGTCACGGTTGACTAATAATTTGTAAATTAAATAGCAACAGGACCGGTTAACGAAAAATTACTTAAAGCACCTGGTTTACTAGATCTTTTCTTCTTCTTTCAAACAAATTTTAAATTGCTGAAATTAGAGTTAAAACTAAATTGTTCGGGTCATTTGAAGTTTCCTTATTGATTGTTGAAATGATACACCGTTCGATAAACAATCGGTAAGTAAACTTCGAATGACCCTAACTTTTTTGTTTTAACTACGATTTGAGTAATTCCAAATGCGGTGGAAGGAGGGAGAGAAAATCTACCAATTCATGTGCATTAAACATACGTACCGATCACCGGTGACCCGTCATGGTTTATTAATTCTACGTATCTTTGATAGCGATGGGACCGATCATCGGATTTCGAAAAGTATTTTAAAGCACCTAGTTTTCTAGATCTTTTCGTCCTCTTTCCAATGCATATTAAATCACTAAAATCGGAGTTAAAACGAAAACGTTAGGGTCATTTGAAGTTCCCTTATCATTTACTGAAATGATACACCGTTCAAAAAATAATCAGTAAGTAAACCTTAAATGACCATAACTTTTTTGTTTTAACTCTGATTTTAGTAATTGAAAATGCGGTGGAAAAAGAAAGAGAAAATCCGTAAATTTATTGCATGAACTTACTTTCCAATCACTTGTGAGGGGTCACGGTTGACTAATAATTTGTAAATTAAATAGCAATAGGACCGGTTAACGAAAAATAACTTAAAGCACCTAGTTTACTAGGTCTTTTCTTCTTCTTTCAAACGCATTTTAAATTGCTAAAATCAGAGTTAAACCTAAAATGTTAGGGTCATTCGAAGTTTACTTATTGATTGTTGAAATGATACACCGTTCGATAAACAATCGGTAAGTAAACTTCAAATGACCCTAACTTTTTTGTTTTAACTACGATTTGAGTAATTCCAAATGCGGTGGAAGGAGGAAGAGAAAATCTATCAATTCATGTGCATTAAACATACGTACCGATCACCGGTGACCGGTCATGGTTAATTAATACTACAAATCTTTGATAGCGATGGGACCGATCACCGGGTTTCGAAAAGTATTTTAAAGCACCTAGTTTACTAGATCTTTTCGTCCTCCTTCCAACGCATATTAAATGAATAAAATCGGAGTTAAAACGAAAATGGTAGGGTTATTTGAAGTTCACTTATCATTTCCTGAAATGATACACTGTTAGAAAAATAATCAGTAAGTAAACTTCAAATAACCATAACTTTTTTGTTTTAACTCTGATTTGAGTAATTGAAAATGCAGTGGAAAGAGAGAAAAAATCCATAAATTTATTGCATTAACTTACTTTCCGACACTTGTGAGGGGTCACGGTTGACTAATAATTTGTAAATTAAATAGCAATAGGACCGGTGAACGGAAAATAACTAAAAGCACATAGTTTCCTAGATCTTTACTTTATCTTTCGAACGCATTTTAAATCGCTGAAATTTATGTTAAAACTAAAATGTTCGGGTCATTTGAAGTTTACCTATCGATTGTTGAAATGATACACCGTTTGTTAAATAATCGGTAAGTACACTTCAAATGAAAATAACTTTATTTTTTTAACTAGAATTTGAGTAATTCCAAATGCGGTGGAAGGAGAAAAAGAAGATCCACAAATTCAGGTGCATTAATTAAACTTACTTTCTTATCACCGGTGACAGGTCACATTTTATTAATACTACAAACATTTGATAGCGACATGACTAGTCACCGGTTATCGAAAATTAACTTAAAGCACCTACCAACTAGATCTTTTTTTCGTCTTTCCAACACATATTAAATCACTAAAATCGGAGTTAAAACGAAAACGGTAAGGTCATTTGAAGTTTACTTATCATTTGCTGAAAGGATACACCGTTCGAAAAACAATCGATAAGTGAACTTTAAATGACCAAAACTTTTTTGTTTTACCTCTAATTTTAGCAATTGAAAATGCGGTGGAAAAAGAAAGAGAAAATCAGTAAATTTATTGCATTAACTTACTTTCCGATCACTTGTGAGGGGTCACGATTGACTAATAAATTGTAAATTAAATAGCAACATCACCGATTAACGAAAAATTACTTAAAGCACCTGGTTTACTAGATCTTTTCTTCTTCTTTCAAACAAATTTTAAATTGCTGAAATCAGAGTTAAAACTAAATTGTTCGGGTCATTTGAAGTTTCCTTATTGATTGTTGAAATGATACACCGTTCGATAAACAATTGGTAAGTAAACTTCAAATGACCCTAACTTTTTTGTTTTAACTACGATTTGAGTAATTCCAAATGCGGTGGAAGGAGGAAGAGAAAATCTACCAATTCATGTGCATTAAACATACGTTCCGATCACCGGTGACCGGTCATGGTTTATTAATACTACAACTCTTTGATAGTGATGGGACCGATCATCGGATTTCAAAAAGTATTTTAAAGCACCTAGTTTACTAGATCTTTTCGTCCTCTTTCCAACGCATATTAAATCACTAAAATCGGAGTTAAAACGAAAACGGTAGGGTCATTTGAAGTTTACTTATCATTTGCTGAAATGATACACCGTTCGAAAAACAATCGATAAGTGAAGTTTAAATGACCATAACTTTTTTGTTTTAACTCTGATTTTAGTAATTGAAAATGCGGTGGAAAAAGAAAGAGAAAATCCGTAAATTTATTGCATTAACTTACTTTCCGATCACTTGTGAGGGGTCACGGTTGACTAAAAATTTGTAAATTAAATAGCAACAGGACCGATGAACGGAAAATCACTTAAAGCACCTAGTTTCCTAGATCTTTTCTTTATATTTCAAACACATTTTACATCGCTGAAATTTAAGTTAAAACAAAAATGTTTGGGTCATTTGAAGTTTACTTATCGATTGTTGAAATGATGCACAGTTTGTTAAATAATCAGTAAGTACACTTCAAATGACAATAACTTTATTTTTTTAACTACAATTTGAGTAATTCCAAATGCGGTGGAAGGAGAAAAAGAAGATCCACAAATTCATGTGCATTAATTAAACTTACTTTCTTATCACCGGTGACAGGTCACATTTTATTAATACTACAAACATTTTGATAGCGACATGACTAGTCACCGGTTATCGAAAATTAACTTAAAGCGCCTACTTACTAGATCTTTTTTTCGTTTTTCCAACACATATTAAATCACTAAAATCGGAGTTAAAACGAAAACGGTAGGGTCATTTGAAGTTTACTTATCAATTGCTGAAATGATACACCGTTCGAAATACAATCGATTAGTGAACTTTAAATGACCATAACTTATTTGTTTTAACTCTGATTTTAGTAATTGAAAATGCGATGGAAAAAGAAAGAGAAAATCCGTAAATTAATTGCATTAACTTACTTTCCGATCACTTGTGAGGGGTCACGGTTGACTAATAATTTGTAAATTAAATAGCAACAGCACCGGTTAACAAAAAATTACTTAAAGCACCAGGTTTACTAGATCTTTTCTACTTCTTTCAAACAAAATTTAAATTGCTGAAATCAGAGTTAAAACTAAATTGTTCGGGTCATTTGAAGTTTCCTTATTGATTGTTGAAATGACACACCGTTCGATAAACAATCGGTAAGTAAACTTTAAATGACCCTAACTTTTTTGTTTTAACTACGATTTGAGTAATTCCAAATGCGGTGGAAGGAGGAAGAGAAAATCTACCAATTCATTTGCATTAAACATACGTTCCGATCACAGGTGACCGGTCATGGTTTATTAATACTACGAATCTTTGATAGCGATGGGACCGATCACCGGATTTCGAAAAGTATTTTAAAGCACCTAGTTTACTAGATCTTTTCGTCCTCTTTCCAACGCATATTAAATCACTAAAATCGGAGTTAAAACGAAAACGGTAGGGTCATTTGAAGTTTACTTATCATTTGCTGAAATGATACACCGTTCAAAAAACAATCGATAAGTGAACCTTAAATGACCAGAACTTTTTTGTTTTAAGTCTGATTTTTGTAATTGAAAATGCGGTGGAAAAAGAAAGAGAAAATCCATAAATTTATTGCATTAACTTACTTTTCGATCACTTGTGAGGGGTCACGGTTGACTACTAATTTGTAAATTAAATAGCAACAGGACCGGTTAACGAAAAATTACTTAAAGCACCTGGTTTACTAGATCTTTTCTTCTTCTTTCAAACGCATTTTAAATTGTTGAAATCAGAGTTAAACCTAAAATGTTCGGGTCATTCGAAGTTCACTTATTGATTGTTGAAATGATACACCGTTCGATAAACAATCGGTAAGTAAATTCAAATGACCCTGTAATACCCTGTATTTCACAAAAAAAAAAAAAAAAAAAAAAAAGAAAATTTACTATTTGAAATTTTTACTATTTGGGCAACGCCCGAACGTTCAGGCGCATGCCAGAACGTTCAGGCGCCTGCCAGAACGTTCAGGCGCCTGCCAGAACGTTCAGGCGGCATGCCAGAACATTCAGACGCCTGCCAGAACGTTCAGGCGGCATGCCAGAACGTTCAGGCGCCTGCCAGAACGTTCAGGCGGCATGCCAGAACGTTCAGGCGCCTGCCAGAACGTTCAGGCGCCATGCCAGAACGTTCAGGCGCCTGCCAGAACGTTCAGGCGCCTGCCAGAACGTTCAGGCGCACAACATCTCTATATAAGAAACCTCCTCATTTCTCATTTCTCACACCAAATCACCTTCTCTTGTGATTTTTCTTCTCCTTTCTACGCATTCTAAGTTTTTAGTCTTTGAGACTCCCGGTGGGGTGCAACAAATTTCTGTCCGGAGGAAAGCGCCAGATCTTAAAGCGGTGCAACGAAGTTCTGTCCGGAGAAAAGCACCAGATCTGAAGGTGGGGAACGAAATATAGGTTTGCGTGTTTTATAACTTTTATTAAAGTTTACATTCAATTATTATTATATCTACTATTCATTTACACTGCATTATGTCAATAATGTTATGACCTGAATGTTATAACTTTGCACGTCGTGATACCGACCCTGATAAGGTTCACTAGACGTTGCCAAAGTCAGTCTAAATGTCAAGAAAGACCAGACCAGTAGACTCGACCAGTTCATGCATTGGCATCATACATATCACCACCTAGGGACGTATATGGTTTATGACTCATAGAATAGTTAGAAGCATTGCTCACTATTCATTATATTTCTCTGGAGAAGGACGTACATGAGAACCCGGCTACACCCGGGGAGGGACATCAGTACGTGAATTCAGAGCATCGTTCCTGTACATGAATTCAGGCGATGTACGCTCATCAAACCATTAATACGTGACGGTGTCATGCATACATTCATATTGATTGATTATGATGCTCACATGTGTAATTTAAGATATTTGATATTGCAGTAGGCTTTATTAATTGTTATACTCATGCACTATTTACCCACTGAGCGCGTTAAGCTCACTCCAATATTATCAAATCTTTCACAGGAAATTAGGGTGGACTGGGTGCAGGTTATGGAGCCCACATTTTGTACCCTTTGTATGAATCATTGGGGATTTTGGGAGTATGTTCCCTTGACCATTTTATGTACAAAAGTATTCTGAATTATATGAAATCAGATTTGTACGGTGTACTGTATTTCCGCTGCGTACTCTGTTATTACCATTATGATTGTTCCAAATGCGCGCCCCGTCCGAGAGTGTACCGCCGGTTTAGGCGCGTCCGGGCGGGGTGTGACATTTAATGGTATCAGAGCGTACGGTCCACGGCCCGCCCAAGTCTACCAAATTAGGGGAAGAAACTATAATTGATTTAAATATACATATAGTCATAATTTATTAGAAACTATATGCGTAGTTATTATTGAATATATGTATCTATATACATTAGAGTATATGAGGTACGTATAAAATAAAAAAAAATAAAAAAAAAATAAAATAAAAAATTCGAAAAAAAAAATTTTATTTTTCAAAAATTATTTAATCGAAAAAAAAAAAAAAAAAAAAAAAATATTTTTCGAAAATTATTTATTCGAAAAAAAAAAAAAAAAAAAAAATTTATTTTTCGAAAATTATTTATTCGAGAAAAAAAAAATAAAAAAAAATTACTATTCGAAAATTATTTATTCGAAAAAAAAAAAATAAAAAAAAAATAAATTATTTTTCGAAAATTATTTATTCGAAAAAAAAAAAAAAAAAATTTGATATATCTAAAACTATATATATATATGACTTCTATATATAGTTAAGATTAAAAATAACTATATATGATTTTTATATAGTCTAAATTTTAAAAATATATATATATATATATATATATATATATATATATATATATATATATATATATATATATATATATATATATATATATATATATATATATATAGTTGCTTTATGAAAACTATATATATAATTATGATGAGATATGTCTATACTTTCATAGGTGAATACGACATATATGCATCAAATCACTAATGAAGAAAATTTCATGATGGCATAAACATCAACAGAAAACTCGAAAATAATGTCTAGAAGACAAGGCATAACTCTTAAAAATATTAGGAATATATTTTGTGTCTTTCACACAAATTTATTTTCCTTTCAGCAAAAGAATGACCTCAAAGGAGGGAACAACTTCTACTAGTAGGGAACCAATTCCCACTAGACTAACGGAATTGTCCAAAAGAGAGATTGTGACCATAAGGAGCATCGACAATAGCGATCTCCGCCTCCGTCCGATCCTTCATGACAAACTCGCAACACTGGATTGGTTAAATATAACCACAGTCGAGGGTCAAGTCTCTTACAACTTGGTTAGATCCTTCTATGAAGCCATGAATTACGTGGGACTTCACGGAGATCCGATCAGCCCTCACTTAGAGACAACAATCATGGGAACGACAATTCCTATCAATATCGCGATTATTGCTCGCCTTTTGGAGATTCCGATTGAGGAACTGATTATTGATCCACATGACCCCCAGACAGTTGCGGCGATCGCAGAATCTAATGCACAACTGTTCAATTCCCTCGCCAAAGAGCCATACACTCAATCAACACACACCAACCTTCCAAACAATCATCTTAAGCCATCTCTTGTCGGCCTCGGAAAGATTGTATACGGCAACATCTTGCCAGAAAGGGGCACTATGTCAAGGGCCCAACTCCTTGTGCTGTATTGCATAGAGAAGAACATAAAAGTCTCTCTACCACACATCATCATCCAACAAATGTTGAGAGTGATTCAAAACCCTTTAAAGAAGGAATTCCTCGGCTACGGAATCTTGATTATGAGGATACTTCACGAGGCCAACGTTGACACTTTCGATGGAACGTCAAAGCTGATCACTGAACCAGTTACAGCATCCTCTATCTTCAAGACCTATGGCACAAGTGGAGGGGTAACTGACGAAGAGGTATTCGGCACGACAAACAGAATTGCCGAAAGAATGAGGGACAAGCACGGGCGTTGCCTTCGCAAATGTCGACGCAAGATGCCTGTCAGAGATGGCCCAAATAATGATTCAAATCCCAATCCTACATCAAACCCAGCCCTGAATACTGATCCAATTGATCCACCACTTACTGACGAAGAATTATATGCCACACTACATTCGCCACTACAAAGTCATGATAGACAAGGTCCACAAGCGAATCAACCAACTTGGAACGTACAAACTCAAGGCAACACTTTGTACCAAAGAGTTCCACCTTCTGCGGTACAGTATCAGCCCGTTCCACAAGTTGCTGTAAACCACCAACAACAGTACTGGGCCTCACCAAATCTTGGAGGACCCAACATTCCAATGAGCCCATTGTTCCCGACTTTTTCATCTCAAACAAACCAAATTATCCAAGGGGTTCCGATTAGGGGATCTCCGCACAATCAATACAACTACGTTCCACCTATGAATCACCCATACAACCAATACTTTCCTCCAATGCCTATGGCCTACCCTTCACCTACGAGACAACCAACCCATCAACCACCAATGGGACAACCGACTAACCTACTTGAACGGTTAGATGAAATGGCATCCAATATTGCTGCACTGAAAGTGTGACGCCCCGAAAATTATTTCATCTAGCCCACAACCCAATTGTATTTTGCCCAAACTCTATGTGTTGCCTTGATATGTTTGGTGTTTGTTTGATGATTGTTTAATGTTTGTATAGTTAATGCTTGATAATGTATATAAATATATGTATCATAAATTGTATATGAGTCATGTTAAATTAAAGTTTAATGCATATGTTATTATTTATGCATGGGCTCATTAAACCATGAATTGATATGGGTTAGGATTGATGGAATAAAAGGATAAATGAAATTGAAGATTTGGTGTATTAAATGGATTGGACATTTAAAATACATGTGGTTGGTATGGGTAGTATGAGATCAACACATGTGAAGGTTGGTGCATGAAAGTGGACAAGTGTCCAATGCCCACTTGTCTTCTTCAAGGAAGTGCTAGAATGAGTGGAGGGAACCAAGGAGAGGAAAACAAGGAGAGAATCAAGGAGAGAATCAAGGAGGGAATCAAGGAAGTGCTAGAAAGAGGTGAGTGGAGAGAAAAGAAAGAAGAAGAGAAAGAAAAGAAGAGAAAGGAAGGAAGAAGAGAAAGAAGGAGAGAGTTGCAGGAGTAAGAACCCTGCGAGATTTTCATCAAAGAAGTGGATCTTTGGAATTTATGGTCAGATTGAGCTCAAATTTTGTCAGCACGTTCGTAGCTTATGATTCTTCATTCTGGTCGGTGGAGATCTTGATCAGAGGTTTCTTCTGAGAGATCTAACCTCTCAAACAAAGCTGGCCGGAAAGTCTGGATTTCTCGCACTGTTTCGCTCAAACTTATAGATCTCCTAAATCTACCGTTAGATGGTTATAAAATTTGGGTATGTAGTTTATAACTGATATTTATACATTCTGAACGGTGGAGATCGTAATTAGAAGCTTGTGCTAAGAGATATAACCTCTGAAACAAAGCTGGTCGGAATTTCTGGGTTTCTCGTTCCGTTTCGGTAAAACTTGTAGATCTCCTCAACGTACCGTTGGATGGATATCAAATTTGAGTATGTAGTTTACAACAGATATTTCTGTATTCTGAACGGTGGAAATATTTATAAGTTAATTATTTTGTGTGATATAGCCATCTGAGTTTGGGTATTTGCAGCAGGAAAGGAGAAACTGTCTGATTAGACACTTGCTCATCAAAGATACATATCTTTTCGGTCCACCGTTGGATTGGGCTGATATTTGGACAGAAGGTTTGTTTCTTCACATACTTCAATCTGTACGGTTGATTTTGTGATTACATATTTCTGTTGGTAGATTGATACATCTGAACAGAATAATACATGTGAAGAATTGGTAGGGTTGTTTGTATTAGACCTACATTTAGAATATGAACTTAGACCTTTCCAAATAGCTTGCATGTCAACTATGTTGACCTAGTTGCCATTGTGGATGAACCCATGATGCAAAATCAGTGATATACATGGCTGAACATGGCGACCTAGTGTAAATCGACAATATGGCCTAAGTATGGAAAATTTCATATTTTAGGGCTTTTGATGCTTTTGGCTTAGAATCATTGAATTGATGCAACTTATGTTTAATTAAGCATGATTAGGGTTGATTATGCTACTGATTTGGTGGTTGTGACCATATCATGGGTTAGGCCTACTTGTGATCAAGTGACCCAAATTTGGACATGTTTATGCCTAAGGAATTGAAAATCAGTATTTTTGATTAATAGAATGGTTTATGAATGAGAACTATGCATTAGAGGCCTAAGTCATGTGATTTGAGTTGAATGATGGGATTAAATGGGATTTAGGCCTATTAATTATATGTGGGCTGATTTAGGGTTGATTTGTAATGTCTATGTAATTGAGCATAGAAATTGATGTATGGTAGGATATTGATGTATGTTTCAGGATCTTGATTGGGTTGATTCGGTTTGGTGGTCGTGTGTGATTAAAAACTCTCGCGAGGCTTGGTTGTGAGTAGGCTTCACTTATGATTATATCATTTATGTCATCATATCACTTATATATATTGTATGTTGAAAGCATGAATGTGTTCTAATGTTTTGAATGATGCATTGATTTGAGAAAACCTTATGACTTTGGTTGGGCCCATCTATCTGGCTAATAGGGGGACTTGACCTTGTCATAGGAGGGTTTTAAGAAGGAAATGATTGGGATCAACGGCACGGTGAAATAGACGTGGACTAGTAACCCAAGTAAACATGATTGGGATCAACGGCACGGCGAAATAGACGTGGACTAGTAACCCAAGGCATGTGGAATGTGGATCCAAATTGATAAACTTTTACTTGCATCGAACTTATTATAAATGCTTGATATCTATATGTTATGAGCTTTTAATCATGCTACACATTAACATGCATACATGGTTTTTATTGATGAGTATTGATAGCATATTTGAATTCTATTCACTGGGCATCGTTGGCTCACCCTCATTTTCCTCTTTCAGGTCCTTCTGTCCCGAATAAGGGCAAGGGAGTAGTCATATCTTGAGGGCCTTGCCTGCGAGAGAATCCAAGTCCTCTATGTGAGTTGAGAGGCATTTTGATTGAATTGTGTTTTAAATTATGAAGTACTATATTTTGGATTATGTAATTATAACACTTACCACATTGTAGTACGGGTGAGTTGGGACTTGTTAGATAGACTATGTGGGCATATGACGGTTTTATTTGTACCCACAATTTGGACTTTATGTGTATGTCAATTTTAATGGACTGTAGGGATTATGATTTTATTTATGGTTCATTTTTATGGATTATCCCTTGTCTTTGATGATTAATACGGTGGGTAGTTTTGTTTAGTACCTTTTAATATTATGTCGTTGTTTGAGATAAGGCTCGTAGGGTCTCAACCACCTCACGGGAGTTGAGGAGTGGTCGGAGATGCCTACGCCGGGCGTCCCGCCCCGGCATTCCGCATGCCATTCCCTGCGGGGTTGGTGGTCCGGGGCGCGGGGTCGCCTTCAGAGCCACAATCATGTATTAACTCGTTTGCAAAACTCCAACGCAGAGCACGCACACTCTCAACCTTCTGTTAGTAGTCATTCTGTACATAACAGTAGATCTCGAAGAAATGGTGGTAGGCAAGAACGTCAAAATTGATTACTGGCAATGTAAATTTTTCTATTATATATGAATGAAATGTTTTGTTTAAGACTATCTTTGGTGGGCCGACTTACAACCATTCTTTCTTTTGTATCACTAACTTTGGAGTGGTATGGGACACAACAAAATTGGATGATACTAAATAAAATGTGGAAGTAAGAAAACCCATGACCTTGTGTGAAAAGAAACATTTGGAGAAAGTTACATTACTAATATTATCACTAAGTTTACACGGTATGGGACGAGTAAATTTGGACGATACTATTAGTGAACTTCTATTCAGCCAATGTTTTTAGAGACCGTGTTCATACAACTTAACTTGGTTGACACCCTTATTACTAAATTCATGTGGTATGGGACATACGAACTTGGATAATAATCGAACAGACTAAGAGTAAGCGTATGAATGCATAAGCTTGCGATAGAACGTTAGTTCAGGCTATTTACCGAGGCAAATCTTAGAATTCTTATGACTCGTATGGATTTTCAATGAAATATATGTATGTTCACGAACACCAAAACAAAATCATTTTAAATACTTGCAAAGTTTTCTACTTATTATATAGACATTC
Organism: Paratinospora sagittata; assembly: GCA_035771175.1. Taxonomy (NCBI): domain Eukaryota; kingdom Viridiplantae; phylum Streptophyta; class Magnoliopsida; order Ranunculales; family Menispermaceae; genus Paratinospora; species Paratinospora sagittata. The sequence continues at coordinate 19,220,831 of CM069605.1, forward strand.
TAACCTTGTTTGTTTTTACACCATGGCCACACATACGAGATATATAAGATTCTTTGATTCCTCAACAACAACTTTACACTCTACTTAGAAAAATAGGTGATTTTAATATTACAGTACTCTCGAAATTGTTGCTGAGCATACTATAACATTATACTTGCCTACAGTTTCTTAATCTTGGTTTTCTTTTCTCCTTGCCAGTGAGAAAATGCAAACCAGGAAGAGAGGAAGACCACGTACTGTTCGTCCCACAGTTGAGGCACCTCCTGAGATTCAGGAACCGCCGCCTCCGACAACAGCACAGGCCACACCCGACACTGCCACTACATCTGGGCAGGCAATACCACCACCACCTGCACCCTTTGCCATGCCTTCAAGCATTGAAACCTTCTTCGCTGGATTTATTGAGGCGATGAAGGTCACTGTTCAAACTGCCGTTCGTGAGACTGCCGCCAGTCAGGTTGCCACGGTACAAGCACCTATAAAATTTGGGTCGGAAGCTCAAACCGATCAGATTACTAAATACAAGCGACTACAACCTCTTACTTTCGATGGCACCATTGATCCTGATGAGGTGCAAAAGTGGCTAGATGAGTCAAAGAAGGCTCTTGATGCAATGGGAGTCGATGAGACTCGCAAAATTCCACTAGCAACTTACCAACTTGTTGGTGGAGCAAACAAATGGTGGCTCACAGTGAAAGAAGACCCACGGGTTAATATAGCAGATATGACTTGGCAACAGTTTGAGTCAATGTTTATTGATATATATTTTCCAAGCGCGGTGACAAAGCAGAAGCGCCAGGACTTTGCTAAGTTATATCAGGGCACCATGACCGTCAGAGAATATGCTGGAAAATTCAAAGAATTATCTGTCTACTCTCTCTCCACCATCTCAACGGAGCGAGATAAGTCCGAGAAATTTTATAATGGCCTTCGCCATGACATTCGGCAAGCCTTATCGATCTTGGACATCAAGATTTACAAGGAGGTTGTTGACAAGGCCATGAGCTTTGAACAAGAGAAGCTCTTACAAGAACAGCGACTGAATAAGGGCAAACGGCCTGCCACATTTTTCCAACAAGGCACACAACAGGGCAACAGGAAAAAGCCCTACTACAATCACAACCCAGCCCTCCCAGCCCCGGTTTCGACGAATGAAGCCACAACACCTGCGGCTGAACCTTTTAACTCTAACCACCAGGGTTTCCGAAATCATGGCCGTGGCGGTCGTTATGGACGAGGTGGCCGTAGCAACGACAATGGCAGAGGTGGTGGCCGACACCACAATCAACAAGGCCAGCACAATAATCAGAATGGCCAGCAAAACCATCAGCCGTACAGGCCGACTTGTTACAACTGCGGCCAGAAGGGCCATGTGAAACATCTTTGTCCGCACCTTCAGCAACCTATTCCTGCTATTCCAGTCCAACAAGCACCACCTGCTGCTAATGCCCAACCCAGGCAGACCCAGCAGAACCAGGGTCCACGGAATCAGGGCAGAGCATATGCCATCGCTCACCAACCCCTCCCAGACAATAATGTCGTCGAAGGTACCTTTCCTTTGTTCAATACCATGGTGCATGTTTTGTTTGATTCAGGTGCTACGCATTCTTTTATATCATCAGCATTGGTAAGACATTTAGGCCTGCATCCTGAACCCACAAACATCACACTCCATGTCACATCACCGTTCGGATCGGGTACTGACGTGAATTTGCAGTGTTCTCGATGTGAGCTTCGAATGTCCGAACAGATAATATATGCCGATCTTTTTGTGATGGATTTTGATGACTTCGACATCATCCTTGGCATGGACTGGCTCGCACCACTGAATGCAAAGATCGACTGTATGAACAAGCACGTTCAGTTAACTTTACCTACAGGTGAGTTTGTCACGATTCAGGGAACAAGGAAATGGATACACAAATCAACAGTTGCCCTTCTCAAGTCACAACTTCGAGCGTTGTCTCTTGGCGACGGCAATGAATCACCAGCTCTGTACCCTCCTGAAGTACGCGATGTTCCAGTCGTATCTGAATTGCCAACCGTTTTTCTTAATGACCTTCCTGGTCTACCTCCAGTTAGGGAATTCGATTTTGAGATCAACCTCATACCTGGGACAGGGCCTATCTCAATTCCACCATACAGAATGTCAAATGTTGAACTGGTCGAATTAGACAAACAACTTAAGGAATTAGAGCGTAATGGCTTCATCCGAAAGAGTTCTTCACCCTGGGGCGCTCCAGTTCTGTTTGTTCGCAAAAAGGATGGTTCGTTACGACTTTGCATCGATTATCGCAAGTTGAATAACGTCACCATCAAGAACAGATATCCGTTGCCCAGGATCGATGACTTGTTCGACCAACTTAGAGATGCCAAATACTTCTCTAAGATTGATTTACGGTCCGGTTATCACCAACTCCGGATCAGAGAATCGGACATCACCAAGACGGCGTTCAGAACTCGGTACGGTCATTACGAATTCTTAGTTATGCCGTTTGGTCTAACAAACGCCCCTGCAGCATTCATGGATTTGATGAATCGCATATTCAGGTTATACTTAGACCGATTTGTGGTGGTTTTTGTGGACGACATCTTGATCTATTCCTCAACCGAAGAAGACCATAAACTACATTTGAAGATCGTCCTCCAGACCTTACAAAGACACCAACTGTATGCCAAGTTGAGTAAGTGCGAATTTTGGGCGCAGAGAGTTCAATTCCTCGGCCATGTGGTTTCAGGCAATGGCATTGAGGTCGATCCTTCTAAGGTTGAAGCCGTCTTAAACTGGAAGCAGCCTACCACTGTTACTCAGATTAGGAGTTTTCTTGGTTTGGCTGGCTATTACAGACGCTTCATCAAGGATTTCTCCAAGATTGCTGAACCTATGACCAAACTCACTCGAAAAGACGTGCGCTTTATCTGGAATTCCGCCTGTGAAGCATCATTTCAGGAATTGAAAAAACGCCTCACGACGGCACCTGTACTTATCACTCCAAGAAATGCAATTGGATTTTCATTATACACCGACGCCTCTCTCCAAGGCTTAGGTGCCGTGCTAATGCAAGAAGGCCAAGTGGTTGCATATGCGTCCAGACAACTGAAGATTCATGAGGGTAATTACCCAACGCATGACTTGGAACTTGCCGCTGTCGTATTTGCACTAAAGTTATGGCGTCATTACCTATACGGTGAACGCTTTGAGGTCTTCTCGGATCACAAGAGTCTTAAGTACATATACACTCAGCGAGACCTTAACCTCCGCCAACGACGATGGTTGGAATTCTTGAAAGATTATGACTTTCAACTCCAGTAGCATCCCGGAAAGGCCAATGTTGTGGCTGATGCCCTGAGTAGAAAATCTTATGTTGCTTGCACTCTTAACTATGAAATGGAAAAGTTGGCTACAGAGTTGGAGAACTTTAACCTACAACTGAACATAGAGGGACCAAGACCACGACTCTCTCAATTATCAGCTACCTCTGACCTTGTTCGCAAGATTTCAGCTACTCAAGCCAATGACCCTATGTTAATGGAGAAACGAGAACTTCTACTCAGCGGGCACGACCTTCCTCATTGGTCAGTCTCTGACGACGGAGCCGTTTTCTATAAAAAACGTCTTTGTCTTCCGAACGATCCCGAGGTTCGGAAAGACGTGCTTACTGAGATGCACTGTTCGAGATACGCTATGCATCCTGGGGGTGACAAGATGTACCAGGATGTCAAGCGACAATTCTGGTTTTTTGGAATGAAGACGGCCATTGCAGACTTCGTTGCTCGATGTCTTGTTTGCCAGCAAGTTAAGGCAGAACGAAGACTTCCCTCTGGCCTTCTCCAACCGTTATCTATTGGGGAATGGAAATGGGAGAACATCGCAATGGATTTTGTTACAGCCTTACCTCGAAATACTAAAGGACAAGATGCTATCTGGGTTATCATTGACCGACTTACAAAGTCGGCACACTTCTTGCCAATAAAGTTCGCGGATAATCCCGCCAAACTTGCCGAACTCTATGAAAGAGAGATCGTACGCCTCCATGGAATACCACTCACGATCGTCTCTGATCGAGACCCTCGATTCACATCCAACTTTTGGCAAAGTTTCCAACATAGAATGGGTTCTAAGATCACTATGAGCACAGCCTTCCACCCTCAGACTGATGGGCAGTCAGAGCGGCTTATCCAAATCTTAGAAGACATGTTACGATGCTGCATTTTGGACTTTCATGACGGATGGGCAACGTATTTGCATCTAGCCGAGTTTGCATACAACAACAGCTACCAAACTAGTATCGGCATGGCACCATACGAGGCTCTCTATGGTCGGCCTTGCAGATCTCCGATATGCTGGTTAGATATGGCAGATCGACCGCAGTTAGGCCCTGAACTAGTACAAGAGACTTCTGAAAAGATCACACTCGTAATGGAACGGCTTCGTGTTGCACAAAGTCGACAGAAGAGCTATGCTGACAAGCGGCGACAACCTCTAGAATTTGATAAGGGGGACTTTGTTTTTCTGAAAGTTCAGCCCACAAGAGGTGTCAAACGCTTTGGGATCAAAGGCAAGCTCTCCCCGCGATATATCGGTCCATTTTCGATCATTGAACGTATTGGCAAACTTGCTTATCGTCTGTCCCTTCCATCATCCATGCCTAAGGTTCATGACGTTTTTCACGTATCTATGCTTCGCAAGTATCGTCCTGATCCTTCGCATATCATCCCTTTAGTCGAGGTTCGAGTTGAGGAAGGAAATACGTATCAGGAGACAGCAATCCAGATTTTAGATAGAAAAACTCAAGAACTACGGCGCCGTAGCATACCACTTGTGAAAGTGCTCTGGGATCACCACGGCGTAGAGGAAGCAACATGGGAACTAGAATCAACAATTAAACAAAAATACCCTGAATTGTTTTCTAGCACCAACTGATGAAGTGATACGTTGTATTATTTTCACTTATCAATATCAGGATGAAACATTGTTTACACCTATCTTAATACATTGTTTCACTTCAAGAACTACCAGATGTCTGAAAATAATATCAATGGATAGAGTATTGCACACATGCAGTGGCCTCATTCACAGCCTGTGGCTACTTCTCAAACCGCCAACCCCCATCACTACTTGACTTGATTTCGAGGGCGAAATCCCTTTAAGGGGGGTAGAGTGTAATACCCTGTATTTCACAAAAAAAAAAAAAAAAAAAAAAAAAAAAAAAAAAAAAATTTACTATTTGAAATTTTTACTATTTGGGCAACGCCCGAACGTTCAGGCGCCTGCCAGAACGTTCAGGCGGCATGCCAGAACGTTCAGACGCCTGCCAGAACGTTCAGGCGGCATGCCAGAACGTTCAGGCGGCATGCCAGAACGTTCAGACGCCTGCCAGAACGTTCAGGCGGCATGCCAGAACGTTCAGGCGGCTGCCAGAACGTTCAGGCGGCATGCCAGAACGTTCAGGCGCCTGCCAGAACGTTCAGGCGCCTGCCAGAACGTTCAGGCGCCATGCCAGAACGTTCAGGCGCCATGCCAGAACGTTCAGGCGCCTGCCAGAACGTTCAGGCGCCATGCCAGAACGTTCAGGCGCCTGCCAGAACGTTCAGGCGCCTGCCAGAACGTTCAGGCGCACAACATCTCTATATAAGAAACCTCCTCATTTCTCATTTCTCACACCAAATCACCTTCTCTTGTGATTTTTCTTCTCCTTTCTACGCATTCTAAGTTTTTAGTCTTTGAGACTCCCGGTGGGGTGCAACAAATTTCTGTCCGGAGGAAAGTGCCAGATCTTAAAGCGGTGCAACGAAGTTCTGTCCGGAGAAAAGCACCAGATCTGAAGGTGGGGAACGAAACATAGGTTTGCGTGTTTTATAACTTTTATTAAAGTTTACATTCAATTATTATTATATCTACTATTCATTTACACTGCATTATGTCAATAATGTTATGACCTGAATGTTATAACTTTGCACGTCGTGATACCGACCCTGATAAGGTTCACTAGACGTTGCCAAAGTCAGTCTAAATGTCAAGAAAGACCAGACCAGTAGACTAGACCAGTTCATGCATTGGCATCATACATATCACCACCTAGGGACGTATATGGTTTATGACTCATAGAATAGTTAGAAGCATTGCTCACTATTCATTATATTTCTCTGGAGAAGGACGTACATGAGAACCCGGCTACACCCGGGGAGGGACATCAGTACGTGAATTCAGAGCATCGTTCCTGTACATGAATTCAGGCGATGTACGCTCATCAAACCATTAATACGTGACGGTGTCATGCATACATTCATATTGATTGATTATGATGCTCACATGTGTAATTTAAGATATTTGATATTGAAGTAGGCTTTATTAATTGTTATACTCATGCACTATTTACCCACTGAGCGCGTTAAGCTCACTCCAATATTATCAAATCTTTCACAGGAAATTAGGGTGGACTGGGTGCAGGTTATGGAGCCCACATTTTGTACCATTTGTATGAATCATTGGGGATTTTGGGAGTATGTTCCCTTGACCATTTTATGTACAAAAGTATTCTGAATTATATGAAATCAGATTTGTACGGTGTACTGTATTTCCGCTGCGTACTCTGTTATTACCATTATGATTGTTCCAAATGCGCGCCCCGTCCGAGAGTGTACCGCCGGTTTAGGCGCGTCCGGGCGGGGTGTGACAGACCCTAACTTTTTTGTTTTAACTACAATTTGAGTAATTCCAAATGCGATGGAAGGAGGAAGAGAAAATCTTCCAATTCAAGTGCATTAAACATATGTTCCGATCATCGGTGACGGGTCATGGTTAATTAATACTACAAATCTTTGATAGCGACGGGACTGGTCACCGGTTATTGAAAAGTAACTTAAAGCGCCTAGTTTACTAGATATTTTCTTCCTCTTTCCAACGCATATTAAATGACTAAAATCGAAGTTAAAACGAAAACGGTTGGGTTATTTGAAATTCACTTATCATTTACTGAAATAATACACTGCTAGAAAAATAATCAGTAAGTAAACTTTAAATAACCATAACTTTTTCGTTTTAACTCTGATTTGAGGAATTGAAAATGCAGTGGAAAGAGAAAGAAAAAATCCATAAATTTATTGCATTAACTTACTTTCCGATCACTTGTGAGGGGTCACGGTTGACTAAAAATTTGTAAATTAAATAGCAACAGGACCGGTGAACGGAAAATAACTTAAAGCACCTAGTTTCCTATATCTTTTCTTTATCTTTCGAACGCATTTTAAGTTTACCTATCAATTGTTGAAATGATACACCGTTTGTTAAATAATCGGTAAGTACACTTCAAATGAAAATAACTTTATTTTTTTAACTACAATTTGAGTAATTCCAAATGCGGTGGAAGGAGAAAAAGAAGATCCACAAATTCATGTGCATTAATGAAACTTACTTTCTTATCACCGGTGACAGGTCACATTTATTAATACTACAAACATTTGATAGCGACATGACTAGTCACCGGTTATCGAAAATTAACTTAAAGCACCTAGCTAGTAGATCTTTTTTTCGTCTTTCCAACACATATTAAATCACTAAAATCGGATTTAAGACGAAAACGGTAGGGTCATTTGAAGTTTACTTATCATTTGCTGAAAGGATACACCGTTCGAAAAACAATCGATAAGTGAACTTTAAATGACCATAACTTTTTTGTTTTAACTCTGATTTTAGTAATTGAAAATGCGGTGGAAAATGAAAGAGAAAATCCATAAATTAATTGCATTAACTTACTTTCCGATCACTTGTGAGGGGTCACGATTGAGTAATAATTTGTAAATTAAATAGCAACAGGACCGGTTAACGAAAAATTACTTAAAGGACCTGGTTTACTAGATCTTTTCTTCTTCTTTCAAACGCATTTTAAATTGCTGAAATCAGAGTGAAACCTAAAATGTTCGGGTCATTCGAAGTTTACTTATTGATTGTTCAAATGATACACCGTTCGATAAACAATCGGTAAGTAAACTTCCAAAGACCCTGACTTTTTTGTTTTAACTACGATTTGAGTAATTCCAAATGCGGTGGATGGAGGAAGAGAAAATCTACCAATTCATGTGCATTAAACATACGTACCGATCACCGGTGACCGGTCATGGTTAATTAATACTACAAATCTTTGATAGCGACGGGACTGGTCACTGGTTATCGAAAAGTAACTTAAAACACCTAGTTTACTAGATCTTTTCGTCCTCTTTCCAACGCATATTAAATGACTAAAATCGGAGTTAAAAATCATATAGTTTTCTAGATATATATATTTAATACAAATCTCAACTATATATAATTGACATATGTATATATAGTTCTAGAGATATATATATATATCTAATAAAATTTTTCTTCCCCTAATTTGGTGGACTTGGGCGGGCCGTGGACCGTACTCTCTGATACCATTAAATGTGACACCCCGCCCGGACGCGCCTAAACCGGTGGTACACTCACGGACGGGGCGTGCATTTGGAACAATTATAATGGTAACAACAGAGTGAGCAGCGGAAATACGGTACACAGTACAAATATGATTTCATTTAATTCCAAATACTTTTGTACATAAAATGGTCAAGGGAACATACTCCCAAAATCCCCAATGAATCATACAAAGGGTACAAAATGTGGGCCCCATAACCTGCACCCAGTCCACTCTAATTTCCTGTGAAAGATTGGATAATAATGGAGTGAGCTTAACGCGCTCAGTGGGTAAATAGTGCATGAGTATAACAATTAATAAAGCATACTTCAATATCAAATATCTTAAATACACATGTGAGCATCATAATCAATCAATATGAATGTATGCATGACACCGTCTCGTAATGGTTTGATGAACGTACATCGCCTGAATTCAGGTACAGGAACGATGCTCTGGATTCACGTACTGATGTCCCTCCCCGGGTGTAGCCGGGTTCTCATGTACGTCCCTCTCCAGAGAAATATAATGAATAGTGAGCAATGCTCCTAACTATTCTATGAGTCATAAACCATATACGTCCCTAGGTGGTGATATGTATGATGCCAATGCATGAACTGGTCTAGTCTACTGGTCTAGTGTTTCTTGACATTTAGACTGACTTTGGCACGTTTGGTGATCCTTATTAGGGTCGGTATCACGACGTGCAAGATTAGGACATTCAGTATTACTGTATAAGCTGATAGCTTTCAATAAGACCAACTAGATCAGTCCCCAGTTGAGAGGTGAGACACAAGGTCTGCTTAAATACCAATCGCCTAGAGCAGCCCGCTGCCTCCTGTTCACTATTTAAAGTTACTGAGGACAAGACCGAGTCTAGTTGAGTCAGATTGACCACAAATCCGGCATTATAACAGTGCAATACATAAATTCCAAATATACAGGCATATGTGCGGCAGTGTAAACAGTATATGACATAATGCAGTGTAAATGAATAGTAGACATAATAATAATTGAATGAAAACTTTAATAAAAGTTATGAAACACGCAAACCTATGTTTCGTTCCCCACCTTCAGATAAAACTTCTTCTTTCAAATCTGGCGCTTTCCTCCGGACAGAACTTCGTTGCACCGCTTTCAGATCTGGCGCTTTCCTCCGGATAGAACTTTGTTGCACCGCACCGAGAGTCTCAGACAGAGAGTCTCAAAAACTTAGAATGCGTGGAAAGGAGAAGAAATTCACAAGAGAAGGTGATTTGGTGTGAGGAATGAGAAATGAGGAGGTTTCTTATATAGAGATTTTTGCGCCTGAACGTTCGGGCATGCGCCTGTACGTTCTGGCATGCGCCTGAACGTTCGGGCGTTGCCCAAATAGTAATTTTTTTTTTTTGTGAAATACAGGGTATTACACTCTACCCCCCTTAAAGGGATTTCGCCCTCGAAATCAAGTCAAGTAGTGATGAGGGTTATCAGCTTGAGAAGTAGCCACAGGTGGATAAGGAGGCCACTACATGTGTGCATCACTATATCCATTGATAATATTTTCAGACATCTTCGTAGTTATTGAAGTGAAACAATGGATCAAGATAGGTGGAAACAATGTTTCATCTTGTGATTGATAAGTGAAAATAATACAATGTACCACATCATCATGTGGTACTAGAAAATAATTCAGGGTATTTTTGTTTAATTGTTGCTTCTAGTTCCCATGTTGCTTCCTCTACGACGTGGTGATCCCAGAGCACTTTCACAAGTGGTATGCTACGTTGTCGTAGTTCTTTCCGATCACTTGTGAGGGGTCACGGTTGACTAATAATTTGTAAATTAAAAAGCAACAGGACCGGTTAACGAAAAATTACTTAAAGCACCTGGTTTACTAGATCTTTTCTTCTTCTTTCAAACAAATTTTAAATTGCTGAAATCAGAGTTAAAACTAAATTGTTCGGGTCATTTGAAGTTTCCTTATTGATTGTAGAAATGGTACACCGTTCGATAAACAATCGGTAAGTAAACTTCGAATGACCCTAACTTTTTTGTTTTAACTACGATTTGAGTAATTCCAAATGCGGTGGAAGGAGGAAGAGAAAATCTACCAATTCATGTGCATTAAACATATCTTCCGATCACCGGTGACCCGTCATGGTTTATTAATACTACAAATCTTTGATAGCGATGGGGCCGATCATTGGATTTCTAAAAGTATTTTAAAGCACCTAGTTTACTAGATCTTTTTGTCCTCTTTCCAATGCATATTAAATCACTAAAATCGGAGTTAAAACGAAAACGGTAGGGTCATTTGAAGTTCCCTTATCATTTACTGAAATGATACACCGTTCGAAAAATAATCAGTAAGTAAACCTTAAATGACCATAACTTTTTTGTTTTAACTCTGATTTTAGTAATTGAAAATGCGGTGGAAAAAGAAAGAGAAAATCCGTAATTTTATTGCATGAACTTACTTTCCGATCACTTGTGAGGGGTCACGGTTGACTAATAATTTGTAAATTAAATAGCAACAGGACCGGTTAACGAAAAATAACTTAAAACACCTAGTTTACTAGATCTTTTCTTCTTCTTTCAAACGCATTTTAAATTGCTGAAATCAGAGTTAAACCTAAAATGTTAGGGTCATTCGAAGTTTACTTATTGATTGTTGAAATGATACACCGTTCGATAAACAATCGGTAAGTAAACCTCAAATGACCCTAACTTTTTTGTTTTAACTACGATTTGAGTAATTCCAAATGCGGTGGAAGGAGGAAGAGAAAATCTACCAATTCATGTGCATTAAACATACGTACCGATCACCGGTGACCGGTCATGGTTAATTAATACTACAAATCTTTGATAGCGATGGGACCGATCACCGGGTTTCGAAATGTATTTTAAAGCACTTAGTTTACTAGATCTTTTCGTCCTCTTTCCAACGCATATTAAATGACTAAAATCGGAGTTAAAACGAAAATGGTAGGGTTATTTGAAGTTCACTTATCATTTCCTGAAATGATACACTGTTAGAAAAATAATCAGTAAGTAAACTTCAAATAACCATAACTTTTTCGTTTTAACTCTGATTTGAGTAATTGAAAATGCAGTGGAAAGAGAAAGAAAAAATCCATAAATTTATTGCATTAACTTACTTTCCGACACTTGTGAGGGGTCACGGTTGACTAATAATTTGTAAATTAAATAGCAACAGGACCGGTGAACGGAAAATAACTAAAAGCACCTAGTTTCCTAGATCTTTACTTTATCTTTCGAACGCATTTTAAATCGCTGAAATTTATGTTAAAACTAAAATGTTCGGGTCATTTGAAGTTTACCTATCGATTGTTGAAATGATACACCGTTTGTTAAATAATCGGTAAGTACACTTCAAATGAAAATAACTTTATTTTTTTAACTACAATTTGAGTAATTCCAAATGCGGTGGAAGGAGAAAAGGAAGATCCACAAATTCAGGTGCATTAATTAAACATACTTTCTTATCACCGGTGACAGGTCACATTTTATTAATACTACAAACATTTGATAGCGACATGACTAGTCACCGGTTATCGAAAATTAACTTAAAGCACCTAGCAACTAGATCTTAAATTTTGTCTTACCAACACATATTAAATCACTAAAATCGGAGTTAAAACAAAAACGGAAGGGTCATTTGAAGTTTACTTATCGATAAGTGAACTTTAAATGACCAAAACTTTTTTGTTTTACCTCTAATTTTAGCAATTGAAAATGCGGTGGAAAAAGAAAGAGAAAATCCGTATATTTATTGCATTAACTTACTTTCCGATCACTTGTGAGGGGTCACGGTTGACTAATAGTTTGTAAATTAAATAGCAACAGAACCGGTTAACGAAAAATTACTTAAAACACTTGGTTTACTAGATCTTTTCTTCTTCTTTCAAACAAATTTTAAATTGCTGAAATCAGAGTTAAAACTAAATTCTTCGGGTCATTTGAAGTTTCCTCATTGATTGTTGAAATGATACACCGTTCGATAAACAATCGGTAAGTAAACTTCAAATGACCCTAAATTTTTTGTTTTAACTACGATTTGAGTAATTCCAAATGCGGCGGAAGGAGGAAGAGAAAATCTACCAATTCATGTGCATTAAACATAAGTTCCGATCACCAGTGACCGGTCATGGTTTATTAATACTACAACTCTTTGATAGTGATGGGACCGATCACCGAATTTCAAAAAGTATTTTAAAGCACCTAGTTTACTAGATCTTTTCGTCCTCTTTCCAACGCATATTAAATCACTAAAATCGGAGTTAAAACGAAAACGGTAGGGTCATTTGAAGTTTACTTATCATTTGCTGAAATGATACACCGTTCAAAAAACAATCGATAAGTGAACCTTAAATGACCATAACTTTTTTGTTTTAACTCTGATTTTAGTAATTGAAAATGCGGTGGAAAAAGAAAGAGAAAATCTTTAAATTTATTGCATTAACTTACTTTCCGATCACTTGTGAGGGGTCACGGTTGACTAATAATTTGTAAATTAAATAGCAACAGGACCGGTTAACGAAAAATTACTTAAAGCACCTGGTTTACTAGATCATTTCTTCTTCTCTCAAACGCATTTTAAATTGCTGAAATCAGAGTTAAACCTAAAATGTTCAGGTCTTTCGAAGTTTACTTATTGATTGTTGAAATGATACACCGTTCGATAAACAATCAGTAAGTAAACTTCAAATGACCCTAACTGTTTTGTTTTAAGTACGATTTGAGTAATTCCAAATGCGATGGAAGGAGGAAGAGAAAATCTCCCAATTCAAGTGCATTAAACGTATGTTCCGATCATCGGTCACGGGTCATGGTTAAGTAATACTACAAATCTTTGATAGCGACGGGACTGGTCACCGGTTATCGAAAAGTAACTTAAAGCGTCTCGTTTACTAGATCTTTTCTTCCTTTTTCCAACGCATATTAAATGACTAAAATCGGAGTTAAAATGAAAACGGTAGGGTTATTTGAAGTTCACGTATCATTTACTGAAATGATACACTGTTAGAAAAATAATCAGTAAGTAAACTTTAAATAACCATAACTTTTTCGTTTTAACTCTGATTTTAGTAATTGAAAATGCAGTGGAAAGAGAAAGAAAAAATCCATAAATTTATTGCATTAACTTACTTTCCGATCACTTGTGAGGGGTCATGGTTGACTAATAATTTGTAAATTAAATAGCAGCAGGACCGGTGATCGGAAAATAACTTAAAGCACCTAGTTTCCTAGTCTTTTCTTTCTCTTTCAAACGCATTTTAAATCGCTGAAATTTATGTTAAAACTAAAATGTTCGGGTCATTTGAAGATTACCTATCGATTGTTGAAATGATACACCGTTTGTTAAATAATCGGTAAGTACACTTAAAATGACAATAACTTTATTTTTTTAACTACAATTTGAGTAATTCCAAATGCGGTGGAAGGAGAAAAAGAAGATCAACAAATTCATGTGCGTTAATTAAACTTACTTTCTTATCACCGGTGACATGTCACATTTTATTAATACTACAAACATTTGATAGCGACATGACTAGTCACCGGTTATCGAATATTAACTTAAAGCACCTACTCGCTAGATCTTTTTTTCGTCTTTCCAACACATATTAAATTACTAAAATCGGAGTTAAAACGAAAACGGTAGGGTCATTTGAAGGTTACTTATCATTTGCTGAAATGATACACTGTTCGAAAAACAATCGATAAGTGAACTTTAAATGACCATAACTTTTTTGTTTTAACTCTGATTTTAGTAATTGAAAATGCGGTGGAAAAAGAAAGAGAAAATCAGTAAATTTATTGCATTAACTTACCTTCCGATCACTTATGAGGGGTCACGGTTGACTAATAATTTGTAAATTAAATAGCAACATCACCGATTAACGAAAAATTACTTAAAGCACCTGGTTTACTAGATCTTTTCTTCTTCTTTCAAACAAATTTTAAATTGCTGAAATCAGAGTTAAAACTAAATTCTTCGGGTCATTTGAAGTTTCCTTATTGATTGTTGAAATGATACACCGTTCGATAAACAATCGGTAAGTAAACTTCAAATGACCCTAACTTTTTTGTTTTAACTACGATTTGAGTAATTCCAAATGCGGTGGAAGGAGGAAGAGAAAATCTACCAATTCATGTGCATTAAACATACGTTCCGATCACCGGTGACCGGTCATGGTTTATTAATACTACAACTCTTTGATAGTGATGGGACCGATCACCGGATTTCAAAAAGTATTTTAAAGCACCTAGTTTACTAGATCTTTTCGTCCTCTTTCCAACGCATATTAAATCACTAAAATCGGAGTTAAAACGAAAACGGAAGGGTCATTTGAAGTTTACTTATCATTTGCTGGAATGATACACCGTTCGAAAAACAATCGATAAGTGAACCTTAAATGACCATAACTTTTTTGTTTTAACTCTGATTTTAGTAATTGAAAATGCGGTGGAAAAAGAAAGAGAAAATCCTTAAATTTAGTGCATTAACTTACTTTCCGATCACTTGTGAGGGGTCACAGTTGACTAATAATTTGTAAATTAAATAGCAACAGGACCGGTTAACAAAAAATTACTTAAAGCACCTGGTTTACTAGATCATTTCTTCTTCTCTCAAACGCATTTTAAATTGCTGAAATCAGAGTTAAACCTAAAATGTTCGGGTCATTCGAAGTTTACTTATTGATTGTTGAAATGATACACCGTTCGATAAACAATCGGTAAGTAAACTTGAAATGACCCTAACTTTTTTGTTTTAACTACGATTTGAGTAATTCCAAATGCGATGGAAGGAGGAAGAGAAAATCTCCCAATTCAAGTGCATTAAACATATGTTCCGATCATCGGTGACGGGTCATGGTTAATTAATACTACAAATTTTTGATAGCGACGTGACTGGTCACCGGTTATCGAAAAGTAACTTAAAGCGTCTAGTTTACTAGATCTTTTCTTCCTTTTTCCAACGCATATTAAATGACTAAAATCGGAGTTAAAATGAAAACGGTAGGGTTATTTGAAGTTCACTTATCATTTACTGAAATGATACACTGTTAGAAAAATAATCAGTAAGTAAACTTTAAATAACCATAACTTTTTCGTTTTAACTCTGATTTTAGTAATTGAAAATGCAGTGGAAAGAGAAAGAAAAAATCCATAAATTTATTGCATTAACTTACTTTCCGATCACTTGTGAGGGGTCACGGTTGACTAATAATTTGTAAATTAAATAGCAGCAGGACCGGTGATCGGAAAATAACTTAAAGCACCTAGTTTCCTAGATCTTTTCTTTCTCTTTCAAACGCATTTTAAATCGCTGAAATTTAAGTTAAAACTAAAATGTTCGGGTCATTTGAAGTTTACCTATCGATTGTTGAAATGATACACCGTTTGATAAATAATAGGTAAGTACACTTCAAATGACCATAACTTTATTTTTTTAACTACAATTTGAGTAATTCCAAAGGCAGTGGAGGGAGAAAAAGAAGATCCACAAATTCATGTGCGTTAATTAAACTTACTTTCTTATCACCGGTGACAGGTCACAATTTATTAATACTACAAACATTTGATAGCGACTTGACTAGTCACCGGTTATCGAAGATTAACTTAAAGCACCTAGTTTACTAGATCTTTTCGTCCTCTTTCCAACGCATATTAAATCACTAAAATCGGCGTTAAAACGAAAACGGTAGGGTCATTTGAAGTTTACTCATCATTTGCTAAATGATACACCGTTCGAAAAACAATCGATAAGTGAACCTTAAATTACCATAACTTTTTTGTTTTAACTCTGATTTTAGTAATTTAAATTGCGGTGGAAAAAGAAAGAGAAAATCGATAAATTTGTTGCATTAACTTTCTTTCCGATCACTTGTGAGGGTTCACGGTTGACTAATAATTTCTAAATTAAATAGCAACAGGGCCAGTTAACGAAAAAATACTTAAAGCACCTAGTTTACTAGATCTTTTCTTCTTCTTTCAAACGCATTTTACGTTGCTGAAATCAGAGTTAAACCTAAAATGTTCGGGTCATTCGAAGTTTACTTAATGATTGTTGAAATGATACACCGTTCGATAAACAATAGGTAAGTAAACTTCAAACGACCGTAACTTTTTTGTTTTAACTGCTATTTGAGTAATTCCAAATGCGGTGGAAGGAGGAAGAGAAAATCTGCCAATTCATGTGCATTAAACATACGTTCCGATCACCGGTGACCGGTCTTGGTTTATTAATACTACAAATCTTTGATAGCGACGGGACTGGTCACCGGTTATCGAAAAGTAACTTAAAGCACTTAGCTTACTAGATTTTTTCTTCCTCTTTCCAACACATATTAAATGACTAAAATCGGAGTTAAAACAAAAACGGTAGGGTCATTTGAAGTTCACTTATCATTTACTGAAATGACACACCGCTAGAAAAATAATCAGTAAGTAAACTTTAAAGAACCATAAGTTTTTCGTTTTAACTCTAATTTGAGTAATTGAATATATGCAGTGGAAAGAGAAAGAGAAAATACATAAATTTATTGCATTAACTTATTTTTCGATCACTTGTGACAGGTCACGGTTGACTAATAATTTTTTAATTAAATAGCAACAGGACCGGTTCACGGTAAATAACTTAAAGCACCTAGTTTCCTAGATCTTTTCTTTCTCATTCAAACGCATTTTAAATCGCTGAAATTTAAGTTAAAACTAAATTGTTCGGGTCATTTGAAGTTTACTTATCGATTGTTGAAGTGATACACTGTTTGATAAATAATCGGTAAGTACACTTCAAATGACCATAACTTTATTTTTTTAACTACAATTTGAGTAATTCCAAATGCGGTGGAAGGAGAAAAAGAAGGTCCACAAATTCATGTGCATTAATTAAACTTACTTTCTTATCACCGGTGACAGGTCACATTTTATTTATACTACAAACATTTGATAGCGACATGACTAGTCACCGGTTATCGAAGATTAACTTAAAGCACCTACTTACTAGATCTTTTTTTCGTCTTTCCAACACATATTAAATCACTAAAATCGAAGTTAAAACGAAAACGGTAGGGTCATTTGAAGTTACTTATCATTTGCTGAAATGATACACCGTTCGAAAAATAATCGATAAGTGAACTTTAAATGACCATAACTTTTTTATTTTAACTTTGATTTTAGTAATTGAAAATGCGGTGGAAAAAGAAAGAGAAAATCCGTAAATTTATTGCATTAACTTACTTTCCGATCACTTGTGAGGGGTCACGGTTGACTAATAATTTGTAAATTAAATAGCAGCAGGAACGGTTAACGAAAAATTACTTAAAGGACCTGGTTTACTAGATCTTTTCTTTCTCTTTCAAACGCACTTTTAATCGCTGAAATTTAAGTTAAAACTAAAATGTTCGAGTCATTTGAAGTTTACCTATCGATTGTTGAAATGATACACCGTTTGATAAATAATAGGTAAGTACACTTCAAATGACCATAAATTTATTTTTTTAACTACAATTTGAGTAATTCCAAATGCAGTGGAGGGAGAAAAAGAAGATCCACAAATTCATGTGCGTTAATTAAACTTACTTTCTTATCACCGGTGACAGGTCACATTTTATTAATACTACAAACATTTGATAGCGACTTGACTAGTCACCGGTTATCGAAGATTAACTTAAAGAACCTAGTTTACTAGATCTTTTCGTCCCCTTTCCAACGCATATTAAATCACTAAAATCGGAGTTAAAACGAAAACGGTATGGTCATTTGAAGTTTACTTATCATTTGCTAAATGATACACCGTTCGAAAAACAATCGATAAGTGAACCTTAAACGACCATAACTTTTTTGTTTTAACTCTGATTTTAGTAATTTAAATTGCGGTGGAAAAAGAAAGAGAAAATCCATAAATTTGTTCATTAACTTACTTTCCGATCACTTGTGAGGGTTCATGGTTGACTAATAATTTGTAAATTAAATAGCAACAGGGCCGGTTAACGAAAAATTACTTAAAGCACCTAGTTTACTAGATCTTTTCTTCTTCTTTCAAACGCATTTTACGTTGCTGAAATCAGAGTTAAACCTAAAATGTTCGGGTCATTCGAAGTTTACTTATTGATTGTTGAAATGATACACCGTTCGATAAACAATCGGTAAGTAAACTTCAAACGACCCTAACGTTTTTATTTTAACTACGATTTGAGTAATTCCAAATGCGGTGGAAGGAGGAAGAGAAAATCTGCCAATTCGTGTGCATTAAACATACGTTCCGATCACCAGTGACCGGTCTTGGTTTATTAATACTACAAATCTTTGATAGCGACGGGACTGGTCACCGGTTATCGAAAAGTAACTTAAAGCACTTAGTTTACTAGATTTTTTCTTCCTCTTTCCAATGCATATTAAATGACTAAAATCGAAGTTAAAACGAAAACGGTAAGGTCATTTGAAGTTCACTTATCATTTACTGAAATGACACACCGCAAGAAAAATAATCAGTAAGTAAACTTTAAACAACCATAACTTTTTCGTTTTAACTCTAATTTGAGTAATTGAATATATGCAGTGGAAAGAGAAAGAGAAAAGACATAAATTTATTGCATTAACTTATTTTCCGATCACTTGTGAGAGGTCACGGTTGACTAATAATTTTTTAATTAAATAGCAACAGGACCGGTTCACGGTAAATAACTTAAAGCACCTAGTTTCCTAGAACTTTTCTTTCTCTTTCAAACGCATTTTAAATCGCTGAAATTTAAGTTAAAACTAAATTGTTCGGGTCATTTGAAGTTTACTTATCGATTGTTGAAATGATACACTGTTTGATAAATAATCGGTAAGTACACTTCAAATGACCATAACTTTATTTTTTTAACTACAATTTGAGTAATTCCAAATGCGGTGGAAGGAGAAAAAGAAGATCCACAAATTCATGTGCATTAATTAAACTTACTTTCTTATCATCGGTGACAGGTCACATTTTATTAATACTACAAACATTTGATAGCGACATGACTAGTCACCGGTTATCGAAGATTAACTTAAAGCACCTACTTACTAGATCTTTTTTTCGTCTTTCCAACACATATTAAATCACTAAAATCGGAGTTAAAACGAAAACGGTAGGGTCATTTGAAGTTTACTTATCATTTGCTGCAATGATACACCGTTCGAAAAATAATCGATAAGTGAACTTTAAATGACTATAACTTTTTTATTTTAACTCTGATTTTAGTAATTGAAAATGCGGTGGAAAAAGAAAGAGAAAATCCGTAAATTTATTGCATTAACTTACTTTCCGATCACTTGTGAGGGGTCACGGTTGACTAATAATTTGTAAATTAAATAGCAGCAGGAACGGTTAACGAAAAATTACTTAAAGCACCTGGTTTACTAGATCTTTTCTTTCTCTTTCAAACGCATTTTTAATCGCTGAAATTTAAGTTAAAACTAAAATGTTCGAGTCATTTGAAGTTTACTTCTCGATTGTTGAAATGATACACCGTTTGATAAATAATAGGTAAGTACACTTCATATGACCATAACTGTCACACCCCGCCCGGACGCGCCTAAACCGGCGGTACACTCTCGGACGGGGTGCGCATTTGGAACAATCATAATGGTAATAACAGAGTGCGCAGCGGAAATATAGTACACAGTACAAATCTGATTTCATATAATTCAGAATACTTTTGTACATAAAATGGTCAAGGGAACATACTCCCAAAATTCCCAATGATTCATACAAAGGGTACAAAATGTGGGCCCCATAACCTGCACCCAGTCCACCCTAATTTCCTGTGAAAGATTTGATAATATTGGAGTGAGCTTAACGCGCTCAGTGGGTAAATAGTGCATGAGTATAACAATTAATAAAGCTTACTTCAATATCAAATATCTTAAATACACATGTATGCATCATAATCAATCAATATGTATGTATGCATGACACCGTCACGTATTAATGGTTTGATGAGCGTACATCGCCTGAGTTCACGTACAGGTGTCCTTCCCCGGGCGTAGCCAGGTTCTCACTGTACGTCCCTCCTCAGGAACGATGCTCTGGATTCACGTACTGATGTCCCTCCCCGGCGTAGCCGAGTTCTCATGTACGTCCCTCTCCAGAGAAATAATATGAATAGTGAGCAATGCTTCTAACTATTCTATGAGTCATAAACCATATACGTCCCTAGGTGGTGATATGTATGATGCCAATGCATGAACTAGTTTAGTCTACTAGTCTGTTCTTTTCTTGACATTTATACTGACTTTGGCAACGTCTAGTGATCCTTATCAGGGTCGGTATCACGACGTGCAAGGTTAAGCCATTATATGACATAATGCAGTGTAAATGAATAGTAGACATAATAATAATTGAATGTAAACTTTAATAAAAGTTATGAAACACGCAAACCTATGTTTCGTTCCCCACCTTCAGATCTGGTGCTTTTCTCCGGACAGAACTTCGTTGCACCGCTTTCAGATCTGGCGCTTTCCTCCGGACAGAACTTTGTTGCACCGCACCGGGAGTCTCAAAGACTAAAAACTTAGAATGCGTGGAAAGGAGAAGAAAAATCACAAGAGAAGGTGATTTGGTGTGAGGAATGAGAAATGAGGAGGTTTCTTATATAGAGATTTTTGCGCCTGAACGTTCTGGCATTGCGCCTGAACGTTCTGGCATGGCGCCTGAAGGTTCTGGCATGGCGCCTGAACGTTCTGGCATGGCGCCTGAACGTTCTGGCAGGCGCCTGAACGTTCTGGCATGCCTGAACGTTCTGGCATTGCGCCTGAACGTTCTGGCATGCGCCTGAACGTTCTGGCATTGCGCCTGAACGTTCTGTCACGCGCCTGAACGTTCTGGCACGCGCCTGAACGTTCTGGCACGCGCCTGAACGTTCTGGCATGCGCCTGAACGTTCGGGCGTTGCCCAAATAGTAAAAATTTCAAATAGCTTTTTTTTTTTTTTTTTTTTTTTTTTTTGTGAAATACAGGGTATTACACTCTACCCCCCTTAAAGGGATTTCGCCCTCGAAATCAAGTCAAGTATGGATGAGGGGTATGGCTTGCGAAGTAGCCGCAGGTTGGTAAGGAGTCACGGCGTGTGTGCATCACGATATCCATTGATATGATTTTCAGATATCTGCGTAGTTATTCAAGTGAAACAATGTATGAAGATAAGTGTAAACAATGTTTCATCCTGGTATTTATAAGTGAAAATAATACAATGTATCACATCGTCAGGTGGTACTAGAAAATAATTCAGGGTATTTCTGTTTAATTGTGGATTCTAGTTCCAATGTAGCTTCCTCTATGCCGTGGTGATCCCAGAGCACTTTCACAAGTGGTATGCTACGTCTCCGTAGGTCGTGAGTTTTTCTATCTAAAATCTGTATTGCTTTCTCTTGATACGTATTTCCTTCCTCAACCCGAACCTCGACTAAAGGGATGATATGCGAAGGATCAGGACGATACTTGCGAAGCATAGATACATGAAAAACGTCATGAACCTTAGGCATGGACGATGGAAGGGACAGACGATATGCAAGTTTGCCAATACGTTCAATGATCGGAAATGGACCGATATACCGCGGGGAGAGCCTTCCTTTGATCCCAAAGCGTTTGACACCTCGGGTGGGCTGGACTTGTATAAAAACAAAGTCCCCCTTATCAAATTCCAGAGGCTGTCGCCGTTTGTCAGCATAGCTCTTCTGTCGACTTCGTGCAACACGAAGTCGTTCCTTTACTTGTGTGATCTTCTCAGAAGTCTCTTGAACTAGTTCAGGGCCCAACTGCGGTCGGTCTGCCATATCTAACCAGCATACCGGAGATCTGCAAGGCCGACCATAGAAAGCCTCGTATGGTGCCATGCCGATACTAGTTTGGTAGCTGTTGTTGTATGCAAACTCAGCTAGATGTAAATACTTTGCCCATCCGTCATTAAAGTCCAAAATGCAGCATCGTAGCATGTCTTCTAAGATTTGGATAAGCCGTTCTGACTGCCCATCAGTCTGAGGGTGGAAGGCTGTGCTCATAGTGATCTTTGAACCCATTCTAGTTTGGAAGCTTTTCCAAAAGTTTGATGTGAAGCGAGGGTCTCGATCAGAGACGATCGTGAGTGGTATGCCATGAAGGCGTACGATCTCTCTTTCATATAGTTCTGCAAGTTTGGCGGGAGTATCCGTGAACTTTATTGGCAAGAAGTGTGCAGACTTGGTGAGTCTGTCAATGATAACCCAGATAGCATCTTGCCCTTTATTATTTCGAGGTAAGGCTGTAACAAAATCCATTGCGATGTTCTCCCATTTCCATTGTCCAATAGGTAACGGCTGGAGAAGGCCAGAGGGAAGTCTGCGTTCTGCCTTAACTTTCTGGCAAACAAGACATCGAGCAACGAAGTCTGCAATTGCCTTCTTCATTCCAGAAAACCAGAATTGTCGCTTGACATCCTGGTACATCTTGTCACCCCCAGGATGCATAGCGTATCTCGAACAGTGCATCTCAGTAAGCACGTCTTTCCGAACCTCGGGATCGTTCGGAAGACAAAGACGTTTTTTATAGAAAACGGCTCCGTCCTCAGAGACTGACCAATGAGGAAAGTCTTGCCCGCTGAGTAGAAGTGCTCGTTTCTCCATTAACATAGGGTCATTGGCTTGAGTAGCTGAAATCTTGCGAACGAGGTCAGAGGTAGCGGACAATTGAGAGAGTCGTGGGCGTGGTCCCTCTTCGTTCAGCTGGAGGTTAAAGTTGTCCATCTCTGTAGCCAACTTCCCCATTTCATAGTTAAGAGTGCAAGCAACATAAGATTTTCTACTCAAAGCATCGGCCACAACATTGGCCTTTCCGGGATGGTACTGGAGTTGGAAGTCATAGTCTTTCAAGAATTCCAACCATCTTTTTTGGCGGAGGTTTAGGTCTCTCTGAGTGTATATGTACTTAAGACTCTTGTGATCTGAGAAGACCTCGAACCGTTCACCGTATAGGTAATGACGCCATAATTTAAGTGCAAACACAACAGCTGCAAGTTCCAAGTCATGGGTTGGGTAATTACCCTCATGAATCTTCAGTTGCCGAGAGGCATATGCAACAACTTGGCCTTCTTGCATTAGTACGGCACCTAAGCCTTGGAGAGAGGCATCGGTGTATAATGAAAAACCAAGTCCATTTCTTGGAGTGATAAGTACAGGTGCCGTCGTGAGGCGTTTCTTCAATTCCTGAAATGATGCTTCACAGGCGGGATTCCAGATGAAGCGCACGTCTTTTCGAGTGAGCTTGGTCATAGGTTCAGCAATCTTTGAGAAGTCCTTAATGAATCGTCTGTAATAGCCAGCCAAACCAAGAAAACTCCTAATCTGAGTAACAGTGGTAGGCTGCTTCCAGTTTAAGACTGCTTCAACCTTAGAAGGATCGACCTCAATGCCATTGCCTGAAACTACATGGCCGAGGAATTGAACTCTCTGCGCCCAAAATTCGCACTTACTCAACTTTGCATACAGTTGGTGTCTTTGTAAGGTCTGGAGGACGATCTTCAAATATAGTTGATGGTCTTCCTCGGTTGAGGAATATATCAAGATGTCGTCGACAAAAACCACCACGAACCGGTCTAAGTATAACCTGAATATGCGATTCATCAAATCCATGAATGCAGCAGGTGCATTTGTTAGGTCGAACGGCATAACTAAGAATTCGTAATGACCGTACCGAGTTCTGAACGCCGTCGTGGTGATGTCTGACTCCCGGATCCGGAGTTGGTGATAACCGGACCGTAAATCAATCTTAGAGAAGTATTTGGCTTCTCGAAGTTGGTCGAATAAGTCATCGATCCTGGGCAACGGATATCTATTCTTGATGGTGACGTTATTCAACTTGCGATAATCGATGCAAAGTCGTAACGAACCATCCTTTTTGCGAACAAACAGAACTGGAGCGCCCCAGGGTGATGAACTCTTTCGGATGAAGCCATTACGCTCTAATTCCTTAAGTTGTTTGTCTAATTCGACCAGTTCAACATTTGACATTCTATATGGTGGAATTGAGATAGGCCCTGTCCCAGGTATGAGGTTGATCTCAAAATCGAATTCCCTAACTGGAGGTAGACCAGGAAGGTCATTAAGAAAAACGGTTGGGAATTCAGATACGACTGGAACATCGCGTACGTCAGGAGGGTACAGAGCTGGTGATTCATTGCCGTCGCCAAGAGACAACGCTCGAAGTTGTGACTTGAGAAGGGCAACTGTTGATTTGTGTATCCATTTCCTTGTTCCCTGAATCTTGACAAACTCACCTGTAGGTAAAGTTAACTGAACGTGCTTGTTCATACAGTCGATCTTTGCATTCAGTGGTGCGAGCCAGTCCATGCCGAGGATGATGTCGAAGTCATCAAAATCCATCACAAAAAGATCGGCATATATTATCTGTTCGGACATTCGAAGCTCACATCGAGAGCACTGCAAATTCACGTCAGTACCCGATCCGAACGGTGATGTGACATGGAGTGTGATGTTTGTGGGTTCAGGATGCAGGCCTAAATGTCTTACCAATGCTGATGATATAAAAGAATGCGTAGCACCTGAATCAAACAAAACATGCACCAATGTATTGAACAAAGGAAAGGTACCTTCGACGACATTATTGTCTGGGAGGGGTTGGTGAGCGATGGCATATGCTCTGCCCTGGTTCCGTTGACCCTGGTTCTGCTGGGTCTGCCTGGGTTGGGCATTAGCAGCAGGTGGTGCTTGTTGGACTGGAATAGCAGGAATAGGGTGCTGAAGGTGCGGACAAAGATGTTTGACATGGCCCTTCTGGCCGCAGTTGTAACAAGTCGGCCTGTACTGCTGATGGTGTTGCTGGCCATTCTGATGATTCTGCGGGCCTTGTTGACTGTGGTGTCGACCACCACCTCTGCCATTGCCGTTGCTACGGCCACCACGTCCAGAACGACCGCCACGGCCATGATGTCGGAAACCTTGGTGGTTAGAGTTAGAAGGTTCAGTCGCAGGTGTTGTGGCATCATTCTTCGAAATCGGGGCTGGGAGGGCTGGGTTTTGATTGTAGTAGGGCTTCTTCTTGTTGCCCTGTTGCGAGCCCTGTTGGGAAAATGTGGCAGGCCGTTTGCCTTTATTCATTCGCTGTTCCTGTAAGAGCTTTTCTTGTTCAAAGCTCATGGCCTTGTCAACAACCTCCTTGTAAAGCTGCAGATCCAAGATCGATAAGGCTTGTCGAATGTCATGGCGAAGACCATTATAAAATTTCTCAGCCTTATCTCGCTCCGTTGAGATTGTGGAGAGCGAGTAAACTGACAATTCTTTAAATTTTCCAGCATATTCTCTGACGGTCATGGTGCCCTGATATAACTTAGCAAATTCCTGGCGCTTCTGCTTTGTCACCGCGCTTGGAAAATATTCATCAATAAACATTGACTCAAACTGTTGCCAAGTCATATCGGCTATATTGACCCTTGGGTCTTCTTTCACTGTAATCCACCATGTGTTTGCGGCACCAACAAGTTGGTAGGTTGCTAGTGGAATTTTACGAGTCTCATCGACTCCCATTGCATCAAGAGCCTTCTTGGACTCATCCAACCACTTTTGCACCTCATCAGGATCAATGGTGCCATCGAAAGTAAGAGGTTGTAGCCGCTTGTATTTAGTAATCTGATCGGTTTGAGCTTCTGAGCCAAATTTTATAGATGGTTGAACTGTGGCAACTTGACTGGCAGCGGTCTCACGAACGGCAGTTTGAACAGTAACCTTCATTGCCTCAATAAATCCAGCGAAAAAAGTTTCAATGCTTGAAGGCATGGCAAAGGGTGCGGGTGGGGGTGGTATTGCCTGCCCAGATGTAGTGGCAGTGGTGGGTTGGGCCTGTGCTGTTGTCGGAGGCGGCGGTTCCCGAATCTCAGGAGGTGCCTCCACTGCTGGACGAACAGCACGTGGCCTTCCTCTCTTCCTGATTTGCATTGTCTCACTGGCAAAGAGAAAAGGAAAACCAAGATTTAGGAACTGTAGCCAAGTATAATGTTAGAATATGCTCAGCAACAATTTCGAGAGTACTGCAATAGTAAAATCACCTATTTTTCTAAGTATAGTGTAAGAGTGTTGTTGAGGAATCAAAAAATCTTATATAACTCGTATGTTTGGACATGGTGTAAAAAAAACAAGGTTAGAATGTTTATATAATAAGTACAAACCTTTGCAAGTATTTAAAAATGATTTTGTTGTGGTCTTTGTGAACATACATATATGTTTGATTGAAAAGCCATACGAGTCATAAGAAATCTAAGATTTGCCTCGGTAAATATCCTGATCGAACGTTCTATCGCAATCTTATGCATTCATACGCTTACTCTTAGTCTGTTCAATTATTATCCAAGTTCATATGTCCCATACCACATGAATTCAGTAATAAGGGTGGAAACCAAGTTAAGTTGTATGAACACGGTCTCTAAAAACATTGGCTGAATAGAAGTTCACTAATAGTATCGTCCAAATTTACTCGTCCCATACCGTGTAAACTTAGTGATAATATTAGTAATGCAACTTTCTCCAAATGTTTCTTTTCACACAAGGTCATGGGTTTTCTTACTTCCACATTTTATTTAGTATCCTCCAATTTTGTTGTGTCCCATACCACTCCAAAGTTAGTGATACAAAAGAAAGAATGGTTGTAAGTCAGCCCACCAAAGATAGTCGTTAAACAAAACAATTTTATTCATATATGTCAAAGAAAATTTGTACAATGCCAGAAATTAATGTTGACCTTCTTGCCTACTACCATTTCTTCGAGATCTACTGTTATGTACAGAATGACTACTAACAGAAGGTTGAGAGTGTGCGCGCTCTGCGTTGGAGTTTTGCAAACGAGTTAATACAAGATTGTGGCTTTCTTTCAGTGCAGCAATATGGGATGCCATTTCATCTAACCGTTCAAGTAGGTTAGTCGGTTGTCCCATTGGTGGTTGATGGGTTGGTTGTCTCGTAGGTGAAGGGTAGGCCATAGGCATTGGAGGAAAGTATTGGTTGTATGGGTGATTCATAGGTGGAACGTAGTTGTATTGATTGTGCGGGGATCCCCTAACCGGAACCCCTTGGATAATTTGGTTTGTTGGAGAGGAAAAAGTTTGAAATAATGGGCTCATTGGAATGTTTGGCCCTCCAAGATTTGGTGACGCCCAGGACGGTTGTTGTTGGTTTACAGCAACTTGTGGAACTGGCTGATATTGTACCGCAGGAGTTGGAAATCTTTGGTACAAAGTGTTGCCTTGAGTTGGCACGTTCCAAGTTGGTGGATTTGCTTGCGTACCTTGTCTATCATGACTTTGTATAGGTGGATTTAGTGTGGCATATAATTCTTCGTCAGTAAGTGGTGGATCAATTGGATCAGTATTCAGGGCTGGGTCTGATGTAGGATTTGGATTTGAATCATTATTTGGGCCGTCTCTGACAGGGATCTTGCGTCGACATTTGCGAAGGCAACGCCCGTGCTTGTCTCTCATTCTTTCGGCAGTTCTGATTGTCGTGCCGAATACCTCTTCGTCAGTTACCCCTCCACTTGTGCCATAGGTCTTGAAGATAGAGGATGCTGTAACTGGTTCAGTGATCAGCTTTGACGTTCCATCGAAAGTGTCAACGTTGGCCGCGTGAAGTATCCTCATAATCAAAACTCCGTAGCCGAGGAATTCCTTCTTTAAAGGGTTTTGAATCACCCTCAACATTTGTTGGATGATGATGTGTGGTAGAGAGACTTTTATGTTCTTCTCTATGCAATACAGCACAAGGAGTTGGGCCCTTGACATAGTGCCCCTAGTGCCCCTCTCTGGCAAGATGTTGCCGTAGACAATCTTTCCGAGGCCGACAAGAGATGGCTTAAGATGATTATTTGGGAGGTTGGTGTATGTTGATTGAGTGTACGGCTCTTTGGCGAGGGAATTGAACAGTTGTGCATTAGATTCTGCGATCTCTGCAACTGTCTGGGGGTCATGTGGTTCAATAATCCTCTCCTCAATCGGAATCTCCAAGAGGCGAGCAATAATCTCGATATTGATAGGAATTGCCGTTCCCATGATTGTTGTCTCTAATTGAGGGCTGAACTCATCTCCGTGAAGTCCCACGTAAGTCATGGCTTCATAGAAGGATCTGACCAAGTTGTAAGAGACTTGACCCTCAACGTTGGTTATATTTAACCAATCCAGTGTTGCGAGTTTGTCATGAAGGATTGGACGGAGGCGGAGATTGCTATTGTCGATGCTCCTCATGGTCACAATCTCTCTTTTGGACAATTCCGTTAGTCTAGTGGGAATTGGTTCCCTGCTAGTAGAAGTTGTTCCCTCCCTTGAGGTCATTCTTTTGCTGAAAGGAAAATAAATTTGTGTAAAAGACACAAAATATATTCCTAATATTTTTTAAGATTTATGCCTTGTCTGCTAGACATTAGTTTCGAGTTTTCTGTTGATGTTTATGCCATCATGAAATTTTCTTCATTAGTGAGTTGATGCATATATGTCGTATTCACATAGAAATGTATTGACATATTTAATCATAACTATATAGTTTTTGTTGATGTTTATGCCATCATGAAATTTTTTTCATTAGTGAGTTGATGCATATATGTCGTATTCACATAGAAATGTATTGGCATATTTAATCATAACTATATAGTTTCCGTAAAGCAACTATATATAAAATCATATATAGGTGTTTTTAATCCAAATCTTAACTATATATAAAAGTCATATATATATAGAGTGATAAATAATTTTTTTTTTTTTTTTTCCGAATAGTTATGTTTTCGAAAAAAAAAAAAATTTCAAATTTTTTTTTTTTTTTTTTTCGAATATTTATTTTTCGAAAAAAAAAATTCAATTTTATTTATTTATTTATTTTTTTTTTTTTTATACGTACCTTATATACACTAATGTATATAGATATATATATTCAATAATAACTACACATATAGTTTCTACTAAATTTTGACTATATGTATATTTAAGTCAAACTATATAAAAATCATATAGTTTTCTAGATATATATATTTAATGCAAATCTCAACTATATATAATTGACGTATGTATATATAGTTCTAGAGATATATATATCTAATAACATTTTTTTTTTCCCCTAATTTGGTGGACTTGGGCGGGCCATGGACCGTACGCTCTGATACCATTAAATGTCACACCCCGCCCGGACGCGCCTAAACCGGCGGTACACTCTCGGACGGGGCGCGCATTTGGAACAATCATAATGGTAATAACAGAGTGCGCAGCGGAAATATAGTACACAGTACAAATCTGATTTCATATAATTCAGAATACTTTTGTACATAAAATGGTCAAGGGAACATACTCCCAAAATTCCCAATGATTCATACAAAGGGTACAAAATGTGGGCCCCATAACCTGCACCCAGTCCACCCTAATTTCCTGTGAAAGATTTGATAATATTGGAGTGAGCTTAACGCGCTCAGTGGGTAAATAGTGCATGAGTATAGCAATTAATAAAGCATACTTCAATATCAAATATCTTAAATACACATGTAAGCATCATAATCAATCAATATGTATGTATGCATGACACCGTCACGTATTAATGGTTTGATGAGCGTACATCGCCTGAGTTCACGTACAGGTGTCCTTCCCCGGGCGTAGCCAGGTTCTCACTGTACGTCCCTCCTCAGGAACGATGCTCTGGATTCACGTACTGATGTCCCTCCCCGGCGTAGCCGAGTTCTCATGTACGTCCCTCTCCAGAGAAATAATATGAATAGTGAGCAATGCTTCTAACTATTCTATGAGTCATAAACCATATACGTCCCTAGGTGGTGATATGTATGATGCCAATGCATGAACTAGTTTAGTCTACTAGTCTGGTCTTTTCTTGACATTTATACTGACTTTGGCAACGTCTAGTGATCCTTATCAGGGTCGGTATCACAACGTGCAAGGTTAAGCCATTATATGACATAATGCAGTGTAAATGAATAGTAGACATAATAATAATTGAATGTAAACTTTAATAAAAGTTATGAAACACGCAAACCTATGTTTCGTTCCCCACCTTCAGATCTGGTGCTTTTCTCCGGACAGAACTTCGTTGCACCGCTTTCAGATCTGGCGCTTTCCTCCGGACAGAACTTTGTTGCACCGCACCGGGAGTCTCAAAGACTAAAAACTTAGAATGCGTGGAAAGGAGAAGAAAAATCACAAGAGAAGGTAATTTGGTGTGAGGAATGAGAAATGAGGAGGTTTCTTATATAGAGATTTTTGCGCCTGAACGTTCTGGCATGCGCCTGAACGTTCTGGCATGCGCCTGAACGTTCTGGCATTGCGCCTGAACGTTCTGGCATGGCGCCTGAACGTTCTGGCAGGCGCCTGAACGTACTGGCAGGCGCCTGAACGTTCTGGCAGGCGCCTGAACGTTCTGGCAGGCGCCTGAACGTTCTGCATTGCGCCTGAACGTTCTGGCATTGCGCCTGAACGTTCTGTCACGCGCCTGAACGTTCTGTCACGCGCCTGAACGTTCTGTCACGCGCCTTAACGTTCTGGCACGCGCCTGAACGTTCTGGCACGCGCCTGAACGTTCGGGCGTTGCCCAAATAGTAAAAATTTTAAATAGTTTTTTTTTTTTTTTTTTTTTTTTGTGAAATACAGGGTATTACAATAACTTTATTTTTTTAACTACAATTTGAGTAATTCCAAATGCAGTGGAGGGAGAAAAAGAAGATCCACAAATTAATGTGCATTAATTAAACTTACTTTCTTATCACCGGTGACCGGTCACATTTTATTAATACTACAAACATTTGATAGAGACGTGACTGGTCACCGGTTATCGAAAAGTAACTTAAAGCACCTAGTTACTAGATCTTTTTTTCGTCTATCCAACACATATTAAATCACTAAAATCAGAGTTAAAACGAAAAATGGTAGGGTCATTTGAAGTTTACTTATCATTTGCTGAAATGATACACCGTTCGAAAAACAATCGATAAGTGAAGTTTAAATGACCATAACTTTTTTGTTTTAACTCTGATTTTAGTAATTGAAAATGCGGTGGAAAAAGAAAGAGAAAATTCGTAAATTTATTGCATTAACTTACTTTCCGATCACTTGTGAGGGGTAACGGTTGACTAATAATTTGTAAATTAAATAGCAGCAGGAACGGTTAACGAAAAATTACTTAAAGCACCTCGTTTACTAGATCTTTTCTTTCTCTTTCAAACGCATTTTAAATTGCAAAAATCAAAGTTAGAACTGAATTGTTCGGGTCATTTGAAGTTTACTTATCGATTGTTGAAATGATACACCGTTTGATAAATAATAGGTAAGTACACTTCAAATGACCATAACTTTATTTTTTTAACTACAATTTGAGTAATTCCAAATGCAGTGGAGGGAGAAAAAGAAGATCCACAAATTCATGTGCATTAATTAAACTTACTTTCTTATCACCGGTGACAGGACACATTTTATTAATACTACAAACATTGGATAGCGACATGACTAGTCACCGGTTATCGAAGATTAACTTAAAGCACCTACTTACTAGATCTTTTTTTCGTCTTTCCAACACATATTAAATCACTAAAATCAGAGTTAAAACGAAAAATGGTAGGGTCATTTGAAGTTTACTTATCATTTGCTGAAATGATACACCGTTCGAAAAACAATCGATAAGTGAACTTTAAATGACCATAACTTGTTTGTTTTAACTCTGATTTTAGTAATTGAAAATGCGGTGGAAAAAGAAAGAGAAAATCCATAAATTTATTGCATTAACTTACTTTCCGATCACTTGTGAGGGGTCACGGTTGACTAATAATTTGTAAATTAAATAGCAACAGGTCCGGTGAACGGAAAATCACTTAAAGCACCTAGTTTCCTAGATCTTTTCTTTCTCTTTCAAACGCACTTTTAGTCGCTGAAATTTAAGTTAAAACTAAAATGTTCGAGTCATTTGAAGTTTACTTATCGATTGTTGAAATGATACACCGTTTGATAAATAATAGGTAAGTACACTTCAAATGACCATAACTTTATTTTTTTAACTACAATTTGAGTAATTCCAAATGCAGTGGAGGGAGAAAAAGAAGATCCACAAACTCATGTGCATTAATTAAACTTACTTTCTTATCACCGGTGACAGGTCACATTTTATTAGTACTACAAACATTTGATAGAGACGTGACTTGTCACCGGTTATCGAAAAGTAACTTAAAGCACCTAGTTACTAGATCTTTTTTTCGTCTATCCAACACATATTAAATCACTAAAATCAGAGTTAAAACGAAAAATGGTAGGGTCATTTGAAGTTTACTTATCATTTGCTGAAATGATACACCGTTCGAAAAACAATCGATAAGTGAAGTTTAAATGACCATAACTTTTTTGTTTTAACTCTGATTTTAGTAATTGAAAATGCGGTGGAAAAAGAAAGAGAAAATTCGTAAATTTATTGCATTAACTTACTTTCCGATCACTTGTGAGGGGTAACGGTTGACTAATAATTTGTAAATTAAATAGCAGCAGGAACGGTTAACGAAAAATTACTTAAAGCACCTCGTTTACTAGATCTTTTCTTTCTCTTTCAAACGCATTTTAAATTGCAAAAATCAAAGTTAGAACTGAATTGTTCGGGTCATTTGAAGTTTACTTATCGATTGTTGAAATGATACACCGTTTGATAAATAATAGGTAAGTACACTTCAAATGACCATAACTTTATTTTTTTAACTACAATTTGAGTAATTCCAAATGCGGTGGAAGGAGAAAAAGAAGATCCACAAATTCATGTGCATTAATTAAACTTACTTTCTTATCACCAGTGACAGGTCACATTTTATTAATACTACAAACATTTGATAGCGACATGACTAGTCACCGGTTATCGAAGATTAACTTAAAGCACCTTCTTACTAGATCTTTTTTTCGTCTTTCCAACACATATTAAATCACTAAAATCGGAGTTAAAACGAAAACGGTAGGGTCATTTGAAGTTTACTTATCATTTGCTGAAATGATACACAATTCGAAAAACAATCGATACGTGAAGTTTAAATGACCATAACTTTTTTTTAACTCTAATTTTCGCAATTGAAAATGCGGTGGAAAAAAAGAGAGAAAATCCGTAAATTTATTGCATTAACTTACTTTCCGATCACTGGTGAGGGGTCACGGTTGAGTAATAATTTGTAAATTAAATAGCAGCAGGAACGGTTAACGAAAAATTACTTAAAGGACCTGGTTTACTAGATCTTTTCTTTCTCTTTCAAACGCACTTTTAATCACTGAAATTTAAGTTAAAACTAAAATGTTCGAGTCATTTGAAGTTTACTTATCGATTGTTGAAATGATACACCGTTTGATAAATAATAGGTAAGTACACTTCAAATGACCATAACTTTATTTTTTTAACTACAATTTGAGTAATTCCAAATGCAGTGGAGGGAGAAAAAGAAGATCCACAAATTCATGTGCGTTAATTAAACTTACTTTCTTATCACCGGTGACAAGTCACATTTTATTAATACTACAAACATTTGATAGCGACATGACTAGTCACCGGTTATCAAAGATTACCTTAAAGCACCTACTTACTAGATCTTTTTTTCGTCTTTCCAACACATATTAAATCACTAAAATCAGAGTTAAAACGAAAAATGGTAGGGTCATTTGAAGTTTACTTATCATTTGCTGAAATGATACACCGTTCGAAAAACAATCGATAAGTGAACTTTAAATGACTATAACTTGTTTGTTTTAACTCTGATTTTAGTAATTGAAAATGCGGTGGAAAAAGAAAGAGAAAATCCATAAATTTATTGCATTAACTTACTTTCCGATAACTTGTGAGGGGTCACGGTTGACTAATAATTTGTAAATTAAATAGCAACAGGACCGGTGAACGGAAAATCACTTAAAGCACCTAGTTTCCTAGATCTTTTCTTTCTCTTTCAAACGCACTTTTAATCGCTGAAATTTAAGTTAAAACTAAAATGTTCGAGTCATTTGAAGTTTACTTATCGATTGTTGAAATGATACACCGTTTGATAAATAATAGGTAAGTACACTTCAAATGACCATAACTTTATTTTTTTAACTACAATTTGAGTAATTCCAAATGCAGTGGAGGGAGAAAAAGAAGATCCACAAATTCATGTGCATTAATTAAACTTACTTTCTTATCACCGGTGACAGGACACATTTTATTAATACTACAAACATTGGATAGCGACATGACTAGTCACCGGTTATCGAAGATTAACTTAAAGCACCTACTTACTAGATCTTTTTTTCGTCTTTCCAACACATATTAAATCACTAAAA
This sequence comes from Paratinospora sagittata, assembly GCA_035771175.1. Lineage (NCBI taxonomy): Eukaryota > Viridiplantae > Streptophyta > Magnoliopsida > Ranunculales > Menispermaceae > Paratinospora > Paratinospora sagittata. The sequence continues at coordinate 19,255,583 of CM069605.1, forward strand.
TCAGAGTTAAAACGAAAAATGGTAGGGTCATTTGAAGTTTACTTATCATTTGCTGAAATGATACACCGTTCGAAAAACAATCGATAAGTGAACTTTAAATGACCATAACTTGTTTGTTTTAACTCTGATTTTAGTAATTGAAAATGCGGTGGAAAAAGAAAGAGAAAATCCATAAATTTATTGCATTAACTTACTTTCCGATCACTTGTGAGGGGTCACGGTTGACTAATAATTTGTAAATTAAATAGCAACAGGTCCGGTGAACGGAAAATCACTTAAAGCACCTAGTTTCCTAGATCTTTTCTTTCTCTTTCAAACGCACTTTTAGTCGCTGAAATTTAAGTTAAAACTAAAATGTTCGAGTCATTTGAAGTTTACTTATCGATTGTTGAAATGATACACCGTTTGATAAATAATAGGTAAGTACACTTCAAATGACCATAACTTTATTTTTTTAACTACAATTTGAGTAATTCCAAATGCAGTGGAGGGAGAAAAAGAAGATCCACAAACTCATGTGCATTAATTAAACTTACTTTCTTATCACCGGTGACAGGTCACATTTTATTAGTACTACAAACATTTGATAGAGACGTGACTTGTCACCGGTTATCGAAAAGTAACTTAAAGCACCTAGTTACTAGATCTTTTTTTCGTCTATCCAACACATATTAAATCACTAAAATCAGAGTTAAAACGAAAAATGGTAGGGTCATTTGAAGTTTACTTATCATTTGCTGAAATGATACACCGTTCGAAAAACAATCGATAAGTGAAGTTTAAATGACCATAACTTTTTTGTTTTAACTCTGATTTTAGTAATTGAAAATGCGGTGGAAAAAGAAAGAGAAAATTCGTAAATTTATTGCATTAACTTACTTTCCGATCACTTGTGAGGGGTAACGGTTGACTAATAATTTGTAAATTAAATAGCAGCAGGAACGGTTAACGAAAAATTACTTAAAGCACCTCGTTTACTAGATCTTTTCTTTCTCTTTCAAACGCATTTTAAATTGCAAAAATCAAAGTTAGAACTGAATTGTTCGGGTCATTTGAAGTTTACTTATCGATTGTTGAAATGATACACCGTTTGATAAATAATAGGTAAGTACACTTCAAATGACCATAACTTTATTTTTTTAACTACAATTTGAGTAATTCCAAATGCGGTGGAAGGAGAAAAAGAAGATCCACAAATTCATGTGCATTAATTAAACTTACTTTCTTATCACCAGTGACAGGTCACATTTTATTAATACTACAAACATTTGATAGCGACATGACTAGTCACCGGTTATCGAAGATTAACTTAAAGCACCTTCTTACTAGATCTTTTTTTCGTCTTTCCAACACATATTAAATCACTAAAATCGGAGTTAAAACGAAAACGGTAGGGTCATTTGAAGTTTACTTATCATTTGCTGAAATGATACACAATTCGAAAAACAATCGATACGTGAAGTTTAAATGACCATAACTTTTTTTTAACTCTGATTTTCGCAATTGAAAATGCGGTGGAAAAAAAGAGAGAAAATCCGTAAATTTATTGCATTAACTTACTTTCCGATCACTGGTGAGGGGTCACGGTTGAGTAATAATTTGTAAATTAAATAGCAGCAGGAACGGTTAACGAAAAATTACTTAAAGGACCTGGTTTACTAGATCTTTTCTTTCTCTTTCAAACGCACTTTTAATCGCTGAAATTTAAGTTAAAACTAAAATGTTCGAGTCATTTGAAGTTTACTTATCGATTGTTGAAATGATACACCGTTTGATAAATAATAGGTAAGTACACTTCAAATGACCATAACTTTATTTTTTTAACTACAATTTGAGTAATTCCAAATGCAGTGGAGGGAGAAAAAGAAGATCCACAAATTCATGTGCGTTAATTAAACTTACTTTCTTATCACCGGTGACAAGTCACATTTTATTAATACTACAAACATTTGATAGCGACATGACTAGTAACCGGTTATCGAAGATTAACTTAAAGCACCTACTTACTAGATCTTTTTTTCGTCTTTCCAACACATATTAAATCACTAAAATCAGAGTTAAAACGAAAAATGGTAGGGTCATTTGAAGTTTACTTATCATTTGCTGAAATGATACACCGTTCGAAAAACAATCGATAAGTGAACTTTAAATGACTATAACTTGTTTGTTTTAACTCTGATTTTAGTAATTGAAAATGCGGTGGAAAAAGAAAGAGAAAATCCATAAATTTATTGCATTAACTTACTTTCCGATAACTTGTGAGGGGTCACGGTTGACTAATAATTTGTAAATTAAATAGCAACAGGACCGGTGAACGGAAAATCACTTAAAGCACCTAGTTTCCTAGATCTTTTCTTTCTCTTTCAAACGCACTTTTAATCGCTGAAATTTAAGTTAAAACTAAAATGTTCGAGTCATTTGAAGTTTACTTATCGATTGTTGAAATGATACACCGTTTGATAAATAATAGGTAAGTACACTTCAAATGACCATAACTTTATTTTTTTAACTACAATTTGAGTAATTCCAAATGCAGTGGAGGGAGAAAAAGAAGATCCACAAATTCATGTGCATTAATTAAACTTACTTTCTTATCACCGGTGACAGGACACATTTTATTAATACTACAAACATTGGATAGCGACATGACTAGTCACCGGTTATCGAAGATTAACTTAAAGCACCTACTTACTAGATCTTTTTTTCGTCTTTCCAACACATATTAAATCACTAAAATCAGAGTTAAAACGAAAAATGGTAGGGTCATTTGAAGTTTACTTATCATTTGCTGAAATGATACACCGTTCGAAAAACAATCGATAAGTGAACTTTAAATGACCATAACTTGTTTGTTTTAACTCTGATTTTAGTAATTGAAAATGCGGTGGAAAAAGAAAGAGAAAATCCATAAATTTATTGCATTAACTTACTTTCCGATCACTTGTGAGGGGTCACGGTTGACTAATAATTTGTAAATTAAATAGCAACAGGTCCGGTGAACGGAAAATCACTTAAAGCACCTAGTTTCCTAGATCTTTTCTTTCTCTTTCAAACGCACTTTTAGTCGCTGAAATTTAAGTTAAAACTAAAATGTTCGAGTCATTTGAAGTTTACTTATCGATTGTTGAAATGATACACCGTTTGATAAATAATAGGTAAGTACACTTCAAATGACCATAACTTTATTTTTTTAACTACAATTTGAGTAATTCCAAATGCAGTGGAGGGAGAAAAAGAAGATCCACAAACTCATGTGCATTAATTAAACTTACTTTCTTATCACCGGTGACAGGTCACATTTTATTAGTACTACAAACATTTGATAGAGACGTGACTTGTCACCGGTTATCGAAAAGTAACTTAAAGCACCTAGTTACTAGATCTTTTTTTCGTCTATCCAACACATATTAAATCACTAAAATCAGAGTTAAAACGAAAAATGGTAGGGTCATTTGAAGTTTACTTATCATTTGCTGAAATGATACACCGTTCGAAAAACAATCGATAAGTGAAGTTTAAATGACCATAACTTTTTTGTTTTAACTCTGATTTTAGTAATTGAAAATGCGGTGGAAAAAGAAAGAGAAAATTCGTAAATTTATTGCATTAACTTACTTTCCGATCACTTGTGAGGGGTAACGGTTGACTAATAATTTGTAAATTAAATAGCAGCAGGAACGGTTAACGAAAAATTACTTAAAGCACCTCGTTTACTAGATCTTTTCTTTCTCTTTCAAACGCATTTTAAATTGCAAAAATCAAAGTTAGAACTGAATTGTTCGGGTCATTTGAAGTTTACTTATCGATTGTTGAAATGATACACCGTTTGATAAATAATAGGTAAGTACACTTCAAATGACCATAACTTTATTTTTTTAACTACAATTTGAGTAATTCCAAATGCGGTGGAAGGAGAAAAAGAAGATCCACAAATTCATGTGCATTAATTAAACTTACTTTCTTATCACCAGTGACAGGTCACATTTTATTAATACTACAAACATTTGATAGCGACATGACTAGTCACCGGTTATCGAAGATTAACTTAAAGCACCTTCTTACTAGATCTTTTTTTCGTCTTTCCAACACATATTAAATCACTAAAATCGGAGTTAAAACGAAAACGGTAGGGTCATTTGAAGTTTACTTATCATTTGCTGAAATGATACACAATTCGAAAAACAATCGATACGTGAAGTTTAAATGACCATAACTTTTTTTTAACTCTGATTTTCGCAATTGAAAATGCGGTGGAAAAAAAGAGAGAAAATCCGTAAATTTATTGCATTAACTTACTTTCCGATCACTGGTGAGGGGTCACGGTTGAGTAATAATTTGTAAATTAAATAGCAGCAGGAACGGTTAACGAAAAATTACTTAAAGGACCTGGTTTACTAGATCTTTTCTTTCTCTTTCAAACGCACTTTTAATCGCTGAAACTTAAGTTAAAACTAAAATGTTCGAGTCATTTGAAGTTTACTTATCGATTGTTGAAATGATACACCGTTTGATAAATAATAGGTAAGTACACTTCAAATGACCATAACTTTATTTTTTTAACTACAATTTGAGTAATTCCAAATGCAGTGGAGGGAGAAAAAGAAGATCCACAAATTCATGTGCATTAATTAAACTTACTTTCTTATCACCGGTGACAGGTCACATTTTATTAATACTACAAACATTTGATAACGACTTGACTAGTCACCGGTTATCGAAGATTAACTTAAAGCACCTAGTTTACTAGATCTTTTCGTCCTTTTTCCAACGCATATTAAATCACTAAAATCGGAGTTAAAACGAAAACGGTAGGGTCATTTGAAGTTTACTTATCATTTGCTAAATGATACATCGTTCGAAAAACAATCGATAAGTGAACCTTAAATGACCATAACTTTTTGTTTTAACTCTGATTTTAGTAATTTAAATTGCGGTGGAAAAAGAAAGAGAAAATCCATAAATTTGTTGCATTAACTTACTTTCCGATCACTTGTGAGGGTTCACGGTTGACTAATAATTTGTAAATTAAATAGCAACAGGGCCGGTTAACGAAAAATTACTTAAAGCACCTAGTTTACTAGATCTTTTCTTCTTCTTTCAAACGCATTTTACGTTGCTGAAATCAGAGTTAAACCTAAAATGTTCGGGTCATTCGAAGTTTACTTATTGATTGTTGAAATGATACACCGTTCGATAAACAATCGGTAAGTAAACTTCAAACGACCGTAACGTTTTTGTTTTAACTACGATTTGAGCAATTCCAAATGCGGTGGAAGGAGGAAGAGAAAATCTGCCAATTCGTGTGCATTAAACATACGTTCCGATCACCGGTGACCGGTCTTGGTTTATTAATACTACAAATCTTTGATAGCGACGGGACTGGTCACCGGTTATCGAAAAGTAACTTAAAGCACTTAATTTACTAGATTTTTTCTTCCTCTTTCCAAAGCATATTAAATGACTAAAATCGGAGTTAAAACGAAAACGGTAGGGTCATTTGAAGTTCACTTATCATTTACTGAAATGACACACCGCAAGAAAAATAATCAGTAAGTAAACTTTAAATAACCATAACTTTTTCGTTTTAACTCTAATTTGAGTAATTGAATATATGCAGTGGAAAGAGAAAGAGAAAATACATAAATTTATTGCATTAACTTATTTTCCGATCACTTCTTAGAGGTCACGGTTGACTAATAATTTTTTAATTAAATAGCAACAGGACCGGTTCACGGTAAATAACTTAAAGCACCTAGTTTCCTAGATCTTTTCTTTCTCTTTCAAACGCATTTTAAATCGCTGAAATTTAAGTTAAAACTAAAATGTTCGAGTCATTTGAAGTTTACTTCTCGATTGTTGAAATGATACACCGTTTGATAAATAATAGGTAAGTACACTTCATATGACCATAACTTTATTTTTTTAACTACAATTTGAGTAATTCCAAATGCAGTGGAGGGAGAAAAAGAAGATCCACAAATTCATGTGCATTAATTAAACTTACTTTCTTATCACCGGTGACAGGTCACATTTTATTAATACTACAAACATTTGATAGAGACGTGACTGGTCACTGGTTATCGAAAAGTAACTTAAAGCACCTAGTTACTAGATCTTTTTTTCGTCTATCCAACACATATTAAATCACTAAAATCAGAGTTAAAACGAAAAATGGTAGGGTCATTTGAAGTTTACTTATCATTTGCTGAAATGATACACCGTTCGAAAAACAATCGATAAGTGAAGTTTAAATGACCATAACTTTTTTGTTTTAACTCTGATTTTAGTAATTGAAAATGCGGTGGAAAAAGAAAGAGAAAATTCGTAAATTTATTGCATTAACTTACTTTCCGATCACTTGTGAGGGGTCACGGTTGACTAATAATTTGTAAATTAAATAGCAGCAGGAACGGTTAACGAAAAATTACTTAAAGCACCTGGTTTACTAGATCTTTTCTTTCTCTTTCAAACGCATTTTAAATTGCAGAAATCAAAGTTAGAACTGAATTGTTCGGGTCATTTGAAGTTTACTTATCGATTGTTGAAATGATACACCGTTTGATAAATAATAGGTAAGTACACTTCAAATGACCATAACTTTATTTTTTTAACTACAATTTGAGTAATTCCAAATGCGGTGGAAGGAGAAAAAGAAGATCCACAAATTCATGTGCATTAATTAAACTTACTTTCTTATCACCGGTGACAGGTCACATTTTATTAATACTACAAACATTTGATAGCGACATGACCAGTCACCGGTTATCGAAGATTAACTTAAAGCACCTTCTTACTAGATCTTTTTTTCGTCTTTCCAACACATATTAAATCACCAAAATCGGAGTTAAAACGAAAACGATAGGGTCATTTGAAGTTTACTTATCATTTGCTGAAATGATACACCGTTCGAAAAACAATCGATAAGTGAAGTTTACATGACCATAACTTTTTTTTTTTACTCTGATTTTAGCAATTGAAAATGCGGTGGAAAAAAAGAGAGAAAATCCGTAAATTTATTGCATTAACTTACTTTTCGATCACTTGTGAGGGGTCACGGTTGACTAATAATTTGTAAATTAAATAGCAGCAGGAACGGTTAACGAAAAATTACTTAAAGCACCTGGTTTACTAGATCTTTTCTTTCTCTTTCAAACGCATTTTAAATTGCAGAAATCAAAGTTAGAACTGAATTGTTCGGGTCATTTGAAGTTTATTTATCGATTGTTGAAATGATACACCGTTTGATAAATAATAGGTAAGTACACTTCAAATGACCATAACTTTATTTTTTTAACTACAATTTGAGTAATTCCAAATGCGGTGGAAGGAGAAAAAGAAGATCCACAAATTCATGTGCATTAATTAAACTTACTTTCTTATCACCGGTGACCGGTCACATTTTATTAATACTACAAACATTTGATAGAGACGTGACTGGTCACCGGTTATCGAAAAGTAACTTAGAGCACCTAGTTACTAGATCTTTTTTTCGTCTATCCAACACATATTAAATCACTAAAATAGGAGTTAAAACGAAAATGATAGGGTCATTTGAAGTTTACTTATCATTTGCTGAAATGATACACCGTTCGAAAAACAATCGATAAGTGAACTTTAAATGACCATAACTTTTTTGTTTTAACTCTGATTTTAGTAATTGAAAATGCGGTGGAAAAAGAAAGAGAAGATCCGTAAATTTATTGCATTAACTTACTTTCCGATCGCTTGTGAGGGGTCACGGTTGACTAATAATTTGCAAATTAAATTGCAACAGGAACGGTTAACGAAAAATTACTTAAAGCACCTGGTTTACTAGATCTTTTCTTCTTCTTTCAGACAAATTTTAAATTGCTGAAATCAGAGTTAGAACTAAATTGTTCGGGTCATTCGAAGTTTCCTTATTGATTGTTGAAATGATACACCGTTCGATAAACAATCGGAAAGTAAACTTCAAATGACCCTAACTTTTTTGTTTTAACTACGATATGAGTAATTCCAAATGCGGTGGAAGGCGGAAGAGAAGATCTACCTAATTATGTGCATTAAACATACGTCCCAATCACCGGTGACCGGTCATGGTTTATTAATACTACAACTCTTTGATAGCGATGGGACCGATCACCGGATTTTGAAAAGTATTTTAAAGCACCTAGTTTACTAGATCTTTTCGTTCTCTTTCCAACGCATATTAAATCACTAAAATCGGAGTTAAAACGAAAACGGTAGGGTCATTTGAAGTTTACTTATCATTTGCTGAAATGATACACCGTTCGAAAAATAATCGATAAGTGAACCTTAAATGACCATAAATTTTTTGTTTTAACTCTGATTTTAGAAATTGAAAATGCGGTGGAAAAATAAAGAGAAAATCCATAAATTTATTGCATTAACTTACATTCCGATCACTTGTGAGGGGTCACGGTTGACTAATAATTTGTAAATTAAATAGCAACAGGACCGGTTAACGAAAAATTACGTAAAGCACCTAGTTTACTAGATCTTTTCTTCTTCTTTCAAACGCATTTTAAGTTGTTCAAATCAGAGTTAAACCTAAAATGTTCGGGTCATTCGAAGTTTACTTATTGATTGTTGAAATGATACACCGTTCGATAAACAATCGGTAAGTAAACTTCAAACGACCCTAACCTTTTTGTTTTAACTACGATTTGAGTAATTCCAAATGCGGTGGAAGGAGGAATAGAAAATCTGCCAATTCATGTGCATTAAACATACGTTCCGATCACCGGTGACCGGTCTTGGTTTATTAATACTACAAATCTTTGATAGCGACGGGACTGGTCACCGGTTATCGAAAAGTAACTTAAAGCACTTAGTTTACTAGATTTTTTCTTCCTCTTTCCAACGCATATTAAATGACTAAAATCGGAGTTAAAACGAAAACGGTAGGGTCATTTGAAGTTCACTTATCATTTACAAAAATGATACACCGCTAGAAAAATAATCAGTAAGTAAACTTTAAATAACCATAACTTTTTCGTTTTAACTCTAATTTGAGTAATTGAATATGCAGTGGAAAGAGAAAGAGAAAATCCATAAATTTATTGCATTAACTTACTTTCCGATCACCTTTGAGAGGTCACGGTTGACTAATAATTTTATAATTAAATAGCAACAGGACCGGTTCACGAAAAATAACTTAAAGCACCTAGTTTCCTAGATCTTTTCTTTCTCTTTCAAACGCACTTTAAATCGCTAAAATTTAAGTTAAAACTAAAATGTTCGGGTCATTTGAAGTGTACTTATCGATTGTTGAAATGATACACAGTTTGATAAATAATCGGTAAGTACACTTCAAATGACCATAACTTTATTTTTTTAACTACAATTTGAGTAATTCCAAATGCGGTGGAAGGAGAAAAACAAGATCCACAAATTCTTGTGCATTAATTAAACTTACTTTCTTATCACCGGTGACAGGTCACATTTTATTAATACTACAGACATTTGATAGCGACATGACTAGTCACCGGTTATCGAAAAGTAACTTAAAGCACCTAGTTACTAGATCTTTTTTTCGTCTATCCAACACATAATAAATCACTAAAATAAGAGTTAAAACGAAAATGGTAGGGTCATTTGAAGTTTACTTATCATTTGCTGAAATGATACACCGTTCGAAAAACAATCGATAAGTGACATTTAAATGACCATAACTTTTTTGTTTTAACTCTGATTTTAGTAATTGAAAATGCGGGGGAAAAAGAAAGAGAAAATTCGTAAATTTATTGCATTAACTTACTTTCCGATCACTTGTGAGGGGTCACGGTTGACTAATAATTTGTAAATTAAATAGCAGCAGGAACGGTTAACAAAAAATTACTTAAAGCACCTGGTTTACTAGATCTTTTCTTTCCCTTTCAAAAGCATTTTAAATCGCTGAAATTTAAGTTAAAACTAAAATGTTCGGGTCATTTGAAGTTTACTTATCGATTGTTGAAATGATACACCGTTTGATAAATAATAGGCAAGTACACTTCAAATGACCATAACTTTATTTTTTTAACTACAATTTGAGTAATTCCAAATGCGGTGGAGGGAGAAAAAGAAGTTCCACAAATTCATGTGCATTAATTAAACTTACTTTCTTATCACCGGTGACCGGTCACATTTTATTAATACTACAAACATTTGATAGAGACGTGACTGGTCATCGATTATCGAAAAGTAACTTAAAGCACCTAGTTACTAAATCTTTTTTTCGTCTATCCAACACATATTAAATTACTAAAATCGGAGTTAAAACGAAAATGGTAGGGTCATTTGAAGTTTACTTATCATTTGCTGAAATGATACACTGTAATACCCTGTATTTCACAAAAAAAAAAAAAAAAAATAAAAAAAAATTACTATTTGAAATTTTTACTATTTGGGCAACGCCCGAACGTTCAGGCGCCTGCCAGAACGTTCAGGCGCCTGCCAGAACGTTCAGGCGCCTGCCAGAACGTTCAGGCGCCTGCCAGAACGTTCAGGCGCCTGCCAGAACGTTCAGGCGCCTGCCAGAACGTTCAGGCGGCATGCCAGAACGTTCAGGCGCCTGCCAGAACGTTCAGGCGCCTGCCAGAACGTTCAGGCGCGCCAGAACGTTCAGGCGCCTGCCAGAACGTTCAGGCGGACAAAATCTCTATATAAGAAACCTCCTCATTTCTCATTTCTCACACCAAATCACCTTCTCTTGTGATTTTTCTTCTCCTTTCTACGCATTCTAAGTTTTTAGTCTTTGAGACTCCCGGTGCGGTGCAACAAATTTCTGTCCGGAGGAGAGTGCCAGATCTGGGGAACGAAACATAGGTTTGCGTGTTTTATAACTTTTATTAAAGTTTACATTCAATTATTATTATGTCTACTATTCATTTACACTGCATTATGTCAATAATGTTATGACCTGAATGTTATAACTTTGCACGTCGTGATACCGACCCTGATAAGGTTCACTAGACGTTGCCAAAGTCAGTCTAAATGTCAAGAAAGACCAGACCAGTAGACTAGACCAGTTCACGCATTGGCATCATACATATCACCACCTAGGGACGTATATGGTTTATGACTCATAGAATAGTTAGAAGCATTGCTCACTATTCATTATATTTCTCTGGAGAAGGACGTACATGAGAACCCGGCTACACCCGGGGAGGGACATCAGTACGTGAATTCAGAGCATCGTGCCTGTACATGAATTCAGGCGATGTACGCTCATCAAACCATTAATACGTGACGGTGTCATGCATACATTCATATTGATTGATTATGATGCTCACATGTGTAATTTAAGATATTTGATATTGAAGTAGGCTTTATTAATTGTTATACTCATGCACTATTTACCCACTGAGCGCGTTAAGCTCACTCCAATATTATCAAATCTTTCATTGGAAATTAGGGTGGACTGGGTGCAGGTTATGGGGCCCACATTTTGTACCCTTTGTATGAATCATTGGGGATTTTGGGAGTATGTTCCCTTGATCATTTTATGTACAAGAGTGAGAAATTTTATAATGGTCTTCGCCATGACATTCGACAAGCCTTATCGATCTTGGATCTCAAGATTTACAAGGAGGTTGTTGACAAGGCCATGAGCTTTGAACAAGAGAAACTCTTACAAGAACAGAGAATGAATAAGGGCAAACGGCCTGCAACGTTTTCCCAACAAGGCTCCCAACAGGGCAACAAGAAAAAGCCCTACTACAATCAAAACCCAGAACTCCCAGCCCCAGTTTCCAAGAATGAGGCCACAACACCTGCGGCTGAACCTTCTACCCCTAACCATCAGGGTTTCCGCAACCATGGCCGTGGTGGTCGTTATGGACGAGGTGGCCGTAGCAACGGCAATGGCAGAGGTGGTGGTCGACACCACAATCAACAAGGCCAGCAGAATTATCAGAATGGCCAGCAACACAATCAGCAGTACAGGCCGACTTGTTACAATTGCGGCCATGTCAAACATCTTTGTCCGCACCTTCAGCAACCTATTCCGGCTATTCCAGTCCAACAAGCACCACCTGCTGCTAATGCCCAACCCAGGCAGACCCAGCAGAACCAGGGTCAACGGAATCAGGGCAGAGCATATGCCATCGCTCACCAACCCCTCCCAGACAATAATGTCGTCGAAGGTACCTTTCCTTTGTTCAATACATTGGTGCATGTTTTGTTTGATTCAGGTGCTACGCATTCTTTTATATCATCAACATTGGTAAGACATTTAGGCCTGCATCCTGAACCCACAAACATCACACTCCATGTCACCTCACCGTTCAGATCGGGTACTGACGTGAATTTGCAGTGTTCTCGATGTGAGCTTCGAATGTCCGAACAGATAATATATGCCGATCTTTTTGTGATGGATTTTGATTACTTCGACATCATCCTCGGCATGGACTGGCTCGCACCACTGAATGCAAAGATCGACTATATGAACAAGCACGTTCAGTTAACTTTACCTACAGGTGAGTTTGTCAAGATTCAGGGAACAAGGAAATGGATACACAAATCAACAGTTGCCCTTCTCAAGTCACAACTTCGAGCGTTGTCTCTTGGCGACGGCAATAAATCACCAGCTCTGTACCCTCCTGAAGTACGCGATGTTCCAGTCGTATCTGAATTCCCAACCGTTTTTCTTAATGACCTTCCTGGTCTACCTCCAGTTAGGGAATTCGATTTTGAGATCAACCTCATACCTGGGACAGGGCCTATCTCAATTCCACCATACAGAATGTCAAATGTTGAACTGGTCGAATTAGACAAACAACTTAAGGAATTAGAGCGTAATGGCTTCATCCGAAAGAGTTCATCACCCTGGGGCGCTCCAGTTCTGTTTGTTCGCAAAAAGGATGGTTCGTTACGACTTTGCATCGATTATCGTAAGTTGAATAACGTCACCATCAAGAACAGATATCCGTTGCCCAGGATCGATGACTTATTCGACCAACTTCGAGCAGCCAAATACTTCTCTAAGATTGATTCACGGTCCGGTTATCACCAACTCCGGATCCGGGAGTCGGACATCACCAAGACGGCGTTAAGAACTCGGTACGGTCATTACGAATTCTTAGTTATGCCGTTCGGTCTAACAAATGCCCCTGCTGCATTCATGGATTTGATGAATCGCATATTCAGGTTATACTTAGACCGGTTTGTGGTGGTTTTTGTCGACGACATCTTGATATATTCCTCAACCAAGGAAGACCATAAAATACATTTGAAGATCGTCCTCCAGACCTTACAAAGACACCAACTGTATGCAAAGTTGAGTAAGTGCGAATCTTGGGCGCAGAGAGTTCAATTCCTAGGCCATGTGGTTTCAGGCAATGGCATTGAGGTCGATCCTTCTAAAGTTGAAGCAGTTTTAAACTGGAAGCAGCCTACCACTGTTACTCAGATTAGGAGTTTTCTTGGTTTGGCTGGCTATTACAGACGCTTCATCAAGGACTTCTCAAAGATTGCTGAACCTATGACCAAGCTCACTCGCAAAGACGTGCGCTTCATCTGGAATCCCGCCTGTGAAGCATCATTTCAGGAATTGAAGAAACGCCTCACGACAGCACCTGTACTTATCACTCCCAGAAATGGAATTGGTTTTTCATTATACACCGATGCCTCTCTCCAAGGCTTAGGTGCCGTACTAATGCAAGAAGGCCAAGTTGTTGCATATGCCTCTCGGCAACTGAAGATTCATGAGGGTAATTACCCAACCCATGACTTGGAACTTGTAGCTGTTGTGTTTGCACTTAAATTATGGCGTCATTACCTTTACGGTGAACGGTTCGAGGTCTTCTCAGATCACAAGAGTCTTAAGTACATATACACTCAGAGAGACCTAAACCTCTGCCAAAGAAGATGGTTGGAATTCTTGAAAGACTATGACTTCCAACTCCAGTACCATCCCGGAAAGGCCAATGTTGTGGCCGATGCTTTGAGTAGAAAATCTTATGTTGCTTGCACTCTTAACTATGAAATGGGGAAGTTGGCTACAGAGATGGACAACTTTAACCTCCAGCTGAACGAAGAGGGACCACGCCCACGACTCTCTCAATTGTCCGCTACCTCTGACCTCGTTCGCAAGATTTCAGCTACTCAAGCCAACGACCCTATGTTAATGGAGAAACGAGAACTTATACTCAGCGGGCAAGACTTTCCTCATTGGTCAGTCTCTGACGACGGAGCCGTTTTCTGTAAAAAAACGTCTTTGTCTTCCGAACGATCCCGAGGTTCGGAAAGACGTGCTTACTGAGATGCACTGTTCGAGATATGCTATGCATCCTGGGGGTGACAAGATGTACCAGGATGTCAAGCGACAATTCTGGTTTTCTGGAATGAAGAAGGCAATTACAGACTTCGTTGCTCGATGTCTTGTTTGCCAGAAAGTTAAGGCAGAACGCAGACTTCCCTCTGGCCTTCTCCAGCCGTTACCTATTGGAGAATGGAAATGGGAGAACATCGCAATGGATTTTGTTACAGCCTTACCTAAAAATAATAAAGGGCAAGATGCTATCTGGGTTATCATTGACAGACTCACCAAGTCTGCACACTTCTTGCCAATAAAGTTCACGGATACTCCCGCCAAACTTGTAGAACTATATGAAAGAGAGATCGTACGCCTTCATGGCATACCACTCACGATCGTCTCTGATCGAGACCCTCGCTTCACCTCACACTTTTGGAAAAGCTTCCAAACTAGAATGGGTTCAAAGATCACTATGAGCACAGCCTTCCACCCTCAGACTGATGGGCAGTCAGAACGGCTTATCCAAATCTTAGAAGACATGCTACGATGCTGCATTTTGGACTTTAATGACGGATGGGCAAAGTATTTACATCTAGCTGAGTTTGCATACAACAACAGCTACCAAACTAGTATCGGCATGGCACCATACGAGGCTCTCTATGGTCGGCCTTGCAGATCTCCGGTATGCTGGTTAGATATGGCAGACCGACCGCAGTTGGGCCCTGAACTAATTCAAGAGACTTCTGAGAAGATCACACTAGTAAAGGAACGACTTCGTGTTGCACAAAGTCGACAGAAGAGCTATGCTGACAAACGGCGACAGCCTCTGGAATTTGATAAGGGGGACTTTGTTTTTATACAAGTCCAGCCCACCCGAGGTGTCAAACGCTTTGGGATCAAAGGAAAGCTCTCCCCGCGGTATATCGGTCCATTTCCGATCATTGAACGTATTGGCAAACTTGCTTATCGTCTGTCCCTTCCATCATCCATGCCTAAGGTTCATGACGTTTTTCACGTATCTATGCTTCGCAAGTATCGTCCTGATCCTTCGCATATCATCCCTTTAGTCGAGGTTCGGGTTGAGGAAGGAAATACGTACCAGGAGAAAGCACTCCAGATTTTAGATACAAAAACTCAAGAACTACGGCGCCGTAGCATACCACTTGTGAAAGTGCTCTGGGATCACCACGGCGTAGAGGAAGCAACATGGGAACTAGAATCAACAATTAAACAAAAATACCCTGAATTGTTTTCTAGCACCAACTGATGAAGTGATACGTTGTATTATTTTCCTTTATCAATATCAGGATGAAACATTGTTTACACCTATCTTAATACATTGTTTCACTTCAAGAACTACCAGATGTCTGAAAATAATATCAATGGATAGAGTATTACACACATGCAGTGGCCTCATTCACAGCCTGCGGCTACTTCTCAAACCGCCAACCCCCATCACTACTTGACTTGATTTCGAGGGCGAAATCCCTTTAAGGGGGGTAGAGTGTAATACCCTGTATTTCACAAAAAAAAAAAAAAAAAAAAAAAAAAAAATTTACTATTTGAAATTTTTACTATTTGGGCAACGCCCGAACGTTCAGGCGCATGCCAGAACGTTCAGGCGCCTGCCAGAACGTTCAGGCGCCTGCCAGAACGTTCAGGCGCCTGCCAGAACGTTCAGGCGGCATGCCAGAACGTTCAGGCGCCATGCCAGAACGTTCAGGCGCCTGCCAGAACGTTCAGGCGCCATGCCAGAACGTTCAGGCGCCTGCCAGAACGTTCAGGCGCCATGCCAGAACGTTCAGGCGCCATGCCAGAACGTTCAGGCGCCTGCCAGAACGTTCAGGCGCCATGCCAGAACGTTCAGGCGCCTGCCAGAACGTTCAGGCGCCTGCCAGAACGTTCAGGCGCACAAAATCTCTATATAAGAAACCTCCTCATTTCTCATTTCTCACACCAAATCACCTTCTCTTGTGATTTTTCTTCTCCTTTCTACGCATTCTAAGTTTTTAGTCTTTGAGACTCCCGGTGCGGTGCAACAAATTTCTGTCCGGAGGAGAGCGCCAGATCTAAAAGCGGTGCAACGAAGTTCCGTCCGGAGAAAAGCACCAGATCTGAAGGTGGGGAACGAAACATAGGTTTGCGTGTTTTATAACTTTTATTAAAGTTTACATTCAATTATTATTATGTCTACTATTCATTTACACTGCATTATGTCAATAATGTTTTGACCTGAATGTTATAACTTTGCACGTCGTGATACCGACCCTGATAAGGTTCACTAGACGTTGCCAAAGTCAGTCTAAATGTCAAGAAAGACCAGACCAGTAGACTAGACCAGTTCATGCATTGGCATCATACATATCACCACCTAGGGACGTATATGGTTTATGACTCATAGAATAGTTAGAAGCATTGCTCACTATTCATTATATTTCTCTGGAGAAGGACGTACATGAGAACCCGGCTACACCCGGGGAGGGACATCAGTACGTGAATTCAGAGCATCGTTCCTGTACATGAATTCAGGCGATGTACGCTCATCAAACCATTAATACGTGACGGTGTCATGCATACATTCATATTGATTGATTATGATGCTCACATGTGTAATTTAAGATATTTGATATTGAAGTAGGCTTTATTAATTGTTATACTCATGCACTATTTACCCACTGAGCGCGTTAAGCTCACTCCAATATTATCAAATCTTTCACAGGAAATTAGGGTGGACTGGGTGCAGGTTATGGGGCCCACATTTTGTACCCTTTGTATGAATCATTGGGGATTTTGGGAGTATGTTCCCTTGATCATTTTATGTACAAAAGTATTCTGAATTATATGAAATCAGATTTGTACTGTGTACCGTATTTCCGCTGCGCACTCTGTTATTACCATTATGATTGTTCCAAATGCGCGCCCCGTCTGAGAGTGTACCGCCGGTTTAGGCGCGTCCGGGCGGGGTGTGACATACACCGTTCGAAAAACAATCGATAAGTGAACCTTAAATGACCATAACTTTTTTGTTTTAACTCTGATTTTAGTAATTGAAAATGCGGTGGAAAAAGAAAGAGAAAATCCGTAAATTTATTGCATTAACTTACTTTCTGATCACTTGTGAGGGGTTTGACTAATAATTTGTAAATTAAATAGCAACAGGACCGTTTAACGAAAAATTACTTAAAGCACCTAGTTTACTAGATCTTTTCTTCTTCTTTCAAACGCATTTTAAGTTGCTGAAATCAGAGTTAAACCTAAAATGTTCGGGTCATTCGAAGTTTACTCATTGATTGTTGAAATGATACACCGTTCGATAAACAATCGGTAAGTAAACTTCAAATGACCCTAACTTTTTTGTTTTACCTACGATTTGAGTAATTCCAAATGCGGTGGAAGGACGAAGAGAAAATCTACCAATTCATGTGCATTAAACATACGTTCCGATCACCGGTGACCGGTCATGGTTTATTAATACTACAAATCTTTGATAGCGACGGGACTGGTCACCGGTTATCGAAAAGTAACTTAAAGCACTTAGTTTACTAGATTTTTTCTTCCTCTTTCCAACGCATATTAAATGACTAAAATCGGAGTTAAAACGAAAACGATAGGGTCATTTGAAGTTCACTTATCATTTACTGAAATGATACACCGTTAGAAAAATAATCAGTAAGTAAACTTTAAATAACCATAACTTTTTCGTTTTAACTCTAATTTGAGTAATTGAATATGCAGTGGAAAGAGAAAGAAAAAATCCATAAATTTATTGCATTAACTTACTTTCCGATCACTTGTGAGGGGTCACGGTTGACTAATAATTTGTTAATTAAATAGCAACAGGACCGGTCGACAGAAAATAACTTAAAGCACCTAGTTTCCTAGATCTTTTCTTTCTCTTTCAAACGCATTTTAAATCGCTGAAATTTAAGTTAAAACTAAAATGTTCGGGTCATTTGAAGTTAACTTATTGATTGTTGAAATGATACACCGTTTGATAAACAATCGGTAAGTAAACTTCAAATGACCCTAACTTTTTTGTTTTAACTACGATTTGAGTAGTTCCAAATGCGGTGGAAGGAGGAAGAGAAGATCTACCAATTCATGTGCATTAAACATACCTTCCGACCACCAGTGACCGATTATGGTTTATTAATACTACAAGTCTTTGATAGCTACAGGACTGGTCACCGATTATCGAAAAGTAACTTAAAGCACCAAGTTTACTAGATCTTTTCTTCCATTTTTCAATGCATATTAAATCACTAAAATCGGAGATAAAACGAAAAAAGTAGGGTCATTTGAAGTTAACTTATCATTTACTGAAATGATACACCGTTCGAAAAATAATCGATAAGTGAACTTTAAATGACCATAACTTTTTTGTTATAATTCTGATTTTAGTAATTGAAAATGCGGTGGAAAAAGAAATAGAAAATCCATAAATTTATTGCATTAACTTACTTTCCGATCACTTGTGCGGGGTCATGGTTTACTAATAATTTGAAAACTACATAGCAACAGGACAGGTTATTGGAAAATAACTTAAAGCACCTAGTTTCCTAGATCTTTTCATTCTAATTTGAAACGCATTTTAAATCGCTGAAATTGAAGTTAAAACTAAAATGTTCGGGTCATTAGAAGTTTACTTATCGATTGTTGAAATGATACACCGTTTGATAAATAATCATTAATTACACTTCAAATGACCATAACGTTTTCGTTTTAACTACGATTTGAGTAATTCCAAATGCGGTGGAAGGAGGAAGAGAAGATCTACCAATTCATGTGCATTAAACTTTTCTCCCGATCATCGGTGACCGGTCACGGTTTGTTAATACTACAAGAATTTGATAGCGACGGGACTGGTCACCGGCTATCGAAAAGTGACTTAAAGCACCTAGTTTACTAGATCTTTTCTTCCTCTTTCCAACGCATTTTAAATCACTAAAATCGGAGTTAAAACGAAAACGGTAGGGTCATTTGAAATTTACTTATCATTTACTGAAATGATACACCGTTCGAAAAACAATCGATAATTGAACTTTAAATGACCTGATTTGAATAATTGAAAATGCGGTGGAAAGAGAAAGAAAATCCACAAATTTATTGCATTAACTTACTTTCCGATCACTTGTGAGGGGTCACGGTTGGCTAATAATTTGAAAATTAAATAGCAACAGGTCTGGTTAACGGAAAATAACTTAAAGCACCTAGTTTCCTAGATCTTTTCTTTCTCTTTCAACGCATTTTAAATCGCTGAAATTGAAGTTAAAACTAAAATGTTCGGGTCATTTGAAGTTTACTTATCGATTGTTGAAATGATACACCGTGTGATAAATAATCGGTAAGTACACTTCAAATGACCATAATTTTTTTTTTAAAACTACGATTTGAGTAATTCCAAATGCGGTGGAAGGAGGAAAAGATGATCCAGAAATTCATGTGCATTAATTAAACTTACTTTCTTATGAACTGTGACCGGTCTCATTTTATTAATACTACAAACATTTGATAGCGTCGGGACTGGTCACCGGTTATCGAATAGTAGCTCAAAGCACCTAGTTACTAGATCTTTTTTTCGTCTTTCCAATGGATATTAAATCACTAAAATCGGAGTTAAAACAAAAACGGTTGGGTCATTTGAAGTTTACTTATCATTTGCTGAAATAATACACCGTTTGAAAAACAATCGATATGTGAACTTTAAATGATCATAACTTTTTCGTTTTAACTCTGATTTGAGTAATCGAAAATGTGGTAGAAAAAGAAAGAGAAAATCCATAAATTTATTGTCACACCCCGCCAGGACGCACCTAAACCGGCTGTACACTCACGGACGAGGCGCGCATTTGGAATTATAACAATGGCAGAGTACGCAGCGGAAACACAAAATAGTACAAGTCTGATTTCATTAATTTCATAATATAATTGTGCATGAATATAGTCAAGTGACCATTCTCCCTAACATCGCTAATGAATAATACGAAGGGTACAAAATGTGGGCCCAAAAACCTGCACCCAGTCCTCCCTAATCTCCTGTGAAAAACAACGGGGTGAGCTACGTTCTCAGTTGGAAAATAGTTCGTGAATATAACAGTTAATAAAGCAAACTTCATAATCGAATATCTTAAATACACATCAGAGCATCATAATCAATCAAATATGTATGTATGCATGACACCGTCTCGTAATGGTTTGATGACTATTCATCGCTTGAGTTCACGTACAGATGTCCCTTCCCAGGCGTAGCCGGGTTCTCATTGTACGTCCCTCGTCAAGAACGATGCTCTGGATTCACGTACAGATGTCGCTCCCCAGTACGTCCCTCTCCAGAGAAATATAATGAATAGCTAGCATCGCTCCTAACTATTCTATGAATCATAAACCACATACGTCCCTAGGTGGTGATATGTATGATGCCAATGCATGAACTGGTCCGGCCTTTACTTAATATTTAGACAGGATTTGGCAACGTCTGGTGATCCTTATCAGGGTCGATATCACGACGTGCAGGTTAGGATGTTCAGTATTACTTGTGTAAGCTGATAGCTTTCTAATAAGACTAACCAGATCAGTCTCCAGTTGAGAGGTGAGACACGAGGTCTACTTAAATACCAATCGTCTAGAGCAGCACGCTGCCTCCCGTTCCCTATTTAAACTTACTGAGGACAAGACTGAGTCTGATTAAGCCAGATTGACTACAAATCTGGCATAACAACGTTGTAATACGTGAACTCCAAGTATACAGGCATAAGTATGACAGTATGAACATTATACGCAATAATGTCGTATAAATGAATAGTAGACATAATGATAATTAAAAGTAAACTTTAATAAAATTTATAAGACATGCAAACCTCTGTACCGTTCCCCACCTTCAGATAAGAACTTCTTTCAGAACTGGTGCTTTTCCCTGGACAGAACCGCGTTGCACCGCACAGAGAGTCTCAAAAGACCAAAAACTCAAAATGAGTGAAAAAGAGAAGAAAAATCACAAGAGGAGGTGATTTGGTGTGAAAAATGAGAAATGGGGAGGGTTCCTTATATAGAGAGATTGGTGCCAGAACGTTCGGGCAGGTACCCAAAATTTTATTTATTTTTATTTTTATTTTTTATTTTTTTGTGCAATCCTAGGGTATTACACTCTACCCCCCTTAAAAATATTTCGCCCTCGAAATCAGTTCAAGTAGTCATGATCGTTATCAGCTTGAGATTCACTGCCGGCGTCATCGTTTGCTAGTTCAGGGTAGGGCCTGTATGGTCCCTGAATGGCACTGTGGCCGGTGGAATCCTCAACATCATGAAACCATGGAAAGCAAATGGAGTCAGATTCTTCCTCAGAAGATTCCAGCCTTTGCTTAACAGATGGTGGTGTAGGGCACTGGTTACATCATTTGAGGGGAGGTAGGTTGAGAGGTGGGATGTTTTTTTCGTGTTGTTGCTCGAATTCGGCCGCCTGGCAATTTGGGTAGAAGGTCCTGCCAAGATGAGGGCACAGGGTAGTTTTGGGCAAGATTGTTAGGAAAAAGCCATGCACGCTCTGGCGATAAGGATCGTTGTCCGTGTGGTGATGGAGTTGGTGATGCAAAGTAGTTGTGACTTGACTCCTATTCTTGAGGAGTAGCCACAGGTTGCCAAGGAGGCCACTGCGTGTGTGCATCACTATATCCATTGATATTATTTTCAGACATCTGCATAGTTATTCAAGTGAAACGATGTATTAAGATATTGGTAAACAAAGTTTCATCATTTTATTGATAAGTGAAATAGTACAAGTTATCACATCATCAATTAGTACTAGAAAACAATTCAGGGTATTTCTGTTTAATTGTTGCTTCTAGTTCCCATGTTGCTTCCTCTACTCCGTGGTGATCCCAGAGCACTTTCACTAGTGGTATGCTACGTCGCCTTAGTTCTTGAGTTTTTCTATCCAAAATCTGTATCGCTCTCTCCTGATACTTATTTCCTTTCAAAGCATGGATACGTGAAAGACGTCATGAACTTTAGACATGGACGACGGAAGCGACAGACGATAAGCAAGTTTTCCAATACGTTCAATGATTAGAAATGAACCGATATACCGTGGGGAGAGCTTTCCTTTGATCCCAAAGTGTTTGACACCTCTTGTGGGCTGAACTTTTAGAAAAACCAAGTCCCTCTTATCAAATTCTAGAGGTTGCCTCCGTTTGTCAGCATAGCTCTTCTGTCGACTTTGTGCAACACGAAGTCGTTCCTTTACTAGTGTGATCGTCTCAGAAGTCTCTTGAACTAGATAAGGCCCCAACTGCGGTCGATCTGCCATATCTAACCAGCATACCGGAGATCTGCAAGGGCGACCATAGAGAGCCTCGTACGATGCCATGCTGATACTAGTTTTGTAGCTGTTGTTGTATGCAAACTCAGCTAAATGTATGTACTTTGCCCATCCGTCATTGAAGTCCAAAATGTAGCGCTGTAACATGTCTTCTAAGATTTGGATAAGACGCTCTGACTGCCCATCATCTGAGGGTGAAAGGCTGTGCTCATGGTGATCCTAGAGACCATTCGACTTTGCAAGCTTTGCCAAAACTTGGATGTGAATCGAGGGTCTCGATTAGAGACGATCCTGAGTGGTATGCCATGGAGGCGTACGATCTCTCTTTCATATAGTTTGGCAAGTTTGGCGGGGTTATCCGTGAATTTTATTGGCAAGAAATGTGCAGACTTTGTAAGTCTATCAATGATAACCCATATAGCATCTTGCCCTTTATTATTTCGAAGCAATGTCGTAACGAAACCCATTACGATGTTCTCCCATTTCCATTCTCCAATAGGTATCAGCTGGAGAATTCCAAAGGGAAGTCTGCATTCTGCCTTAACTTGCTGGCAAACGACACATCGAGCAACGAAGTCTGCATTCGCCTTCTTCATTCCAGAAAACCAGAATTGTCGCTTGACATCCTTGTACTTGTCACCCACATGATGCATAGCGAACCTCGAACAGTGCATTTCAGTGAGCACTTCTTTGCGAACCTCAGGATCGTTGGGTAGACAGACATTTTTTATAGAAAACGGCCCCGTCTTCAGAGACCGACCCGTGAGGAAGGTCTTGTCCGCTGAACAGAAGTTCTCATTTCTCCATTAACAGAGGATCTTTGGCTTTAGCTGCTGAAATCTTTCAGACCAGCTCAGAGTTGGCTGATAGTTGAGAGAGTCGTGATCTTGCTCCCTTCTCAATCAGTTGTAGGTTAAAATTCTCGATCTCTGTAGCCAACTTCCCCATTTCGAAGTTAAGAGTGCAAACAACATAAGATTTTCTACTCAGGGAATCAGCCACAATGTCGGCCTTACCGGGATGGTACTGGAGTTGAAAGTCATAATCTTTCAAGAATTCTAACCATCGTCTTTGGCAGAGGTTTAGGTCTCTCTGGGTGTAGATGTACTTAAGACTCTTGTGATCCGAGAAGACCTCAAACTGTTCACTGTATAGGTAATGACGCCATAACTTCAGTGCAAATACGACAGCTGCAAGTTTTAAGTCATGTGTTGGGTAGTTACCCTCATGAATTTTCAGTTGCCTTGAGGCATATGCGACACCTTGGCCTACTTGCATTAGTACGGCATCTAAGCCCTGGAGAGAGGTGTCGGTGTATAGTGAAAATCCTAGTGTATTTCTCGGAGTGATGAGTACCGGTGCCGTCGTGTGGCACTTTTTCAATTCTTGAAATGATGTTTAACTGGCGGGATTCCAGATGAATCGTACGTCTTTTCGACTGAGCTTTGTCATAGGTTCAGCAATCTTTGAGAAGTCCTTGATGAAACGTCTGTATTAGGCAGCCAAGCCAAGAAAACTCCTAATCTGAGTAACAGTGGTAGGATGCTTCCAGTTTAAAACCGCTTCAATCTTAGAAGGATCAACCTCAATGCCATTGCCTGAAACCATATGGCCTAGGAATTGAACTCGTTTCGCCCAAAATTCGCACTTACTCAACTTTGCATATAGCCGGTGGCTTTTCAAGGTCTGGAGGACTATCTTCAGATGTATCTTATGGTCTTCCTCGGTTGAGGAATTTGTCAAGATATCATCCACAAAAACCACCACAAATCGGTCTAAGTATAACCAGAAGATGCGGTTTATCAAATCCATGAATGCAGCAGGTGCGTTTATTAAACCGAATGGCATGACTAAGAACTCTTTCAGAACTGGCGCTTTCCCTAGAGAGAACCGCGTTGCACTGCACAGGGGCTGGGAGGGATGGGTTTTGATTCTAATAGGACTTTTTCTTGTTGCCCTGTTGCGAGCCCTGTTGGGAGAACGTTGCAGGCCGTTTTCCCCTATTTATTCTCTGCTCCTGCACGATCTTTTCTGGTTCAAAGCTCATTGCCTTGTCAACGACCTCCTTGTAAATCTTGAGATCCAAGACCGACAAGGCTTGTCGAATGTCAGGACGAAGGCCATTATAAAATTTCTCTGTCTTATCTTGCTCCATTGAGATGGTAGAGAGATAGTAGGCCGATAATTCTTTGAACTTGCCAACACACTCTTTGACTGTCATGCTGCCCTGGTATAGCTTGACGAATTCCTGGCGCTTTTGCCTCTTCACGGAGCTGGGAAAGTATTCATCAATAAACATTGACTCGAATTGTTGCCAAGTCATGTCTGTAGTGTTAACCCTTGGGTCCTCTTTTACTTTTATCCACCATGTGTTTGCTCCACCAATAAGTTGGTAGGTCGCAAGTGGAATCTTTCGAATCTCATCGACTCCCATTACATCGAGAGCCTTATTCGACTCATCCAGCCTTTTTTGTACTTCGTCGGCATCAATGGTGCCAGCAAAACTAAGAGGTTGTAGCTTCTTGTACTTCGTAATCTGGTCGGTTTGAGTGTTCGACCCAGATCTCACAGGTGCCTGCATAGTGGCAACCTGATTGGCCGCAGTCTCACGAACGGTAATCTGAACTGCCTTCCATACTCGAAGGCATCGCAAAGGGTGTGGGTTGAGGTGGCACTGCCTGCTCAGACGTCGTGGTAGTGTCGGGTGTGGCCTGTGTTGTCGTAGGAGGCGGCGGTTCCTGGTTCTGTATCTCAGGAGGTGCCTCCTCTGCTGGACGGACAGTACGTGGCCTTCCTCTCTTCCTGGTTTGCATTTTCTCACTGGCAAGGAGAAAATAAAAACATGGTTTAGAAAATTGTAGCCAAGTATAATGTTATGGCATTCTCAGAAACAATTTCGAGAGTACTGCAATAAAAATTGCCTATTTTTCTAAGTATAGTGTAAGGTTTTTGTTGAGGAATCAAAGAATCTTATGTGTCTCGTATGTTTGGCCATGGTGTAAAAACAAGGTTATAATGTTTATATAATAATAAGTATAAAAATTTGCAAGTATTTCAAATATTTTGGTTCTGATTTTTTTGAACATACATATCTATTTCCTTGAAAATCCATACGAGTCATAAAAATTCTAAGATTTACCTCAGTAAATATCCTGATCTAACGTTCTATCGCAATCTTAAGTATTCAAACCCTTTTGCTTAGTCTTTTCGATTATTAACCAAATTCGTGTGTCCCATACCACATGAATTTAGTAATAAGGGTGTCAACTAAGTTAAGTTGTATGAACACAGTCTCTATAAAACATCGGCTAAATAGTAGTTCACTAATAGTATCGTCTAAGTTTACTCGTCCCATACCGTGTAAACTAATGATAATGTTAGTAATGCGACTTTCTCCAAATGTTTCTTTTCACACAAGGTCGTGGGTTTTCTTACTTCCACATTTTATTTAGTATCTTCCAATTTTGTTGTGTCCCATACCCCTCCAAAGTTAGTGATACAAAAGAAAGGATGGTTGTAAGTCGGCCCACCAAAGATAGTCTTAAACAAAACATTTCATTCATATATAAAATAATTTTTTTACAATGCCAATGATCATTCTAATTTTCCTGCCTCCTACTACTCCTATTAGACCTCCTGCTAGGTACCGAAAGACAACTAGAAGAAGGTTGAGAATTTGATCGTTGTTCTTCGACGTTTTGCATACGTTTTAACAAGGTATTTTGAGTCTCTTTTATCTCAGCAATACTAGCTACTATCACATTTAATTGCTCGAATGGATTAGTAAATTGCCCCTTGACTGTCCCATAGTTGGAGGGAAGGCCGTAGGCATTGGTGGAAAGTATTGGTCGTACGGTTGACTCATAGGTGTGGGGGAGTAGTTTGGACTGTACGGGAATGCTCTAATTGGAACCCCTTGGAAATTTGGATATGCTTGGGTTGAAAAGTCTTGAAACAATGGGCTCATTGGGATGTCCTGTCTTCCATAATTTGATGCCGCAAAATTTTGTTGTTGTTGGTTCGCAGGAACTTGTGGAACTGGCTGATACGGTACTTCAAGAGTTGGAAACCTTTGGTACATAGTATTGCGTTGAGTTGGCATGTTCCAGGAAGGTGGATTTGCTAGAACTTTTTGTCTATTCTGATTTGGTTGAGGTTGATTTAGGTTGGCAAATAAATCTTCCTCAGTGAACAACTTTTCGGGTGGATCATTATTCGAGGCAGGGTCTGATGTAGGATTCTGGTTTGGCTCATTATTTGGTACCTCCCTAACAGGGATCTTGCGTCGACTTTTTTGGTAACAACGTCCATGTTCATTTCTAATTCTTTCGCCATTAAAAGTCGCGTCAAATACTTCCTCGTCAGCTACCCCTCCACTTGTGACATATGTCCTGAAGATAGAAGATGAGGTAACCCCTCAGTAATCTGCTTCGAAGACTCATCAAAAGTGTTGGCGTTTGCCTCGTATTGCTTCCTCATGATCAAAACTCCGTAGCCTAGGAGATCCTTTCTTAAAGGGTTTTGAATCACCCTCAATATTTGTTGGATGATGATGTGTGGTAGGAAGACCTTAATTTTCTTCTCTATGCAGTATAACACAAGGAGTTGAGCCCTTGACATAGTGCCTTTAGTTCCCCTTTCTGGCAAGATGTTGCCGAATACGATCTTTCCAAGACCGGCAAGAGATGGTTTAATGAGATTGTTTGGAAGGTTGGTGTACGTTGATTGGGTGTACGGCTCTTTGGCAAGAGAGTTGGACAATTGTTCGTTGGACTCTGCGATCGCTGCAACTGTCTGGGGTTCGTGTGGATCGATGATTCTATCTTCAATTGGAATCTCCATAAGTTGCACAATAATTTCGACGTTGATAGAAATCTTTGTTCCCCTGACTGTTGTCTCCAAAATAGGGATGATCTCATCTTCTTAAAGTCCTATGCAATACATGGCTTCGTAGAAGGATTTTATCAGGTTGTAGGAGACGTGACCCTCAACTTTTGTTATGTTCAACCACCCCAGTGTTGCGAGTTTTTCGTGAAGGATCGGACGAAGGCGGAGATCTCTATTGTTGATACTCCTCATAGTCATAACCTCTCTTGTGGACAATTCCTTGAGTCTGGTGGGAATTGGTTCCCGACTAGTGGAAGTCGCTCCTTCACTTGAGGTCATTCTTTTGCTGAAAGGAAAATATATTTGTGAAAGACACAAAATATGTTCCTAACATTTTTAAGATTTATGCTTTGTCCGTTAGACAATATTTTCTATTTTTCTCTTGATGTTTATGCCATCATTTAATCCAAATTCTCCACTAGCAATATGATTTATATATCTTATATATTCATAGATATATAGATATACATATTTAATCATAACTATATAGATAGTTTTCATAAATCATAACTATATATATATATATATATTTGAATCGAAACTATATAAAAACTATATAGTTTTCTAGATATATATTTAATATAAATCTCAACTATGTATAATTCACATATATATATATATGGTTCTAGAGATAGATATATATATATCTAATAAAAATTTTTCATCCAAAATCTTCCATTAGCAATATGGTATATATATGTCTCATATATACATAGATATATGGATATATATATATTTAATCATAACTATATATATGTAGTTTTCATAAATCATAACTATATATATTTAAATCTAAACTATATAAAAAACTTATATAGTTTTCTAAATATATATTTAATATAAATCTCAACTATATATGATTCATATATATATATATATATATAGTTCTAGAGATATTTTATATCTAGTAAATAATTTATTCCCTTGGTGGACTTGGGCGGGTCATGGACCGTACTCTCTGATACCATTAAATGTCACACCCCGCCCGGACGTGCCTAAACCAGCGGTACACTAAAGGACGGGGCGCGTATTTTGAATTATCACAGTGGCAGCAGATTACGTAGCGGAAATACAATACAGTAAAAGTCTGATTTCAATTTCAGAATATAATTGTACATGAATATAGTCAAGCGAACATTCTCCCTAACATCCCCAATGAATAATACGAAGGGTGCAAAATGTGGGCCCAAAAACCTACACCCAGTCCACCCTAATCTCTGTGAAAAACAACGGCTTGAGCTACACGCTTAGTGGGAAAATAGTTTGTGAATATAACAGTTAATAAAGCAAACTTCATAATCGAATATCTTAAATACACATCAGAGCATCATAAGCAATCAAATATGTATGTATGCATGGCACCGTCTCGTAATGGTTTGATGATTGTTCATCACTTGAGTTCACGTACAGATGTCCCTCCCCAGGCGTAGCCAGGTTCTCATTGTACATCCCTCCTCAAGAACGATGCTCTAGATTAACGTACATATGTCCCTCCCCAGGAATTCAACTGGGTTCTCATTGTACGTCCCTCTCCAGAGAAATATAATAAATAGCGAGCATCGCTCCTAACTATTCTATGAATGATAAACCACATACGTCCCTAGGTTGTGATATGTATGATGCCAATGCATGAACTGGTTCGGTCCTTACTTAATATTTAGACAGGATTTGGCAACGTCTGGTGATCCTTATCAGGGTCGGTATCACGACGTGCAGGTTAGGACGTTCAGTATTACTTGTGTAAGTTGATAGCTTTTCAATAAGACTAACCGGATCAGTCTCTAGTTGGGAGGTGAGACACGAGGTCTACTTAAATACCAATCGTCTAGAGCAGCACACTGCCTCCCGTTCACTAGTTAAAGTTACTGAGGACAAGACTGAGTCTGATTGAGCCAGATTGACTACAAATCCGGCATAACAACATTGTAATACATGAACTCCAAGTATACAGGCATAAGTATGATAGTATGAACATTATACGCAATAATGTCGTGTAAATGAATAGTAAACATAATGATAAATGAAAGTAAACTTTAATAAAAGTTATAAGACACGCAAACCTATGTATCGTTCCCCACCTTCAGATAAGAACTTCTTTTAGAGCTTGCTCTTTCTCCCGGACAGAACAACGTTGCACTGCACCGAGAGTCTCGAAAGACCAAAAACTCAAAATGAGTGAAAAGAGAAGAAAAATCACAAGAGGAGGTGATTTGGTGTGAGAAATGAGAAATGGGGAGGGTTCCTTAAATAGAGAGATTGGCGCCTGAAAGTTCGGGTGTTGCGCCTGAACGTTTGGGCATGCGCCTGAACGTTCGGCCATGCGACTGAACGTTCGGGCAGGTACCCAAAATTTTATTTTATTTTATTTATTTATTTTTATTTTTTGTGCAATCCTAGGGTATTACATTTATTGCATGAACTTACTTTCCGATCACTTGTGAGGGGTCATGGTTGACTAATAATTTGTAAATTCAATAGCAATAGGACCGGTTAACAGAAAATAACTTAAAGCACTTAGTTTACTAGATCTTTTCTTTATCTTTCAAACGCATTTTAAATTGCTGAAATTGAAGTTAAAACTAAAATGTTCGGGTCATTTGAAGTTTACTTATCGATTGTTGAAATGATACACCGTTTGATAAATAATCGGTAAGTACACTTCAAATGACCATAACTTTTTCGTTTTAACTACGATTTGAGTAATTCCAAATGCGGTGGAAGGAGGAAAAGAAGATCTACTAATTCATGTGCATTAATTAAACTTACTTTCTGATCACCGGTGACCGGTCACGGTTGATTATTACTACAAACATTTGATAGCGAAGGGACCGGTTATCGAAAAGTAACTTAAAGCACGTAGTTTATTAGATATTTTTTTCCCCTTTCCAACGCATATTAAATTACTAAAATTGGAGTTAGAATGGAAATGGTAGGGTCATTTGAGGTTTACTTGCCAATTCCGGAAATGATACACTGTTCGGGAAACAATCGGTAAGTAAACCTTAAATGACCATAACTTTTTCTTTTTAACACGGATTTGAGTAAATTAAAATGCGGTGGTAAGATGAGAAGAAGATTTACAACTTTCTTGCATTAACTTACGTTCTGATCAACGGTGACCTGTCACTGATGACTAATACTGTAAACATTTAATAGCAACGGGACCGGTCACCGGTTACCACAAAGTAACTTAAAGAACCTTGTTTACTAGATCTTTTTTTTCCTCCTTTCAACACATATTAAATCACTAAAATCGGAGTTAAAACTAAAATGTTCAGGTCATTTGAAGTTTACTTATTGGTTGTTGAAATGATAGACCGTTCAATAAACAATCGATAAGTAAACTTCAAACGACCCGAACATTTTAGTTTTAACTTCCATTTCACCGTTATAAAATGCATTTGAAAGAGAGAAAAGATCTAGTAAACTAGGTGCTTTAAGTTATTTTTCGTTAACTGGTCCTGTTGCTTTTAATTTACAAATTATTGATCAACCGTGACCCCTCACAAGTGATTGGAAAGTAAGTTAATGAAATAAATTTATTGATTGTTGGAATGATACATCGTTCGGTAAATAATCAGTAACTAAACTTTAAATGACCACAACTTTTTTGTTTTAACTCCGATTTAAGTAATTGAGAATGCGGTGGAAAGAGAAAGAGAAGATCCATAAATTTTTTGCATTAACTTACTTTCAGATCACTGGTGACCGCTCACGGTTGACTAATAGTTTGTACATTAAATAGCAACAAGACCGGTTAACGAAAAGTAACTTAAAGCACCTAGTTTACTAGATCTTTTCTTCTTCTTTCAAACGAATTTTAAATTGCTGAAATCAGAGTTAAAAATAAATTGCTCAGGTCATTTGAAGTTTACTTATCGATTGTTGAAATGATAGACAGTTCGATAAACAATCGGTAAGTACACTTTAAATGACCATAACATTTTCGTTTTAACTACTATTTGAGTAATTCCAAATGTGGTGGAAGGAGGAAGAGAAGATCTACCAATTCATGTGCATTAATTAAACTTACTTTCTGATAACCGGTGACCGGTCACGGTTGAATAATACTACAAACATTTGATAGCGACTGGACGGGTCACCGGCAATCGGAAAGTTACTTAAAGCACCTAGTTTACTAGATATTTTCTTCATCTTTCCAACGCATATTAAATCACTATAATCAAAGATAAAACGAAAACGGTAAGGTCATTTGAAGTTTACTTATCATTTGCTGAAATGATACGCAGTTCGAAAAACAATCGACAAGTGAACTTTAAATGACCATAACTTTTTCGTTTTAACTCTTATTTGAGTAATTGAAAATGAGGTGGAAAGAGAAAGAGAAGATCCATTAAATTTATTGAATTAACTTACTTTTCGATCACTTTTGAGGGGTCACAGTTGACTAATAATTTGTAAATTAAATAGCAACAGAACCGGTTAACGAAAAATAACTTAAAGGACCTAGTTTCCTAGATCTTTTCTTTCTCTTTCAAACGCATTTTAAATCGCTGAAATTGAAGTTAAAACTAAAATGTTCGGGTCATTTGAAGTTTACTTACCGGTTGTTGAAATGATACACCGTTTGATAAATAATCAGTAAGTACACTTCAAATGACCATAACTTTTTCGTTTTAACTACGATTTGAGTAATTCCAAATGTGGTGGAAGGAGGAAGAGAAGATTTACCAATTCATGTGCATTAATTAAACTTACATTCTGATCACCGGTGACCGGTCACGGTTGATTAATACTACAAATATTTGATAGCGACGGGACGGGTCACCGGTTATCGAAACGTAACTTAAAGCACCTAGTTTACTAGATCATTTCTTCCTTTTTTCAACGCATATTAAATTAGTAAAATTGGATTTAAAACGAAAATGGTAGGGCCATTTGAAGTTTACTTATCAATTGCTGAAATGATACACTGTTCGGGAAATAATCGGTAGGTAAAATTTAATTGACCATAAGTTTCTCGTTTTAACTCTAATTTGAGTAAATGAAAATGCGGTGGAAAGATGAACAGAAGATTTACAGATTAATTGCATTAACTTAGGTTCTGATAAACGATGACTAGTCACGGTTGACTAATACTGTAAACATTTAATAGCAACGGGACCGGTCACCGATTACCGCAAAATAACTTAAAGAACCTTGTTTACTAGAACTTTATTTCCTCTTTCCAACACATGTTAAATCACTAAAATCGGAGTTAAAATGAAAACGGTAGGGTGATTTTAAGTTTACTTATCGATTGTTGAAATGATACATCGTTCGGTTAACAATCAGTAAGTAAACTTTAAATGACCATAACTTTTTTCTTTTAACTCTGAATTAAGTAATTGAAAATGTTGGAAAGAGAAACAGAAGATCCATAAATTTATTGCATTAACTTACTTTCAGATCACTGGTGACCGCATACGGTTGACTA
The DNA here is from genome assembly GCA_035771175.1 of Paratinospora sagittata. NCBI lineage: Eukaryota > Viridiplantae > Streptophyta > Magnoliopsida > Ranunculales > Menispermaceae > Paratinospora > Paratinospora sagittata. The sequence goes on from CM069605.1 coordinate 19,288,460, forward strand.
ATACTTTGTACATTAAATGGCAACAAGACCGGTTAACGAAAAGTAACTTAAAGCACCTACTTTATTAGCTATTTTCTTCTTCTTTCAAACGCATTTTAAATTGCTGAAATCAGAGTTAAAACTAAAATGTTCGGGTCATTTGAAGCTTACTTATCGATTGTTGAAATGATACACCGTTCGAAAAACAATCGATAAGTGAACTTTAAATGACCATAAATTTGTCGTTTTAACTCTGATTTGAGTAATTGAAAATGCGGTGGAAAGAGAAATAGAATATCCATAAATTTTTTGCATTAATTTACTTTCCGATCACTTGTGAGCGGTCACAGTTGACTAATAATTTGTAAATTAAATAGCAACAGGACCGGTTAACGGAAAATAACTTAAAGCACCTAGTTTACTAGATATTTTCTTTCTCTTTCAAACGCATTTTAAATCGCTGAAATTGAAGTTAAAACTAAAATGTTCGGGTCTTTTGAAGTTTACTTGTCGATTATTGAAATGATACACCGTTCGATAAATAATCTGTAAGTACACTTCAAATGACCATAACTTTTTCGTTTTAACTACGATATGAGTAATTCCAAATGCGGTGGAAGGAGAAAAAGAAAATCTACAAATTCATGTGCATTAATTAAACTTACTTGCTGATCACCGGTGACCGGTCACGGTTGATTAATACTACAAACATTTGATAGCGACAGTACTGGTCATCGGTTATCGAAAAGTAACTTAAAGCACCTAGTTTACTAGTTCTTTTCCTCCCCTTTCCAACGCATATTAAATCACTAAAATCGGAGTTAAAACAAAATGGTAGGGTCATTTGAGGTTTACTTTTCAATTGCAAAAATGATACACTGTTCGGGAACCAATCGGGAAGTAAACTTTAAATGACCATAACTGTTCTCCTTTCAACTCTGATTTGGGTAAATGAAAATGCTGTGGAAAGATGAAGGAAAATTTACAACTTTTTTGCATTAACTTACTTTCTGATCAATGGTGACAGGTCATGGTTGACTAAAATTTTAAACATTTAATAGCAACAGGGCTAGTCACCAGTTACTGCACAGTAACTTATAGAATCTTGTTTACTAGATCTTTTTTTTCGTCTTTCCAACACATATTAAACAACTAAAATCGGAGTTAAAACGAAAATGGTAGGGTAATTTGAAGTTTACTTATCGATTGCTGAAACGATACACTGTTCGGTAAACAATCGGTAGGTAAACTTTAAATGACCAGTCACGGTTGACTAATACTGTAAACATTTAAGAGCAACGGGACCGGTCACCGATTACCGCAAAGTAACCTAAAGAACCTTGTTTATTAGAATTTTTTTTTCTCTTTCCAACACATATTAAATCGCTAAAATCGGAGTTAAAATGAAAACGGTAGGGTGATTCGAAGTTTACTTATCGATTGTTGAAAAGATACATCGTTCGGTTAACAATCAGTAAGTAAACTTTAAATGACCATAACTTTTTCGTTTTAACTCCGAATAAAGTAATTGAAAATGCGGTGGAAAGAGAAAAAGAAGATCCATAAATTTATTGCATTAAGTTACTTTCAGATCACTGGTGATGTGACGACCCCGCACCCCTGACCACCAACCCAGCAGGGAATGGCGTGCGGAATGCCGGGGCGGGACGCCCGCGTAGGCATCTCCGGCCACTCCTCAACTCCCGTGAGGTGGTTGAGACCCTACGAGCCTTATCTCAAACAACGACATAATATCAAAAGGTACTAAACAAAACTACACACCGTATTAATCATCAAAGACAAGAGATAATCCATAAAAATGAACCATAAACAAAATCATAATCCCTACAGTCCATTAAAATTGACATACACATAAAGTCCAAAATTGTGGGTCCAACTAAAAACCGTCATATGCCCACATGGTCTATCTAACAAGTCCCAACTCACCCATACTACAATGTGGTAAGTGTTATAATTACATAATTCAAAATATAATATTTCAAAATTTAAAGCACAGTTCAATCGAAATGCCTCTCAACTCACATCGAGGCCTTGGATTCTCTCGCAGGCAAGGCCCTCAAGATATGACTACTCCTTTGCCCTTATTCGGGACAGAAGGACCTGAAAGAGGAAAATGAGAGTGAGCCAACGGTGCCCAGTGAATAGAATTCAAATATGCTATCAATACTCGTCAATAAATATCATGTATGCATGTCAATGTGTAGCATGATTAAAAGCTCATAACATATAGATATCAAGCATTTATAATAAGTTCGATGCAAGTAAAAGCTTATCAATTTGGAACCACATTCCACTTGCATTGGGTTACTAGTGCACGTCTATTTCACCGTACCGTTGACCCCAATCGTGTTTATTTGGGGTTACTAGTACACGTCTATTTCACCGTACCATTGACCCCAATCATTTCCTTTTTAAAAGCCTCCTATGACAAGGTTAAGTCCCCCTATTAGCCAGATAGATGGGCCCAACCAAAGTCATAAGGTTTTCTCAAATCAATGCATCATTCAAAACATTAGAACACATTCATGCTTTCAACATGCAATATATATAAGTGATATGATGACATAAAAGATATAATCATAAAAGAAGTCTACTAACAACCAAGCCTCGCAAGAGTATTTAACCACACACGACCACCAAACCGAATCAACCCAATCAAGATCCTGAAACATTCATCAATATCCTACCATACATCAATTTCTACGCTCAATCACATAGACATTACACATCAACCCTAAATCAGCCCACATATAGACAATAGGCCTAAATCTCATCTAATCCCATCATTCAACTCAAATCACATGACTTAGGCCTCTAATGCATAGTTTTCATTCATAAACCATTTTGTTAATAAAAAATACTGATTTTTAATTCCTTAGGCCTAAACATGCCTAAATTGGGTTACTTGATCACAAGTAGGCCTAACGCATGATATGGTCACAACCACCAAATCAGTAGCTTAATCAACCCTAATCATGCTTAATTAAACATAAGTTGCATCAATTCAATGATTCTAGGCCAAAAGCATCGAAAGCCCTAAAATAGGAAATTTTCCATACTTAGGCCATATTGCCTATTTACACTAGGTCACCATGTTCGGCCATGTATATCACTGATTTTGCATCATGGGTTCATCAACAATGGCAACTAGGTCAACATAGTTGACATGCAAGCTATTTGGAAAGGTCTAAGTTCATATTCTAAATTTGGGTCTAATACAAGCAACTCTACCAATTCTTCATTTAATATTCTGTTCAGATGTATTAATCTACCAACATAAATATTTAATCACAAAATCAACCGTACAGATTGAAGTATATGAAGAAACAAGCCTTCTGTCCAAATATCAGCCCAATCCAACGGTGGACCGAAAAGATAAGTATCATTGATGAACAAGTCTCTAATTAGACAATTTCTCCTTTCCTGCTGCAAATTCTCAAACTCAGATGACTATATCACACAACATACTTAACTCATCAACATCTCAACCGATTAGAATTCAGAAATATCAGATGTAAACTGCATACCCAAATTTCATATCCATCCAACGGTAGATTGAGGAGATCTATAAGTTTCCGAGAAACGGCGCGAGAAATCCATACTTTCCGATCATCTTTGTTTGAGAGATTAGATCTCTTAGACGAAACCTCTAATCAAGATCTTCGCCGTACAGAATGAAGAAATATCGGGTTTACACTACATACCCCAATTTGATATCCATCCGACGGTAGATTGAGGAGAACTGTAAGTTTGAGCGAAACGGCGCGAGAAATCCAAACTTTCCGACCAGCTTGGTTTGAGAGGTTAGATCTCTTAGAAGAAACCTCAAATCAAGATCTCCCTTGTTCAGAATGCAAAACCATCAGCTACGAACTTGCTGACAGAATTTGAGCTTAATCTGGCCATATATCCCGAAGATCCAGCTCTTTGATGAAAACGTCGCAGAGATTTTCCTCCTGCAACTCCCTCTTTCTTTCTCTTCTTCTTTCCTTTCTCTTCTTTTCTTTTATTTTTTTTCCTTTCTCTCCACTCACCTCACTTTCTAGCACTTCCTTGATTCACTCCACTCACCTCACTTTCTAGCACATTCTTGTAGCACATTCTTGGATTCCCTTCACTCACCTCACTTTCTAGCACTTCCTTGGAGATGAGAAGTGGGCATGGGACACTTGTCCACTTTCATGCACCAACCTTCACATGTGTTGGTCTCATACTACCCATACCAACCACATGTACTTTAACCAATCTCATGCTTCCATGTATTTTAAATGTCCAATCCATTTAATACACTAAATTTTCATTCTCATTTATCCTTTTATTCAATCAATCCTAACCCATATCAATTCATGGTTTAATGGGCCCATGCATAAATAATAACATATGCATTATACTTTAATTTAACATGACCCATATACAATTTATGATACACATATTTATATACATTACCAAGCATCAACTATACAAACATTAAACAACCATCAAACAAACATGAAACATATCAAGGCAACACATAGAGTTCGGGCAAAGTGCAATTGGGTTATGGGCTAGATGAAATAATTTTCGGGGCGTCACAGGTGACCACTCACGGTAGACTAGTACTTTGTACATTAAATAGCAACAAGACCGGTTAACGAAAAGTAACTTAAAACGCCTAGTTTACTAACATGTTCGGGTCATTTGAAGTTTACTTATCGATTGTTGAAATGACAGACCGTCGATAAACAATCGGTAAGTACACTTCAAATGACCATAACTTTTTCGTTTTAACTACTATTTGAGTAATTCCAAATGTGGTGGAAGAAGGAAGAGAAGATCTACCAATTCATGTGCATTAATTAAAGTTACTTTCTGATCACCGGTGACCGGTCACGATTGATTAATACTACAAACATTTGATAGCACCTAGTTTACTAGATCTTTTATTCCTCTTCCTAATGCATATTAAATCGCTAAAATCAGAGTTAAAACAAATACGGTAGGGTCATTTGAAGTTTACTTATCATTTGCTGAAATGATACACCGTTCGAAAAACAATCGATAAGTGAACTTTAAACGACCATAAATTTTTCGTTTTAACTTTGATTTGAGTAATTGAAAATGCGATGGAAAGAGAAAGAGAAGATCCATAAATTTATTGCATTAACTTACTTTCCGATCACTTGTGAGGGTCACGGTTGACTAATAATTTGTTAATTAAATAGCAATAGGACCGGTTAACGGAAAATAACTTAAAACACCTAGTTTACTAGATCTTTTCTTTCTCTTTCCAACGCATTTTAAATCGCTGAAATTGAAGTTAAAACTAAAATGTTCGGGTCATTTGAAATTTACTTATCGATTGTTGAAAGGATACACCGTTTGATAAATAATCGGTTAGTACACTTCTAATGACCATAACTTTTTTGTTTTAACTACGGTTTGAGTAATTCCAAATGCGGTGGAAGGCGGAAAAGAAGATCTACAAATTCTTGTGCATTAATTAAACTTACTTTCTGATCACCGGTTACAAACATTTGATAGCGACGGTACTGGTCATCGGTTATCGAAAAGTAACTTAAAACACCTAGTTTACTAGATCTTTTTTTCCACTTTCCAACACATATTAAATCACTAAAATTGGAGCTAAAATGAAAATGGTAGGGTCATTTGAGGTTTACTTATCAATTGCTGAAATGATACACTGTTCGGGAAACAATCAGTAAGTAAACTTTAAATGACCATAACTTTTTCCTTTTAACTTTGATTTGAGTAAATGAAAATGCTGTGGAAAGATGAAGAGAAGATTTACAACTTTTTTGCATTAACTTACTTTCTGATCAACGGTGACAGGTCACGGTTGACTAAAACTTTAAACATTTAATAGCAACGGGACCAGTCACCAGTTACTACAAAGTAACTTAAAGAACCTTGTTTACTAGATCTTTTTATCTTCTTTCCAACACATATTAAATCACTAAAATCAGAGTTAAAACGAAAATGGTAGGGTCATTTGAAGTTTACTTATCGATTGCTGAAACCATACACAGTTCATTAAACAATCGGTAGGTATACTTTAAATGACCATAGCTTTCTCGTTTTAACTCCGATTTGAGTAAATGAAAATGCGGTGGAAAGATGAAGAGAAGATTTACCGATTAATTGCATTAACTTACTTTCTGATAAATGGTGACCAGTCACTGTTGACTAATACTGTAAAAACTTAATAGCAACGGGGCCGGTCACCGATTACCACAAAGTAACCTAAAGAACCTTGTTTACTAGAACTTTTTTTCCTCTTTCCAACACATATTAAATCACTAAAATCGGAGTTAAAATGAAAACGGTAGGGTGATTCGAAGTTTACTTATCGATTGTTAAAATGATACATCGTTCGATTAACAATCAGTAAGTAAACTTTAAATGACCATAACTTTTTCGTTTTAACTCCGAATTAAGTAATTGAAAATGCGGTGGAAAGAGAAAGAGAAGATCCATAAATTTATTGCATTAACTTACTTTTAGATCACTGGTGACCGCTCACGGTAGACTAGTGCTTTGTACATTAAATAGCAACGAGACCGGTTCACGAAAAGTAACTTAAAGCACCAAGTTTACTAGCACTTTTGTTCTTATTTCAAACCCATTTTAAATTTGCTGAAATCAGAGTTAAAACCAAAATGTTCGGGTCATTTGAAGTTTACTTATCGATTGTTGAAATGACAGACCGTCGATAAACAATCGGTAAGTACACTTCAAATGACCATAACTTTTTCGTTTTAACTACTATTTGAGTAATTCCAAATGTCGTGGAAGGAGGAAAAGAAGATCTACCAATTTATGTGCATTAATTAAACTTACTTTCTGATCACCGGTGACCGGTCACGGTTGACTAATACTACAAACATTTGATAGCGACGGGTCGGGTCACCGGTTATCGAAAAGTAACTTAAAGCACCAAGTTTACTGGATCTTTTTTTCTTTTTTCCAACGCATATTAAATCACTAAAATCAGAGTTAAAACGGAAACGGTAGGGTCATTTGAAGTTTATTTTTCATTTGCTGAAATGATACACCGTTCAAAAAACAATTGATAAGTGAACTTTAAATGACCATAACTTTTTCGTTTTAACTTTGATTTGAGTAATTGAAAATGCTGTGGAAAGAGAAAGAGAAGATCCATAAATTTATTGCATTAACTTACTTTTCGATAACTTTTGAGGGGTCACGGTTGACTAATAATTTGTTAATCAAATAGCAACAGGACCGGTTAACGGAAAATAACTTAAAACACCTAGTTTACTAGATCTTTTCTTTCTCTTTCAAACGCATTTTAAATCGTTCAAATTGTTCAAATTGAAGTAAAAACTAAAATGTTCGGGTCATTTGAAATTTACTTATCGATTGTTGAAATGATACTCCGTTTGATAAATAATCGGTTAGTATACTTCTAATGACCATAACTTTTTCGTTTTAACTACAGTTTGAGTAATTCCAAATGCGGTGGAAGGAGGAAAAGAAGATCTACAAATTCATGTGCATTAATTAAACTTACTTTCTGATCACCGGTGACAGGTCACGGTTTATTAATACTACAAACATTTGATAGCGACGGTACTGGTCATCGGTTATCGAAAAGTAACTTAAAGCACCTGGTTTACTAGATCTTTTCTTCCACTTTCCAATGCATATGAAATCACTAAAATCGGAGTTACAACGAAAATGGTACGGTCATTTGCGGTTTACTTATCAATTGCTGAAATGATAAACTGTTCGGGAAACAATCGATAAGTAAACTTTAAATGACCATAACTTTTTCGTTTTAACTCTGATTTGAGTAAATGAAAATGCTGTGGAAAGATGAAGAGAAGATTTACTACTTTTTTGCATTAACTTATTTTCTGATCAACGGTGATCGGTCACAGTTGACTAATACTGTAAACATTTAATAGCAACGGGACCGGTCATCGATTATTGCAAAGTAACTTAAAGAACCTTGTTGACTAGAACCTTTTTTCCTCTTTCCAACACATATTAAATCACTAAAATCGGAGTTAAAATGAAAACGGTAGGGTGATTTGAAGTTTACTTATCGATTGTTGAAATGATACATCGTTCGGTTAACAATCAGTAAGTAAACTTTAAATGACCATAACTTTTTCTTTTTAACTCCGAATTAAGTAATTGAAAATGCGGTGGAAAGAGAAATAGAAGATCCATAAATTTATTGCATTAACTTACTTTCAGATCACTGGTGACCGCTCACGGTTGACTAAACAATCGGCAAGTACACTTCAAATGACCATAACTTTTTTGTTTTAACTACTATTTGAGTAATTCCAAATGTGGTGGAAGGAGGAAGAGAAGATCTACCAATTCATGTGTATTAAACTTACCTTCCGATCACCAGTGACCGGTCATGGTTTATTAATACTACAAATCTTTGATAGTGATGGGACCGGTCACCGGTTATCGAAAAGTAGCTTAAATCTTCTAGTTTAGTAGATATTTTCTTCCTCTTTCCAAAGCATATTAAATCACTACAAATCGGAGTTAAAATGAAAACGGTAGGGTGATTTGAAGTTTACTTATGGATTGCTTAAATGATACATCGTTCGGTAAACAATCAGTAAGTAAACTTTAAATAACCATAACTTTTTCGCTTTAACTCTGATTTGAGTAATTGATATTGCAGTGGAAAAAGAAATAGAAGATCAATAAATTTATTGCATTAACTTATTTACCGATCATTGGTGAGGGGTCTCGGTTGACTAATAATTTGTAAATTAAATAGCAATGGGACCGGTTAACGAAAAATAACTTAAAGCACCTAGTGTACTAGATCTTTTCTTCCTCTTTCAAACACATTTTAAATTGCTGAAATCAGAGTGAAAACTAAAATGTTAGGGTCATTTGAAGTTTAGTTATTGATTGTTGAAATGATAGACCGTTCGATAAACAATCGGTAAGTACACTTCAAAGACCCTAGATTTTTTGTTTTAAGGATTTGAGTAATTCCAAATGCCGTGGAGAGAGGAAGAGAAGATTTAGCAATTCATGTGCATTAAACTTACCTTCCGATCACCGGTGACCAATCACGGTTTATTAATACTACAAATCTTTGATAGGAATGGAACCGGTCACCTGTTATCGAAAAGTAACTTAAAGCATTTAGTTTACTAGATCTTTTCATCCTCTTTCCAACTCATATTAAATCACTAAAATCGAAGTTAAAATGAAAACGATAGGGTCATTTGAAGTTTACTTATCAATTGCTGAAATGATACATCGTTCGGTAAACAATCAGTAAGTAAACTTTAAATAAACATAACTTTTTCGTTTTAACTCCGATTTGAGTAATTGAAAATGAGGTTGAAAGAGAAAGAGAAGATCCATAAATTTATTGCATTAACTTACTTTCTTATCATTGGTCCTTGGTCACGGTTGACTAATAATTTGTAAATTAAATAAAAACGGGACCGGTTAACAGAAAATAACTAAAAGCACCTAGTTTACTAGATCTTTTCTTCTTCTTTAAAACTCATTTTAAATTGCAAAAATTAGAGTTAAAACTAAAATTTTCGGGTCATTTGAAGTTTAGTTATTGATTGTTGAAATGATACACCGTTCGAAAAACAATCGATAAGTACACTTCAAACGACCCCAACTTTTTCGTTTTAACTACGATTAGAGCAATTCCAAATGCGGTGGAAGAAGGAAGAGAAGATCTACCAATTCATGTGCATTAAACTTACTTTTCGATCACCGGTGACCGGTCACGGTTGATTAATACTACATATATTTGATAGCGACGGTACCAGTCACCGGTTATCAAAAAGTAACTTAAAGCACCTAGTTTACTAGATCTTTTCTCCCTCTTTCCAAAGCATATTAAATCACTAAAATCGGAGTTAAAACGAAAATGGTAGGGTCATTTGAAGTTTACTTATCATTTGTTGAAATGATACACCGTTCGAAAAACAATCGATAAGTGAACTTTAAATGACCATAACTTTTTCGTTTTAACTCTGATTTGAGTAACTGAAATTGCGATGGAAAAAGAAAGAGAAGATCCATAAATTTATTGCATTAACTTACTTTCCGATCACTTGTGAGGGGTCACGGTTGACTAATAATTTTTAAATTAAATAGCAACAGGACCGGTTAACGGAAAATAACTTAAAGCACCTAGTTTACTAGATCTTTTCTCTTTCTTTCAAACAAATTTTAATTCGCTGAAATTGAAGTTAAAACTAAAATGTTCAGGTCATTTGAAGTTTACTTATCGATTGTTGAAATGATACACCGTTTGATAATTAATTGGTAATTACACTTCAAATGACCATAACTTTTTCATCTTGACTACGATTGGAGTAATTCCAAATGCGGTGGAAGGAGGAAAAGTAGATCTACAAATTCATGTGCATTAATTAAACTTACTTTCTGATCTTCAGTGACTGGTCACGGTTGATTAATACTATAAACATTTGATAGCGACAGGACTGGTCATCGGTTATCGAAAAGTAACTTAAAGCACCAAGTTTACTTGATCTTTTCTTTTCCTTTCCAATGCATATTAAATCACTAAAATTGGAGTTAAAATAAAAATGGTAGGGTCATTTGAGGTTTACTTATCAATTGCTGAAATGATACACTGTTCGGGAAACAATCGGTAAGTAAACTTTAAATGACCATAACTTTTTCGTTTTAACTCTGATTTGAGTAAATGATAATGCGGTGAAAAGATGAAGAGAAGATTTACAACTTTTTTGTATTAATTTACTTTCTGATCAACGGTCACCGATCACGGTTGACTAATACTGTAAACATTGAATAGCAACGGGACCGGTCATCGATTATCGCAAAGTAACTTGAAGAACCTTGTTCACTAGAAATTTTTTTCCACTTTCCAACACATATTAAGTCACTAAAATCGGAGTTAAAATGAAAATGGTAGGGTGATTTGAAGTTTACTTATAGATTGTTTAAATGATACATCGTTCGTTAAACAATCAGTAAGTAAACTTTGAATGAACATAACTTTTTCGTTTTAACTCCGATTTAAGTAATTGAAAATGCGGTGGAAAGAGAAAGAGAAAAACCATAAATTTATTGCATTAACTTACTTTCAGATCACTAGTGACCGCACACGGTTGACTAATACTTTTTACATTAAATAAGAACGAGACCGGTTAACGAAAAGTAACTTAAAGCACATAGTTTACTAGCTCATTTCTTCCTCTTTCAAACGCATTTTAAATTGCTGAAATCAGAGTTAAAACTAAAATGTTCGGGTCAATCGAAGTTGACTTATCGATTGTTGAAATGATAGACCGTTCGATAAACAATCGGTAAGTACACTTCAAATGACCATAACTTTTTCGTTTTAACTACTATTTGAGTAATTCCAAATGTGGTGAAAGGAGGAAGAGAAGATCTACCAATTCATGTGCATTAAACTTTCTTTTCGATCACAGGTGACCTGTCACGGTTGATTAATACGACAAATATTTGATAGTGACGGTATAGGTCACCGGTTATCGAAAAGTAACTTAAAGCACCTAGTTTACTAGATCTTTTATTCCTCTTTACAACGCATATTAAATCACTAAAATTGGAGTTAAAACGAAAACGGTAGGGTTATTTGAAGTTTACTAATCAATTACTGAAATGATACATTGTTCGGGAAACAATCGGTAAGTAAACTTTAAATGACCATAACTTTTTCATTTTAACTCTGATTTGAGTGATGGAAAATGTGGTGGAATGATGAAGAGAAGATTTACAAATTTATTGCATTAACTTACTTTCCGATCATTGGTGACCAGTCTAGGTTGACTGATACGTCCAACATTTAATAGCAACGGGACTGGTCACCGGTTACCGAAAAGTAACTTAAAGAACCTTGTTTACTAGATCTTTTCTTCCACTTTCCAACGCATATTAAATAACTAAAATCGGAGTTAAAACGAAAATGTTAGGATAATTTGAAGTTTACTTATCGATTGCTAAAATGATACATCGTTCAGTAAACAATCGGTAAGTAAACTTTAAATGACCATTTTCAACTTTTTCGTTATATCTTGGGCTATAAAAGTCCAAATCGAACACGGATTGTGGCAACCCCGCACCCCGGACCACCAACCCCGCAAGGAATGGCGTACGGAATGTCGGGGCGGGATGCCCGGTGTAGGCATCTCCAACCACTTCTGAACCCCCGTGAGGTGGTTGAGACCCTACGAGCCTTATCCCAAACAACGACATAATATAAAAAGGTACTAAACAAAACTACCAACCGTATTAATCATCCAAGACAAGAAATAAACCATAAATATGAACCATAAATAAAACCATATTCCCTACAGTCCATCAAGATGGACATACACATAAAGTCCAAAACTATGGGTACAAAAAAATCGTCATATGCCCACATGGTCTATCTAATAAGTCCCAACTCACCCATACTACAATGTGGTAAGTGTTATAATTACATAGTCCAAAATATAATAGATCATAATTTAAAACACAGTTCAATCAAAATGCCTCTCAACTCATATTAAGGCCTTGGATTCTCTCGCCGGCAAGGCCCTAAAGATATGACTACTCCTTCGCCCTTATTCGGGACAGAAGGACCTGAAAGAGAAAAATGAGGGTGAGCCAACGGTGCCCAGGTAATAGAATTCAAATATGCTATCAATACTCATCAATAAATATCATGTATGCATGTCAATGTGTAGCATGATTAAAAGCTCATAACATATAGATATCAAGCATTTATAATAAGTTCGATGCAAGTAAAAGCCTATCAATTTGGATCCACATTCCACATGCATTGGGGTTACTAGTGCACGCCTATTTCACCGTACTGTTCTCATCCCCAATCATGTTGATTTGGGGTTACTAGTGCACGTCTATTTTACCGTACCGTTCTCATCCCCAAATATTTCCTTTCTAAAACCCTCCTATGACAAGGTTAGGTCTCCCTATTAGCTAGATAGATGGGCCCAATCAAAGTCATAAGGTTTTCTCAAATTAATGCATCATTCAAAACATTAGAACACATTCATGCTTTCAACATACAATATATATAAGTGATATAATGCTCACAACCAAGCCTCGCGAGAGTATCTAACCACACATTGACACCGAACCGACAACCCAATCAAGATCCTGAAACATTCATCAATATCCAACCGTACATCAATTTTTATGCTCAATTACATAGACATTACACATCAACCCTAAATTAGCCCACATATAGACAATAGGCCTAAATCTCATCTAATCCCATCATTCAACTCAAATCACATGACTTAGGCCTCTAATGCATAGTTCTCATTCATAAACCATTCAATTAATTAAAAATACTATACTGATTTTCAATTCCTTAGGCATAAACATGCACAAATTGGGTCATTTGATCACAAGTAGGCCTAACCCATGATATGGTCAGAACCACCAAATCAGTAGCATAATCAACCCTAATCATGCTTAATTAGACATAAATTGCATCAATTCAATGATTCTAGGCCAAAAGCATCAAAAGCCCTAAAATATGAAATTTTTCATACTTAGGCCATATTGCCTATTTACACTAGGTCACCATGTTCAGCCATGTATATCACTGATTTTGCATCATGGGTTCATCAACAATGGCAACTAGGTCAACATAGTTGACATGCAAGCTATTTGGAAAGGTCTAAGTTCATATTCTAAATTTAGGTCTAATACAAGCAACCCTACCAATTCTTCATTTAATATTCTGTTAAGATGTATCAATCTACCAACAGAAATATGTAATCACAAAATCAACCGTACAGATTGAAGTATGTGAAGAAAAAAACCTTCTATCCAAATATCAGCCCAATCCAACGGGGGCCTGAAGAGATAGACCTCTTTGATGAACAAGTCTCTAATCAGACAATTTCTCCTTTTTTGCTGCAAATACTTGACCTCAGATGACTATATCACACAAAATTCTTGACCGACCAACATCTCAACCGTTCATAATGCTTGTAAACCACCTTATCAAATATCATATCCATCCAACGGTAGATTTAGGAGATTTATTGGTTTGATCTAAACTCCACAACAAATCCAGACTTTCCGACCAGCTTTGTTTGGGAGGTTATATCTTTCAAACGAAAACTCCAATCAAGATCTCCACCGACCAGAATGAATACCCATAAGATACGAACTTGCTGACAAAGGTTGAGCTCAATCTGACCATGTAGCACGAAGATCTAGTCCTTTGATGAAAACGTTGCTGAGACTTCCCTCAAAGCAACTTCCACTTTTTTTTCTCTTCTTCTTTCCTTTCTCTTCTTTTTTCCTTTCCCTCCACTCATCTCACTCTCTAGGACTTCCTTGGAGAAGAGAAGTAGGGCATGGGACACTTGTCCACTCTCACGCACTAACTTGACATGTGTTGGAGAGGAGAAATGGGGTATGGGACACTTGTCCATTTTCATGCACCAACTTGACATGTGTTGGAGAAGAGAAATAGAGCATGGGACACTTGTCCATTCTCATGCACCAACTTGACATATGTTGGTCTCATACTACCCATACCAACCACATGTACTTTAACCAATCTCATGCTTCTATGTATTTTAATGTCCCATCTATTTAATACACCAAATTTTCATTCTCATTTATCCTTTTATTCAATCAATCCTAACCCATATCAATTAATGGCTTAATGGGCCCTTGCATAAATAATAACACATGCATTACACTTTAATTTAACATGACCCATATACAATTTATAATGCACATATTCATAAACGTTATCAAGCATCAAATATACAAACATTAACACAACCATCAAACAAACACTAAACATATCAAGGCAAACATAGAGTTTGGGTAAAATATAATTGGGTAATGGGCTAGATGAAATAATTTTCGGGGCGTCACACGGTTTGTTTCTACTTCTTCCTTACTTGAAATAATACAAGATGAGAGGGTTTTGAAGGGGATATAGAGTGGGGAACAAGAGGAAAAATGGGGAGTAAGAAAGCAGAGGTGTGACAAAATTAGAAACCTTCGAATTTTGTTGCGGACTTTCCTAGTTGGAGTTGGAGTTTCTTATTACGACTTCCTATGGACTTGTGTCTCTATAAAGACCATTGTTTTAGGGTTTTCAAAGCATTAGAGAGGGGAGAACGAAGGCAAGACGGTTAGGGTTTGGAAGCAAGAAGAAGATCAAGATTGAAGACATTGAAGATTTCTCTTACGCTTTTCCTTCCTTCTACTTTGTTTTTCTGATTTTAGATTTATGTTCATCATGTTATTTCATGCTTTTATCTTTTTAGTTATGAACTAAATTCTCTATCTAGAGGTGTACATTAATCTGAACTTGATACTATGTTGTAGGTTTTATTGTTTGAGTACTATTAATGAAGTTTTCTAGTTTATTTATATTTTTTGAGTTTAATGTTTTTGATCCCTTGGCCACGGGTTAGATGATTACAGACTCGAGGTAGATGCTCCAAAAGAGGGTACCTTGGATTGGAATAAGAAAAGTATAACCTAGGCTATCGTGAGACTCAAAAGGAGATGAAGAACCTTTGAAATCGTTAAAAGGGAATCACGAAACTTAATGAGTTATTATCATCTTAGGTTTTCATCGAAAGAGTAAAGCCAAAATAATAATAATATGCTTTAATTGGTGCTCCAAAAGAGGGAATTAGAAACGTTAGGATTTTCGAGTTATAAACGAAAGAACTGATTTAATGATAAATATATATCTTTGATTTTCTATCTATTTTTATTGCATGCTTAGTTTACTTTCTAGTTATTTAATTGTTTATTTATTTCACTTAATCATTCAAATCTGATTTTCTAAATAAAGTTAGGATTGGTAAAACAATATTTAGTGTGAGTTTCAATCCTGGAGGACGACAACCCAATATCTCATCGGTTCTATATTATAACTTGACATTGTGCGCTTATGGTTTTGCACACAATAAGTTTTTGGTGTCGTTGCCGAGATTGATTCATTGTATTTTTCACTAATATCGTTAGTAACTAACTTTGATTTTAATTTAGATTTTTCTTTTGATTTTTTTTGAATTTTCTTTTGTAGAGCAATAGCGTACAATTCCAACCACTCTACTCGTTGTTTGCATCAATGTCCCACCTTCAACATCAAATATCCAATTTTATTGATGCAAGATCTCAACATACTATGGAGAGAATTGGAGTTGCAAGCATGAGATATGCAGGAATTGATTCAAGTATGGGACAAGTTCAATGTGGTAACCATTGGGTTTACAATTGTATGGGTGACCCTTTACCCTATCAATACCATTCGAGTATTTATAACCATGAGAACTACTCCTATGATAATTCATAATATGACTTGCAACCTCTATCGGGCATTTATAAGCAAGTGGAAAAGAAGTCCTCTTTAGAAGATTTACTTAATGATTTTGTCTCAGAACCGAAGCTTGCTAAGAGTGAGTCTAGGTTAAACAATTCATGGAATGAGTTGCAATCTCAATCTGATGTCTACAATCAAGAGGACAAGAAGCCATCTTTGGAGGATATGTTGAGCTAATTCATGATGGAGACATGTGCATCAATCAAGAATTTGGAACTAGCATCAACAGTGAATGCCTGACAACGTGGTTAGCCTAGTACTATAGAGGTGAATCCTAAGGAGCAATACAATGCTATCATATTGAGCGATGAAGAAGATGTCAAGGGGCTGATTCATTATGTCAAGACATGACACCACTACCATTGAGTATTCTAGAAGAGATCCACGACTATGAGGCCTTGAAAGGAAAAGAAACGAGTTCGTATCATCAGGTGGATGTGCTTGAGTGTAATGATCAAGAGGTGCCTATGGATGTGCAATCGGGTGATCCTATGATGTCATATGTTGATTTGGTGCCTACCAATGTGGAAGGGTGTTTGAATGTCAAGGAATATGCTTTTGTTTTTGAGGATTTGTTTGCTCAAGTGGTACAAGCTAAAGTTGCGGAGGTTAATGATAATGTTCAAGGCTATTTAGAGGTGCTTAAAGGCCAATGTATAAAAGGTAGAAAAGTGAGATTAGAGTATTTAGAAGACATTCCTCCGTTAGATTAGAGTGATGCGTCATCAGACTTTATGTCTCTAACGGAGGATCATTCTTATGTGTTTTTGTAGGAGAAGTTCAAAAGTCTGATGATCCTGTCGTTAATTCTAAATAATGAGAAAGATGGGAGAATGTTAGAAATAATGAGGAAACATACTCGATTTAAGCGAGAAGAAAAAGTCGAGCTAAGGACTTTAAGCTAAGCGCTTGTTGGGAGCAACCCATTGGTTTCTTTTATGTTTTATGTTTTTTTTTATTTGGTTTATTTAGTGGATTAGCATTTACCTTTGCCAATGACATGCCTTTTGCTATCTTTTTCCTAGGTTCTAGATCAAGTTTAGGCGTTCTTGTGCAAACTACATGAAAAAGATGGAAAGCTAATGTGGAGATTTCAACCCTTTGGGTTCAAGATGGTTTTCTCAACCTCTCTTTGTTCTATGTCCATTTGTTTTCTGATTACGTGTTTATTGGGAATCATTGAGGACAATGCTTGTTTTAAGTTTGGGGGGAAAGTTTTGATTTTTGACTTGTCATAGTGAAGATGTGGTAATTTTAGGTCCTCTGTCCTATGATCTTACAAATTCTGATTTGATTCTATTTTTTTTTAATTTTTTTGAATGGTCAATGATAGGAGAACATGTATATGAACATGACTTTAGGAAAATGTAAAGAGATATTTTAAGTCTGTGTGCTTGATTCGACTGTTAGCTTAGCTTTGTTGGAAATTCTCTGCATGTCTAGTGTGGTTGATTTTGTGGAATCATGACTTGTTTGGATTTCATTTGTGCAAGTAAAGTTATATATATTAGATCTCTAGAAATCCTAGAACAAGTTTAATTATCACTTGAGGTGAAATCCTAGAGAACATGCCATGAGGAAAATGATTTAGGCCATGTTGGGATAAGTTTTAGCCATATAGCCTACCTTATTTTTTATTATATCCTTAGTCACCTATTTTGATCCTTATGATCTTTTCTTTATTACCTATGCATTAGATAATATAAGCCTTATATGTTCCAATATCCCATTTTCAACCTATGTTTCTTATACACTTTGATTATGTTGGAGCGTTATCTTTCTGGAAGGTAGAAAAGGGGGAATGAGAAAAAGAATGAAAAGAAAAGAAGGTGATGAAGAAAAGTATATTGGGAATTTGCAAATTTGCTATATATATATATATATATATATATATATAAAGAAAAGAAAAGAAAATAAGAAAAAGATGCTATGTAGCGACCCTACACCCCAGACCACCATCCCCCGAGAAACGGCGTGCAGAATGCCTGGGCGGGACGCTCAGAGTAGGCATCAACAACCATCTCACATCATCCATTGGGATGGTTGAGACCCTACAAGCCTCAACCAAACTCTCCATAAAGTCCAATTTTTCTTTTTTTTTTCCTCCAAACAACAACCTGATAGACTTAACAGTTTTATAATCAATGACATGCACATCCACATAACTAGCACAATAATGATCTCCAAAATGAATACATAATGATCATCATAATCTCCAAAATAATCCAAACAGTCTTGGGACAACATACCCAGACCCATCATCAAAAGTCTAAGGCCAAAGGCCATAATACAATAGTTGTGCCAAAAATTACAAAAGGATATAAATACGTAGAAATGGACATCCATCACCATACAAGAGTCATTGACTCACATCAAGACGTCCTAGCTCTGCAGTGGCTAGGTCCTCAAGCATATGAAATGCCTTTGCCCTTATCTGAAGAACCTGAAAATAGAACGAGAGGGTGAGCCAACTATGCCCAGTGAATAGTGTTCATTTATGCCATCAATTGTACATCAATAAAAGCCATATATATGCATGAATGATGCTCATGAATATGTGAAACATAAAACACATAATATAACAAGCATCCAACTATTATCATGTACATAAGACCATCGACCAACCCTTAGCTATATATAAAGACCTGAAAGTCGGTCCTCCCGTGTTGGGGTATAGCTTACACCTTTGGGTTATTCATCCACTTTACATCATTTTTCTACTGAAATAGACCAATATATGGTCCTCCCATATTGGGGTACAACTATTTTCATCAAGATCATTCACTCTCAACCTATGAGTGAAATGATCCTCCTTGATGGGGTATTAAATACCTTACAACCTTTGGGTATGTCAATCTCATACAGTTAAACCTCTAGAGAAATTAGCTTGGCAATATCTTAAGCCTTCTAGGTATTCAACATCTAGAGAATTTAGCTTGGCACTATCTCAAGCCTTCTAGATATTTAGTGCTTGTCATTTCATAATACATTAAACACATGCATTTTCATAGTAATATTTCATGACTTTCAACATACAAGTATAAGTTAATATGATGACACAAGTGATAAACATAAGGAACAACTACTCACAACCAAGCCACGAAAGCTATGTTATCCACACATGGATCAATCCCAATTCCAATCCAAATCAAAATCCTGTAAACCATAATCACACGAACATACATCAATTATCATGATTACTTCCATACATAAACACTAATCATGATAATTTCTACAACCAATAGGCCCATACACACCTAAGCCTTAACATGAGTTTCATTTCTCATGATCAGTCTCAACATCCATTCAAGGTTCACATTCAAACCCAATACAAGTCTAACCATCCTAAATCCATAATTTAATTCAATTTGGGTTAAGTTAGACAAGTCCAATGTCAATTTAAACCAATTGACTTAACTTAGGTCAAAAGCCCCAAATTTTGGGTAAAGTCCCAAAATTATGACCTAACCCAATTTAACACTCACTTAGGGTTTTTAACATGCATAACCACCAAATTCCACCATCATTCACCAAAGTCTCCCAATTAGGACTCAATCATATATTATGATCCAAATTGAAGAAAAATTCCCAACAATAGGCCTAGGCCATAACATAGTCAACATAAGCCAATTAATAACATGGCTTAACTTAATTTATGTCCATTTAAGCACAAATCATCTTATTTTCGCATTCCAAAGCCAATTTCACCAAAAGCCCCAAAATTGGGAACTTCCAACATTAGGTCTAGGTCTCATTAGGGTCTTTATGGGTCAATTACAACATGAATTAACCCACTTTATGTCCAAATAGACATATTTCACCACAATTAATCATTTCCAAGGCAATTACATCATTTTCTCGAAATTGGGGGAAAATCTCTACAATTGGATATAGGGAAAAATGAACTAGACATTGAACCATGGCATGGGAATATCCAAATTAACACTATAAATTATTCAAGTGTGTTAATATATCCAACATAGATCACATGCACTCAATTTAGAATGCCCTAGATCCAATTTCTAAGATTAGCCCCTTTATATGGAACCACATGAAATTTTTGTTAAAAATTGGGGCAAATGCCACCATTAAGCTCAAAACATCCTAAGAAGTTAAGATAAAGCCATGCATTCTCGGCCTTCAGGGTTTTAATCAAAACCCTAACCTCATACCTGTCCAAAAGCATGGAGAAATGTCTCTAAAATGTGATCTGGTCATGGTTCTTGGTCAAAAATGTCCAAACCCACTATTATCAAACCATTTCCAGTTCTAGAAATCAAAACCCTAGTTTGGGTTCTCCTAAATCCGGAAAGCCACATCAAGATTTATACCATTCCAAAGCTAGAACTTAGATTAGAAAGAGATTTCATGGAAGAAATTAGAAGTAATCTCACCTTGAATCAAGTTTTTGGAGCTCAAATCACGCCAACTAGCTCTTCTCTTCTTCTTCTTCTTCTTTTTCTCTTCTTTTCTTCTCTTTTTTTTTTCCTTTTCCCCCCTTACGGACGTGCTAGAGAGAGAGAGAATCAAATGAGAGGAATATTTAAATGATCCCATGCTCCCATGTCAGCTTTACTAATCCAACACCTTCATCCTATTTCAACCACATATTCAAATATCATGCTTTTATCCAATGGTTGCTCACAACTTCTCATGTATCACATGGGTGCATTAATGGGAGCATTTAATGTGGTCCTTCAACAAGCTACAAGTCAAAATAATGACGTGCTCAACAAGTCATTTACATGAAGCTTCTCAAACAAACCATCCATAATAATATTAATATGGCTAATGATATTAATAAAAATAATAATACTACCAATTATAATATTTTCTATAAGCAATTATCACATACAACTCATTAAACAACTTAGAATCATATGAAAACACATGAACAAACACACATCAAACATTAATCACACAACCATACACATCAAAGCAAGCAGATAGAGATCTCTAACACTCTTCAAATTTTTCGATGAGTAATTATCTTTCAATGTGATCTTAGAGGCCATGATGATGATATGCATACATATTTTGAATAAAATTATACTTTGTTTGAGAATAGGATGGTAGATTGATGTTTGATGTGTTAGTTGAGTTTTTGTTTCGTTTTCTCTTTGCTCGGGACGATCAAAGTCCTAAGTTTCGGGGTGTTTGATAAGTAGGTATTTAGTATATGTTTTAGGTAAATTTTATGGTGTTTAGTACATATATTAGGTTAGTTTACTATAAATTTGGTTATTTGATAGTTTAGTCAAGTTTTGGTGTTTTTGCAATATTTCGGTTTGGATTTTTATAGGTTAGTTCATGAGAGAATAAAAGCAACTCACTTAATATGCTTTGTTTTGTAGGTATTTTGATGAGTGGAAAGTCAATTTGGATGATAGAAACATGTACAAGATGTTGGAAGGAAGATATAAAAGGTCAAACCAAGTCAAGAAGGCATGAAAAAATGGCTAAGTCCATTAAAAAGAGCAGAAAAAAACAGTGAGTGGGTGTTGTGGCGCGAAGGAGCGGACAGAAAATAGAAACTGTGCGATCCTGAGATTTTTCAATATCTTGGGCTATACAACTCCGAATCAGATGCGGTTTGTTTCCATTTCTTCCTTACTTGAAATACTACAAGATGAGAGGGTTTTCAGGGGATATAGAGTGGAGAACAAGAGGAAAAATAGAGAGGAAGAAAGCAGAGGTGCGATAAAATTAGAAACCTTCTAATTTTGTTGCAGACTTTCCTAGTTCGACTTGGACTTTCTTATTGCGAGTTCCTATGGACTTGTGGCTCTATAAAGACCATTGTTTTAGGGTTTTCAAAGCATCAGATAGGGGAGAACAAAGGCAAGACGGCTAGGGTTTGGAAGCGAGGAGAAGATCAAGATTGAAAACATTAAAGATTTCTCTTACACTTCCCCTTCCTTCTACTTTGTTTCTCTGGTTTTAGATTTTTGTTCATCATGTTATTTCATGTTTTTATCTTTATACTTATGAACTAAATCTTCTATCTAGAGGTGTAGATTAATCCGAACATGATACTATGTTGTACGTTTTATTGTTTGAGCATTGTTAATGAAGTTTTCTAGTTTATTTATATTTTTCCGAGTTTAATGCTTTTGTTCCCTTGACCACGAGTTAGATGATTATATACTCGAGGTAGATGCTCCAGAAGAGGGTACCTTGGGTTGGAACAAGAAAAATATAACCTAGGCTATCATGAGACTCAAAAGGAGATCAAGAACCTTTGAAGTCGTTAAAAGGGAATCGCGAAACTTAATGAGTTATTATCATCTTAGGTTTTCATCGAAAAAGTAAAGCCAAGATGATAATAATATGCTATAGTGGGTGCTCCAAAAGAGGGAAATAGAAACGTTAGGATTTCTGACTTATAAATGAAAGAACTGATTTAATGATAAATATATATATATAAAGGCATAGTTGAGAGTAAGGTGACATCGAACCTCTAGACCATTCTATCTCTAATTTTCTATCTATTTCTATTGCATGCTTAGTTTACTTTCTCTTTATTTAATTGTTTATTTATTTCACTTAATCACTCGAATATGATTTTCTAGATAAAGTTAGGGTTAGTGAAACGATATTTAGTGTGAGTGTCAATCCTAGAGGACGACAACCCGATATCTTATCGGTTCTATATTATAACTTGACACTGTGCGCTTGCGGTTTTGCACACAACAGTGTTTTTAGAACTTCTTTTTTTATCATTTGTAATCTTAATGTATTGTTCACTCTTTAGTCAACCGAGGCTATACCATATTGTTGTACGGCTTGTAACCACGCCCATAAGTTGGTTACAGTATGGCTTCTAGCAAAACCTTTATGTTGGTTAGCGTGTACGGCTTCTAGCCAAGCCCTTATATTGGTTAGTTTATACGGCTTCTAGTCACGCCCGTAAGTTGACTAGTGTGCACGACTTCTAGTCATGCCCGTAACTTGACCAAAAAATAGTAGATTGAAAAATCTTTATCGTGGGTGGTTAGGTAGCGGAGTAGGTTCAAGGGGAACTGAGTTCAAGGGGAATCGAACCACTATAAATTGTTGTCTTCATTTATTTTTCCTGCAATTCATTATTTGGCTTGTTACCTATTGCGCATATATTTTGTTTAAATTAATTAATCGAAAAGTATTGCAAAAATCCGCCAAGTCCAATTCACCCCCTCCCCCTCTTGGACTATAATACTGGGCTAACAAGCCCGACCCTCAACATGCAAATGAAGATCAAATTATGTGGCCTTCGTTGCCACAGTCTTGAATTCAGCCATCTTGGTCATCGACAAGGCTTGCCTAACTGCTGGCCTCAAGCCCATCATAAACTGCGTGATCCGATCCTCAAACGATTGTACTAGTCTAAGAGCATTGGTAGACAACTGTATGAACTTGATCTCATACTGGCGCACTATTATGGTGCCCTACTTGAGATTCATGAACTCAAACTTCTTCTTCTGCTTCTCCGTCACAGGGACATAGGCCTAAACAACTCCCAACTCTGAACTATACCACGGGTGCTCAACACAGATGTCCATTAATCACCAACATCACCCTCTAACATGTGGGAAGAACAAAACACCTGGGCCTCCTCATCGAGACTAAAAGTTTGTGCGATATTCTCCACATTCTTCGACTAATCCTCAGCCTTTCTCAGCTTTGCCCCTCCATAAAACTTCTCTGGCTTCATTTTCATGAATTTCTCCACCATCTTAATCTAATGGTCTGAGGGTCCCTTAGTTGAAGTAGGAGTAGGTGTGGGTGTAGCCTCAGCTTGTGGTGCAGCTGTTGGGGGCTCAACTACAACCCCAGCTCCACTAGTACCGGCCTCAACCCCACTAGCCCCTCCCTCCTGAGGTACAACTGGAAGTGGCTGCAGCGTAGCAGCCTCTGCTCTCTTTAACAACTCCTGAATGTGAGCTGTCTGTGTGGCCATCTATATGGCCTGAAGTGCCATGAGGCGGCCTTGTGCAGCAACTAGCTCCTTCAACCTCTTTATCCGATCATCTTCCTCAGATGAATCCATGTGTGGTTTCTTAATCTTTTGCTTCTCCTCATCACACTGAGAAGCACAACACAAACAACCAATTACACACAAGATTATCCAAGCAACACCCCTAAAGCCTCATAACTACCCATAATATGTAATACATACAAAAAATAGGATAGTAAGGCTTTAAGCTATCAATCAAGCTTTTAAATCACCTAAAGGTCTCAACTCAATCATCATAGGCCAAATCACCTAAGTCCATTATCTGGACCACCATCCCCCTCGGGTCGGCGTGTGGAATGCTGGGGCGGGACGCCTGGCATAGGCATCACCAACCATCCCACAACAAACACAAGGATGGTTGAAACCCTATAAGCTTCAGCCAAGTACCATAAACAACACCTGTGGGTACCTATAACAGTTCCCAATATTCACAATACACATCCACAAATTCTAAAACAATAATAGTCTCCAAACTATACACATGATAGTCATCAACCAATCCATATACAGACCAACAAAGTCTAAGGTCAACATACCCTGACTCATCATCAAAAGTCTAGGCCCATGGCCATCACCATAAAAGTTATACAACCTCACCAACTAAGTTTAACATGAGTTATAAATTACATATGTACCCAAAATATACAAAAAGATATACACGTGTGATACAAGACATCCACCGCATAAACAAAAATCTCTCCTACTCACATCAAGCATGTCCTAACTTTGCAGTGGCTAGGTCCTCATGCAAATGCAATGCCTTTGCCTTTATCCGAAGGACCTGAAATGAAAGTGAGAGGGTGAGCCAACTATGCCCAATGAATAGTGTTTAATTATGTCATCAATTATACATCAGTAAAAACAATATATGCATGAATGATGCGCAAGAGTATATGAAAACATATAACACATAGTATAACAAACATCCATCTACTATCATGCACAATCATCATCCATCCACCTTTTCACATCATTTCTCTATTGAATTGGACCCATCCTTTGGTCCTCCCATATTGGAGTACAGCTATTTCATCTTAATCATTCACCCTCATCCCATAAGTGTAATGATCCTCCCTGGCGGGGTATTAGATACCTTACAGCCTTTGGGGTAGATTAGCCTCATCCAACCAAATCTCACACCTCTAGAGTATTTTAGTTTGGCTCTATCGTCTGTAGGGGTTCTCTTAATGAGTAGTCCCAACCTACGCAGTGATCTCTAGCACAAGCCTTCTAAATATTTAATGCATGCCAATTCATGACACTTTAAACACATGCAATTTTATACTAACCATTTCATGACTTTGAACATACAAGTATAATTTAATATGATTACATAAGTGATAAAACATAAGGAACAACTACTCCCAACCAAGTCACACAAGCAATGTTATCTACACACGGATTTCACACCAATTCCAATCTAATCACGACCCTGAAGCGATATATCCAATAACATATAAGTCAATCCCTTGATCAACATCATATTCAACACATAAAACTCATACCCAACTTCCCAACATAGCCAAATGAATCCATTTATACCATGATTAATAATCCCTAACATATGGGTACCATTCATGCCCAATTTCAAGACCCAAGCCTACTACATAGCCTAAGTCTATTCATGATCATCAAGGTAAATGCATCATTCAACATTCAAACCGTGAAAGAGTGATCATAACACAAATCCCCAATTTAAGCCAATACATAGAATATGGCCCAATTTGAAAAAAAATCTTTACAATAGCGATTTTGGCCAATTTGTGCTAAACAACATGCTACACCATGGGAAAACCCAAATTAACATCATAATCCATCCAAGCATGTCAAAATAACCAACATAGGTCACATGCACTCCCATAGCACACCATATATGGAACTTCATCAATTTCACCATGGAAATTAGGGGAAAAGCTTCCATTGAGCTCAAATCCATACTAGGAATCCATTTCCATACCATGCATTTCGGCCTCTAGTGTCACACCCTGGGTTGCACAGCGTGCCCCCTACCCAGGTACGGGCGCACCCCCTCGGGGCGAACGCCTAGCCATTATGGATCCATAATATTGTCCCATCTCGGCCAGCCACGCCACACAAGGACGCCGGTCACCGAGATCATTTATCCCCCTGCACAATCCACAGCACAGGGAGGGCCTCCCCCAAGTTCGAACTCGCAACCTCTTCCTCATAAGGTTAGATTTCGCAACTTGAGTATCCATTGAACCATTTGGCTCAATGGGTACTCAAGTTGCGAAATCTAACCTTATGAGGAAGAGGTTGCGAGTTCGAACTTGGGGGAGGCCCTATATTATTCATGGGAGTGTGAATAATATGGATAAATGATCTCGGTGTCCGGCGTCCTTGTGTGGCGTGGCTGGCCGAGATGGGACAATATTATGGATCCGCGTTCGCCCCGAGGGGGTGCGCCCGCACTTGGGTAGGGGGCACGTTGTGCAACCCAGGGTGTGACATCTAGGGTTTCCATTAAAACCCTAACCTTGCACAACATCAAATCCAAAATCTTAAAGTGTAGAAAACATTCTATGGATGTAGGTCTAGGTCAAGGAAGGTTGTTTTCACCATTAGCAAGATCAAATGAGTACATGCAAACCCACCATAGGTTAGGAACACTTCTAAACCGCCATCCATGCCATTTCTTAGATCAAAACAAAGCTCATATGCAAAAACCAAAGAGATTTTAGGAAAAAGAAAGGTAAATCACACATACCTTAGGAGACAATTGAGCTGAAATCCCCAAAAACCATAGCTCCTTCTTCTCCCCTCTTCTCCACCTCTTTCCCCTTTTTCTAAAGCCCTAAATGTGCAAATGTGTTGTCCAAATGATTTTACTTAAGCCAAATCACGAGCTGGGCCCACACACAAAATTTTTAAAAAATTGGATTTTGCCTAAGGAGTGCGTTCCTCAACCCAAAGAGAGCGCTCCTCCCTGTACTGAGACATTTTCTACTCTCGGTCTCGCGCAAGGAGCGCGCTTCTTCCCTTCCCAGAACAACACATATTTTTTGGCATAGGGGAGCGCCCTTCTCCCTACTGGGAGGGCTCCTCAGCTCTAATTCATCGTTTTTGGCTTTCTTTGACACCCTATGGTTCCGATCAATCCGAAACTTTTCATACACATTAAACAACTTAAAATAATGCGAAAACACTTAAACTAATACATACCAAACATCAAATACACATACATACACATCAAAACAAGCACATATAGTTTGGGCACAATGCAAATGGGTCATGGGCTAGACGAAAGAACTTTTGAGGTATCACAATACAACTACAAGAGGATGCTGGATATGGACCTGCTCCCCGAATCTTCGAACAAGCAACGGATGGCAACACCGAACAAATTACTGCAGCTCCTTCCACTGGAACAGTCTTGTTGTTCAACCTGGAGTAGTTCTTCCAAGGCTTCGCAGGCTACATGATTGCGTCGATGGGGGCTTCAGTCCAGAGCATTTGTGGTCCTTCAGCCGCAGCAAGATCCAGCCAAGCATGAAATGGATCAAATTAGCATCCAGATTACAAAGGACAAGCGATTGTAGCAATGAAAAGCCTGACTCCAACGAAGCTTACAAGTGGCTTGAGGAGACTCGGAAGGCACTCGAAGCAATGGGAACAACAGACAATAGAAAAATTTCACTTGTCATTTACCAATTGGTTGGAAATGCCAGTTCCTGGTGGAAGACTGTTAAGGCAGACCCTCGCGTGAACGTCACCACCATGACGTGGAAACAATTTGAAGCCTAGTTTATAAATGAATACTTCCCGAATGCTGTCAAAAGGAAAAAAAAAGCAAGAGTTCGCAAAACTCTTCAAAGGAAGTATGACAGTTAGGGAATACACCGCCAAGTTCACAGTGCTCTCGATATTTTTTTTTTCTACCATCACTACAGGACGAAACAAAGCCAAAAAAATGTCAATGGTCTTAGGCCTGACATCCGGCAAGCCCTTGCCTTCCCAGAGGTCGACAATTTCAGAACTTTGGTGAGCATGGCCATCAACTACAAACAGGAAAAGCTTGAGCAAGAGCAGAGACACAACTGGGGAAAGTGAGTAAACACACTTGGACAATAGACTGGTAGGAAGATACCCTACTAGTCAAACCAGAATGCTTACTCTAGCATGGGTCACCCCCAAAGCCCTCAGCTCCAATTCGCAGCACCTGCTCCAGCCTAGCAAGTTTTCCAGAAGAACCCCCCGCAACCGCCAACGCAAAAAAAGCCAAAGAAATGAAGGAAATCGACAACCTCCTCAGAACCAACAACAACAATAAAACCAAGTTCGTACTTGTTCAAAGTGCGGCCAGCCTGACCACATCCAAAGGGATTGTCCTCTACCTGCTCCTGTCCAACCTAGAGCCCCAGTTGCACCCGTTCAACAAGCAGTTCCGGCAACTCCACCAGCACCAAGGCAGTAACAACCCCAAGGCTCTAGGTAGCAAGGACTTGCCTACGTTGTTGCCGACCAACCGGTGCTTGATAATAAAGAGGTGGAAGGTACCTTTGTCCTTTTTAATATGCCGATACATGTCATATTTGATTCTAGTTCAACGCATTCTTTTATTGTTGCCCACGTACTCCCGAAATTAGGACTCCAAACAAAGATTACTCCTTTCATAGTCTGCGTATCCACGCCTATAGGGTCAGGTACTGAAACTAACCAATTATGTTATAGTTGTGAGCTTAGAATGTCGGATCATCTCTGAGTAGCAGATCTTCTGGTAATGGATTTCAATGGCTTCGATGTTATCCTGGGCATGGATTTGTTACCACCTTTACATGCCAGGATCGATTGTCAGAAAAAACAAGTCTTCTTAACGTTACCATTGATGGAAATAACTTGAAAATTCACAAGATCCATTGAAACGCTCACCATTCCACCGTATCCCTTATAAGTTCCAAAATGCAAAAAATTTCGATACTTAATCAAGATGATGAAACAATAGAACCTAGTTACCCTTCGAACCTGAAAGATATTTTTATCGTCATGGAATATCCAACAGTGTTGTTAGATGATCTTCCAGGACTCCCACCTCCTCAGAAATTGGACTTTGAAATCAAGTTAATTCTGGGTACTAAAACAATTCTTTTTGTCAAGAAAATAGACGGTTCACTCTGACTTTGCATTGACTATAGGAAGCTGAACTATGTAACGATCAAGAACATATATCCATTACCCCGAATTGAAAAATATATTCGACAAATTAAGAGGAGTGAAGTTCTTCTCAAAGATCGACCTTCGCTCGGGATATCACCAACTCCAGGTTGAGGAGGCTGACATCCCAAAGACAACCTTCCGAACCAGATATGGTCATTACGAATTCACTACAAATGTGATTCAGCCTGTCTAACACGCCTGTGACTTTCAGGGATTTATTGAATTGCATCTTCAGGTCGTAACTAGATCATTTTGTCATCGTTTTTGTTGATGATATCAAGGTGTATTTTCCCACGGAGGAACTCAATGAAACACACTTGCGAACTGTGCTCATCACCCTTCAGCAGCACCAACTCTATGAAAGCTAAGCAAGTGTGAGTTCTGGATGAATAAAGTCAAGTTCCTCAGCCATGAAGTGTCCCATGATGGAATTGAAGTAAACCCAACCAAAGTTGAAGCTACCCATAGTTGGAAGCAACCCACAAATGTCACCAAAATTAAAAGCTTCCTCGGATTAGCTTGGTATTATAGGCGATTCATCAAGGACTTTTCCAAACTCGCTGAACTGCTTACTCGGTTAACTCAAAATGACACCCATTTCATTTGGTGTGAAGCCTGCGAATTAGCCTTTCACGAGCTCAAGAATAGGCTGACTTCCACACCTGTTCTAACCACTCCAAAGAATGGGATTGGCCACACGTTGTACACTGATGCATAACTCCAAGTGTTAACCTATGCAGTTCATCACTTAGCTCGTCCCTAAATATACTCTGATAGAAGTATATTTTGATGATCACAAGCAAAGTACTTTTCGGTGCTAAAATTGCGTGTATAAAGATTTCATCAAATTACCCAAGGAAAGCAAAAAGTCAAGGAACGACTCGATCAAGGAACTCAAAGATCATATCTACTGATCAAGTTTGTTTCAATCAAAAGAACTTCAACAATCACATCCTGATTTCAATATCACTTCACTCAAACGCTTCAATCAAGCTTCATGTCTACATCTCTCGAACGCTTCAACATTCAAGTCATTCAACTCCGCAAAGCTCTTATTGAAGATCTCAAAATGAAGCATTGGATTTAACGGTTATGAGAAACGGGAAATACACAAAGTATTTAAGGAATATCTTTTTCTAATCATTATTGCTCAAAATGTTTTTCAAAACCATGCATAAATCATCTACATATGCTTTTCTAATCTACATGTTTTGATTTCATGTTTTTACGGTATTTCAAATGATCTAATACTATATATTTAATTTGAAATCTATTGAGTTTTTATTTGCATTTATCGTATATTTTATCGTGAGTCAAAACTATTTTTAAAGAGACTTTCAGAATGCTAATGAAATAGCAGCGCTCTCCTAAACTTGATAAGTCAGGACGCGGATTGTTCATTAGGACGTTGATAACGTTCAAGGTTGAATAGAACTGATTTATTAGGATTCTTACTTATGTAGTAGCGGCCTTTATTAGCCAGCCTCTGAAGTTGTCAGGAAGCTGACTCAACATCATCTCACTGAAAGATATCTTAACTTTTTCAAAGAACGTATCTTTGAGGACGCTGATCGTTATAAGTTGAACAATCTATCAGGACGCTATCTGGATAGAAGCGCTCTCACCTTTAGGAATCAACTTAGCAACTTTCAGGATGCTGATTGTCCTTCAGTGTGCATGTATCTTTTTTTAAAATGTTTTTAACTGGTAGGACGCTTACATAGTTGTAGCACCCTCATGTTTTGCTTTTATGTTTTAAACTGGCAGGACGGTTACTCGGATAGTAGGGCCCTCATGTATTTAACTAATTTAAAACATAGCAGGACACTAACTGTGTATTAGCGCCCTCAAGGTTAAGTCATTTAAGTGTCAAAGTACGTGAGGACACTTGCGAGTAAGTAGCGCCCTCACTTAATTCTGCAGGACGCTTATACGTAATGGGCACCCTCAAGGAACAAAATGACAAAGTTGACATTATGCGTCAGGACGCAGATTATGGAATCAGGACGCTAATTCAACAACCGTCGCTGTTCGAACAAGTATGCTACGTAAGTTTACTTTTTCAGAACAGACCTTTGCAAAGAGTCCTTTTCAGACCTATTAGATATCGTCTCTGATACATATCATAAGTTTTTCTAAACTTTCATATTATTTGAACTTCAAATGTGTAACGACTATGTCCCACTAAGTCTATAAATACCAGAAATTAGGATCAAACAACTTGCCAATCACTTTGTGTTGTGCCAATACTTTTTGAAAGTTAGTCTGTATCAAAATGAATTTCATTTTCTAATCTTTCAAAATATTTTTCACTGATACCTTTACGATTACAATAGATTTTCATATTGAGCTTCAATTATACTTTATCTTTGATAATCTATCTTTATTGGTATCTGCTTAAATTCTCGGCACTGATTCATATTTGGTATCATTCTTGTTGGAGATAGAATTTGAGAAATAGTTCAAGATATACAATTGTACTTGATTTCAGTAATTGGTTAACTACTGATCAGAGAACCATAAGTTTTCATACCTATATTTTATATCTATTTTGAAAACTATCTGTGTCTATGTATACACTAGTCCTTCGATTATCAACTTCAATGTTTTATGGCATTATATTATTTTCGAAGAAGAACTGATCTTCATAACACATCATTCATGTTTTTCGAAACTGCACTTGAGCAATACCGAACATTGAAAGGTAAAGGACTGTAAGTGTATCTTCTCTTAGCATTACTTGTGCTTCATTTCTATATCTTGTAATGCTATATAATGTGCTTAATTGTAAAGTGTTCTACTTTGTTAGAACCAACATTATTTGAATTATAATTTGCTAGTGTGTTTTGGTGTGAAACAACGAGGACAAGTGGACGTGGTTCACTTAAGTGATTTTAGGTTTGAAATCACAACGGTTCTTCCTAATCCCGTAAAAGGAACATGGGTTCTTCCTCAGCCCGAAAAAAGGAAATCGGTTCATCCTGATCCCGTAAAAGGATAGGTGTGTCCTTACCCTTAAAAATGATAGGTTATCTCTCAGCCTTTAAAAGAGAACCGGTTCATCCTCATCCCGTAAAAGGATAGGTTATCTATTGCCTGTAAAAGATAAACGGTTCATCCTTAGCCCGTAAAAGAATAGGTTTGCCTTTAACTTGGGAAAAGGAAGTTGTATCGGTTTGGTTCTCACCTGTAAGAGAATCCCTTAGTGATAAGGATAAAATCCTAACTGAGGAGGTTAAGTAGTGGATGTTGGCGCGGCCAAACTACTATAAATCATGTGTCTCACTTTTGCATTTTAGTCTCTTCATTTAGTTCATCTATCCAATTCCAATACACTTATGTAAATCACTAAGTTATTGGAAGAAGTTTTTAAAATTGATCATTGCACCCAATTCACCTCCCTCTTGGGTGGACCAACACCGAGGACTTGGAGTAGTGTTGATGCAAGAGGGTCGTGTTGTGGCCTATGCCTCCCGACAATTGAAAGTTCATGAGGTATTAATCCTACACACGACCTAGAACTTGCTGCGGTAGTGTTTGCCTTAAAAATCTAGTGACATTAATTGTTCGGAGAAAGAGTTGAAGTATTCTCCGACCACAAGAGCCTTCAATACATCTACACTCTGAAGGATCTAAATCTTCGACAATGATGGTGGCTCTAGTTCATCAAAGACTATGACTTCGAACTTAAATATCATCTGGGTAAAGCCAATGTAGTGGTCGATGCCTCCAGTAAGAAATCATATGTCTCTGCCTGTATGGTGAACTTCGAGATGGGCAAGTTGTTCTATGACCTCGAGAATTTCGATTTACAGCTCCGAGATGGTGAAAATCCCATTAGACTTGCTCAACTATCCACCCATTCCGAACTCGTACGAAGAATATCCATCGCGCAAGCCAATGACAATGAGCTTATGAAGATGAAGGAGCTAATTTTACAAGACAAAGCTCTGCACCATTGGTCCCTCACTTCCGATGGTGTGATGCTTTACAATAAAAGATTGTGTATAGCACAAGACCCAGACCTTTAGCGTGAAGTAATGATCGAATGTCATAAAACTAAATTCACCATGCACCCTAATCATGAATATTTTGTATCGCAAGCGTACGATAGTCAAGTTATAAAACTGAGGTGAGTCGGGTTATCATCCTCAGGGAAAAGTCATTTTACTAAAATTAAAGCCCAAAACTACTATGATATTAATATTATTTAGGTGATCAAAATGGGTGAGTTTATGCCCTGAATATAATTTAAACAAATTATAACGAATTAATGCAAAATTAAATGGAAACAGATATAAATAATGAATGAAAATTCTAGAGGAGTGAAATCATTATGTTTTACTTTAAGGGTTTCAAAAGGGTTTGTTATTGATTTAGTTCATAAATTTATAAATTATGAATCCTATCCCAATCGAATACCTCTCTCGAGCGTCAATTTGAAAATCTACACTTAACCTATTAATTCCCTCTCTCAAGTGTAAACTAACAAGTCAAGCATGCCTTAATATTTGTGATTCATGTTATCTTATTTCAAAGGATTTCGTAGGTCTCTCGTCTCAATACTACTAACCTAGGTCACAAATTCCCAGATCTGATTTGATAACACCTCTCTCGAGTGTAAGAAATCAAATCTAACTTCATTCAATTAGTAGCCAGCAAATTGAAGGCATTAAGCATATGGAATTGCAAATAAATTAATAAATCAATTCAATAACATAGAAATAAGCATTAACCCATAAAATCAAACATAAATCATTCAAACCTCTAGATCAAGAACTTAGCTCATATTCATGTTCATGGATACAAGATGAAATACCAATAAAACAATGGAATAAAACATTTCAAGATATAGGAAAGTGAAATCAAAGGTTCGAATCCTCCTATGACGGTAGCATAATCTTCTCCCTATCCTTGGTTCCTTCAAGCCTCCAAATGCTCTTCTTCTTTTCTTCCCTCCTTTTTCACACCCTAAACCCAATTCTCTACTTTGATCATCCCCAATTAAATCCCTAAATTGTAGTTTACACTTAAGTGGCCCAAAAGACCAAAATGGGTATGAAAACTCGCTCAAAAAATGAAGTCCCAAAATTCTGCGAACACCGACGTCGCGGTGCCTTCCCACGGGTTTTCAGCACCCCTTCTTTGAATCTAGGCACCGCGGCGCCCACCCGCGAGTTTTTGTGGTGCTGATTTGTGGACTTAGCCGATTTTTCCACTTTTTTTGCACACTTCTTGCACATGTTCTTGACTTCTTTTGAACACCATTTGAACCTTGTTTCAACCCACTTTTAAGATCTTTATTTACCTACAAAACAAAGTATAAACGAATGTAAATTCTATGCAATTAATCAATGTATTAATTAAAATGCAATGTACTCAAACATGTGACTTCTTTGATATTAACATGTATCAAAAGTCATTTATTCATGATAAAAACACATAAAAACCTAAAATAAAACCTAAATGCGTCTAAAACAACTAAATATACTAATCATGTAAAGGCACCTAAAAATTAACTAAATGAACTCAAAAATCTATCAAATTAACATACAAACTAACTACTAAAACTCAACTTATCAAATTCCCCCAAACTTAAACTTTGATTGTCCAGAGCAAAGAGAAAAATGAAAGTTGATCGAACAAACTTCTCACATATTCCAAAATGAACAAAGATTTAGCTTGCAAAAATGAGTCTTCATGATCTCAAAGACAACATACATTCCCTACACAAAACTCAGGGAAAACTTCGAAAGTTCAAACTCGTTGTCTAGAATTTCAATCTACAGAGCAATGCATTCTCTTCTATCCTCATTGACAAACAAGCCCAAGAAATCATTCACATGACCACTCATAAATTATACAGATCAATGCAAGCAAAATTAAAATATAATCTCAACAAAACAAAACATGATCTTCATATGCTTGCTTTTCACACTTTTCTCCACTAATGTAGGACTCACACCAATTAAGATCAATAGGACTTTGTTAGTTTGTAATGTAAGGCTAAAGTTAAGGCTTTGATAACATAAGTAAAATGAAGCTCAATACACCCAAAATATCTTTTATATGTAGCACCTTTAAACATCTCATGCTTTACAAAATGAATCATCACATCACCCTTTATATTCCTCCAAACTTATTCAATTCACTCATTTATGAAGAATTGTACTTTTTCTTTTCATTATTTTTCTTCTTCATCTTTCTTTTTCTTTTTTTTCGCATATTTTGAACCATTTAGATCTTTTCTCATCACCTTCACATACATTCTCATTCCATAACACATTTACACATAAATTCCCATGCAAACGACCCAAACCATTATAATTCATCTATTTCAAAGAGTTACGGGTGCAAGGGTGAAAAATAGGGGAATATCAATCAAAGGCCTTAGCTAATCATTGTAGGTGCCGAAGAACAGTATATAAGGCTCACAATTGGGTAACTAGGGGTAATACACAGTGAGTTGGGTTTTATATCTCAAACTGTCCAAAAATAGCCTAAATCATATCTCTCATGGTGTTATTCTTAAGATTTCGCCTCAAGAAGTGACCAAACAAGTTCTAGAGTTCAGTTTGAAAGGTGAGATTCTATGAAGCTTAACTTGCAAAATCTCAATTTAAATAGCAAGTGGAACTCATGATCATAATTTTATACTTAGAAGTCAACAAAAATTTTCAATAAACATGGCAAAGCAAATCAAGCACACAGACTTAAGAGTACTTTCTAATTTTCCACAAATCATGTTCAAAACCAAGTGCTAGCCTTTTCGTAGATCTCAAACATACAAGATCAAATCACATCAAAGTTCATAAGGGAATATGGATTTATTCATGATCAAAACTTAAAAATTTAAATTTTCAAAAAAGAAATATAAAAAAAATGCACTCAACTTTTTCACTAAGACATAGAATTCAAACTCTCCCCCAAACTTAAACTAAGCATTGTCCTCAATGCAAAACAACTACAAAGCAAAATTAAGAGATAAAAGATAACGAAACTCCCCTAAACCACTTGGGTAGAGGCTTCCACAATGATTCTCTTTCTCTTGTATTGATGAGGACTTCCAAATTTGAATGAGTACCTAGGGAATGACATAAAGAGATGCCATTAGCGAAAAGTAAAAACTCAACTTCAATACTACAATGACTAGAAATAAACAAAAGTATAAACAAAACCAGTTGGGTTGCCTCTCGACAAGCGCTTATTTATAGTCATTAGCTAGACTTTCTCTTCTTTTGCTCATGGCGGTTCATAGTAGAAGAACATCTCCTCCTTCTGGTTGGCTTGGCGAAAACAGTGCATCTTTTGACTGCATTTATCACATGCTTCCACAAAGATCTCCACATCTTCAAACAAAGTAGGCCAATCGAAACCATCTTGAAGGGCCTTTAAACCTGTCCTTGTTGCACTCAAATGTTCGCCACAACATGAAGCATGATAGTCATGAAGAATCTGTAGTGCTTCTTTTTCAAGCAAACTTTGCATGGTAGCTTGATTTTTGCTTCCTTGAAAGAACAATGGATCATCCCATTTATAAAACTTGTCATCAAGAAAAACCTGTTGCTTCCCAAAATGGGATGTTCCCTCTTACAACACACCATTCCAAGGAGAACTCAAAGGTGCAAGAGCTACACTTTTCATATCTTCTAACTTGAGTTTAGGAGCTTCATCAACAGAGCTCACAAATGGCAACTCAAAATGCTTCTTCTCCTCAATTTTCACTAATTTTTCAGAACTTGGTTGACCAATGTCTCCCTCCAAAGTACTTGTCACCATCATGCTCTCTTGAACATTACTCTCCATTACCTCAACTCAATGACAAACGCTCTTCTCTTCTTGAAGCTTTGGAGACTTGTAAATGTCAAACTTGACTTCTTCATCATTCACTCTCAATGTGAGTGCTCCTCCCTCAACATCTGTCAAAGCTCTCCCTGTGGCGAGGAATGGTCTCCAAAAGATGAGTGGTAACTCTTCGTCCTCCTCTATGTCCAACACCACAAAGTCCACAGGAAATATAAATTTATCCACTTTGACTTGCACATCTTCAACAAGGCCCCATGGATATGTGATTGAACGGTCTGCTAGTTGAAGGGATATAGTGGTGGGCTTCACCTCTACTAATCCAAGCTTCCTGAAAATAGCCAAGGGCATCAAATTAATGATTGCACTAAGATCACATAAAACACTATCAAAAAAAGATGGACCAATAACACAGGGAATAGAAAAACTCCCTTGATCTTTGAGCTTTTGGGGCAACTTCTTCTGCAGAATAACACTGCACTCCTCAGTGAGTTTGACAGTTTCAAACTCCTCCAGCTTCCTCTTCTTAGACATCACATCCTTCATGAACTTGACATAGTTGGGCATCTGCTCCAAAACAACTGCAAAAGGAATGTTGATGTGAATCTTGTTAAAAATATTCAAAAATTTTGTAAACTATATTCATCAAGCTTTTGTTTTGCAAATCTTTGAGGGTAAAGAATGAGGGTTTTTAGGATAGGGGGATTATCCGGGAATGTGATGTGACCCGGAACAAAGTCCCTCTTTGTAGCCTCTTGTCTTTTGTCACTGGTAACCCCATTGCCTTATTGTGCCACTTCCTCTTGAACTTCTTTTTCAACCTCTTCTTGAGCTTGTGAATATGATGGAATAGATGGTCAAGAAGGAAATGAACTCGGCTTGACCTTGTTCGGTAAAGGAGAACTCTCAACTTCTTTGCCACACCTTACTTTGGTAGCCATGCACCTCTCTTTTGGATTCACTTTTGTATTGCTTGGGAAGGAATTTTATTGATGTTGTTGGGCACCAATGGCTGAGGCAACTTGTCCCATTTGAACTTCCGAATTCTTAACAGAGGCACCCAAGTTGCTCACTTGAGTTATCACTTGCCTCATGGAACTCATTTGATTAGCCATGTGAGCCGCCAACTCATCCAACTTTGTTTCATTTTAGATAAACCTCTTGTTTGAATCATTCAAAAAAATGGTCATTGAATCTTCCAGACTTGATTTCTTTTCTTGGAATTGATTTTGAGACCCCGGTGGTTGTAACACATTTCTATTATTAGAGTAGGAAAAATTTTCATGATTCCTAACCGCGGGGATGGTACTGATTTAGCACTTGAGTGCCACTTTGGTTTCCTCTGTAGTTGTCTTGCTTGCCTTTATAGTCGTACAATTTGTTCTTCACAAACTGTACCTGCTCTTCTTGACCACCAAAACCTTAAGGAATTGAACTTGCTACTACAATGGATGCTATGGAAGATGAAGGTGAAGGATTTCCTAGGAGAGAAGAAAACAAAGTTGTCATTTGGTGTTGCATTGAAGACATTTGAGCTGATAAAGTTGTCATTTGACCCACTTCATGCAATCCGACCACTCTTTTTGTTGGAGCCCTTTCATTTGAGTGTTCATAAGAGTTGGAAGCCATATCTTCTATCAACATGAGGGCTTCATCTGTTGTCTTTCCCATAAGAGTACAACTAGCTGCAGCATCAACTAATGACCTTGTAGATATGGTCATGGCATTGTAAAACATTTGAATCTGCAACCACTCTTGCTACCCATGCTGTGGACATCTTCTCAGTAGGTCTTTAAATCTTTACCAAGTCTTATATAAAGATTCAGACTCTAATTGTCTAAATTGACTGATCTCTTCTCTCAGTTCTGATATACTTGCAGGTGTGAATAAACTTTTGGAGCATTTCTTCCCATGTAGTAATGCTCCCTGGTAGTAGAGATTGGAGCCATGATTTTGCTTTGTCCCTTAATGAAAACGGGAACAATCTCAGTTTTATTTGCTCTTCTAGGACCTCGTTTATCTTCATTGTATCACACATCTCCAAGAAAGTGTTGATGTGGACCGTTGGATCTTCTTGAGGTACTCTGCCAAACTATTGTTGTTGTACCATTGGAATCAAAGAAGGCTTCAACTTAAAGTTGTTAGCATTGATTGGCAGCCTTGCAATCCCAGAGTAGTTATTGTTGACCACTGGCTTGAAGTAATCCCTCGAAGGCAACTGGTTGTTCCCTTCAACTATGGTTTCTTCTTGTGCTACTGCTCTTCTATCTCTTCTCAATCTACCACAGGTTCACTCAATCTCAGGATCAAAAGGGTACAATTTCAACACTTCTCACTCTTCGCATGAACCAGCGAAACCTAACACGAAAAAGAGAAAGAATAACTCAAAAAAAATAACAAACAAAAATAATACCTAAATTAAGATCAAAATCAATTTGCAATGGTATTAATAAAAGTAAAATTGACATTGTTCCCCGGCAACGGCGCCAAAAACTTGATCATGAATATTTTGTATCGCAAGTGTACAATAGTCAAGTTATAAAACCGAGGTGAGTCGGGTTATCGTCCCCAGGGAAAAGTAATTTTACTAAAATTAATGCCCAAAACTACTATGATATTAATATTATCTAGGTGATCAAAATGGGTGATTTTATGTGCTGAAAATAATTTAAACAAATTATAACGAATAATGCAAAATTAAATGGAAACAGGTATAAATCAATGAATAAAAATTATAGAGGAGGGAAATCATTATGTTTTACTTTAAGGGTTTCAAAAGGGTTTGTCATTGATTTAGTTAATAAATTTATAAATCATGAATCCTATCCCAATCGAATACCTCTCTTGAGCGTCAATTTGAAAATCTACACTTAACTTATTAATTCCCTCTCTCGAGTGTAAACTAACAAGTCAAGCATGCCTTAATATTTGTGATTCATGTTATCTTATTTCAAAGGATTTCGTAGGTCTCTCGACTCAATACTACTAGCCTAGGTCGCAAATTCCCATATCTGATTTGATAACACCTCTCTCGAGTGTAAGAAATCAAATCTAACTTCATTCAATTAGTGGCCAGCAAATTGAAGGCATTATGCATATGGAATTGCAAATAAATTCATAAATCAATTCAATAACATAGAAATAAGCATTAACCCATAAAATCAAACATAAATTATTCAAACCTCTAGATCAAGAACTTAGCTCATATTCATGTTCATGGATACAAGATGAAAAAGAAATAAAATAATGGAATAAAACATTTCAAGATATAGGAAAGTGAAATCAAAGGTTCGAATCCCCCTTTGATGGTAGCTTAATCTTCTCCTTGTCCTTGGTTCCTTCAAGCCTCCAATGCTCTTCTTCTTTTGTTGCCTCCTTTTTCACACACTAAACCTAATTCTCTACTTTGATCATCCTCAATTAAAACCCTAAATCGTATTTTACACTTAAGTGGGGCAAAATACCAAAATGGGTTTGAAAACTTGCTCAATAAATGAAGTCCCAAAATTCTACGAACACCGGCGCCGCGGCGCCCACCCACGTGTTTTCAGCACCCCTTCTTTGCATGTGGGCAGCGCCCACCCATGAGTTTTTGTTGTGTTGATTTGTGGACAGCCAATTTTTCCACTTTTTTTTCACACTTCTTGCACATGTTCTTGACTTCTTTTGAACACCATTTGAACCTTGTTTCAACCCACTTTAAGCTCTTTATTTACCTACAAAACAAAGTATAAACGAATGTAAATTCTATGCAATTAATCAAAGAATTAATTAAAATGCAATGTACTCAAAACATGCGACTTCTTTGATATTAACATGTATCAAAAAGTCATTTTTTCATGATAAAAACCTATAAAAACCTAAAATAAAACCTAAATGCATCTAAAACAACTAAATATACTAATCATGTAAAAACACCTAAAAACTAACTAAATCAACCCAAAAATCAATCAAATTAACATTCAAACTAACTACTAAAACTCAACTTATCACACCTCAGAGGAGACAAAATGTACAAGGACATGAAGAGACAATTTTGGTTTAATAGAATGAAAAAGGCCATAACGGAGTTCGTGGCAAAGTGCCTTGCTTGTAAGAAAGTCAAGGTTGGTTGCAGACTTCCCTCAGGTCTGCTGCAACCACTTCCCATAGGTGAATGGAAGTGGGACAACGTTGCCGCGAACTTTGTGTCCGTTTTACCCAAAACTGCCTAGGGTCAGGACACTGTGTAGGTGATCATCGACAGACTTGCTAAAATCGCACATTTTATACAAATTAAGTCTATCGACACCCCAACCAAGTTTGCCAAAATTTATGAATGTGAGATCATTAGACTGCATGGGATCCCTCTCACCATTGTCTGCGCTCGATACCCAAGTTCACATCGAAGTTTTGGCAAAGCTTTCACTCAAGACTAGGAACAAAAATTTTGATGAGTACGACTATTAAGCAGTAATTTAGACATGTTTTAGGAAGGTTTTATAGGTGTTTTAGGACATTTCATGCATTAGTTTGATGTGTTTATGTTAGTTTTGATGCACTTGTTAGTTTAGGAATAATTTGGTTTTTCATGCATTATTTCGATTTATTAGTTTATAAGCTGGTTCATTTTATGTTTTAAGTGTGATACTTACTTGTTTGAGGTTGTTTTGTAGGTGTTTTGATGCATGTAAGTGAGCATGGATGATGGAAATAACATACAAGAAGCCTACAAGTCAAGGAAGATGAAAAATTGGCCAAGTCCACAAGCAAAAAGGAGAAAAAATCAGAATTTGCTAGAAATTATAAAGTTGGGCGATCATGGAGATTTGGCGATATCTTGGGCTATACAACTCCAAATTTGATGCTGTTTTTTTCTACTTCTTCCTTACTTCAAGGAAAACATCAAGAAAGGATTTTGAGGCATAACAGAGAGGAGAAAAAGCTGAAAAAATTAGGATTGAAGACTACAAGATCGCAAGTTGGAGAAAAATAGCAGGTGTTTTTTTGGTTTATCGTATTTGAAGTGGGACTTTCTATTTTTGATTCTTTACAACTTGGGGACTTAAAAGCATCATTTTTTAGGATTTTCAGAGGAAAATAGAGGAGAGAACAAGGGAAGACGGCTAGAACGAAGCAGAGAAGAAGAGATTGAAGTTGGAGACAACCAAGAGATATTCAATTCCAAAAAGTTCTAGTTAGTTATTTTTATGTTGATATTCAAGTTTATAACAATGTTTTATGTTTTTATCTTCCAAGTTATGAACTCATTTAGTTTTCTAGAGGATAGATGGATCCTATACTAGATTCTATGTTTTAAGTTTAATTTTATGTTTATTATTCATTGAATCTTCATAGTTTATTTATATTTCCCATTGCTTAATGCTTTTAATCTCTTGATCACAGATTGAATGATATTAGACTTGGGGGGTGGTAGTTGAGAGAGGATTCCTTGGGTTGGAACAAGAAAATTATAACCTAAGATCATCATAAAATCGAGAGATTTATGATATATTTTGAAGTTGTAGGAAGAATCACAAAACCTAATGAGTTGCTAGGGTTTTGGTTTTTATCAAGACATCGAAATCAAGCTTTGGTGATGTGTTCTAGTTCGGCACTCGAGAGAGGGAATTAGGGACCTTAGGATTCTTGACTTATAAACTAGAAGAAGATATTGAAAATAGACATTGTTAATCTACGTAGGTGATGGTTGGGTGAAGTTAAACCCCAAGACTTTTCTTTATTGGTATCTATCCATTATTTAATTTCTTATATATTTACTTTTATTTAATTGTTTAAATTACCTGAATTTTACATCTTGATTGTTTAGATAAAGTTAATATGTAACTCCCGTACCTTACGATGTCGTCATTTTGACCTGTAGAGTACCTGCATATGTATTTGATGCTCGGTGCGCGTAGGTCCGAGTGTTTTTGCATGCTTTTATGTCATTTAGAGTGCGCGTGGAGTTTCGAAACCATTGGAGACCCGTTCGACGTCGAAACATGTCAAAAATGGTGTTTTGGATCAGTGGCATGGAGGAAGAAATTCTTATCACCGATTACATCAATGGATTGATCTCCTAGATCCGTGGTATGATTGAGCTGAAATTGTATCAGCTTATTTGTCTCTGATAGGTCTTCATTATGAACGGTGAAGATCTTGATCGGAGTCGTCTACTTTGAGATATAAGACTCCAAACATTGTTTCTCGGATTTGAGGATTTTCTTGCCCAGTTTTGATCAAACGGTTGGATCTCGCAATCCCAACGTTGGATTGAGATGAAACTTTACCAGAAGGTTTGTAACTAACTCATAAACATTTTGAATAGTTAAGATGTTAGGTTGGTGACTTGTTTGCAAGAAATTGATTATCTAAGTGCAAATAATTGCAGCAGAAAAATATGTTTTTTGGCAAATTTTCATGTCCTCAAGCTGTCAATTTAAGCAACTAGCACGTAATTTTTGGCTCATTTTCTCATTTTTCACTTAGAAAAGAGGAAAAATAGCTGGAGAAGGGAAAAGGAGAGGGAAGCTAGGGTTTTGGTGATGTTTGCTCAGAAATCCCCAAGGTTTGTATATTTTCTTGGTTTTCTTCCTTTACTCTCTTTAGTGTAAGCATGTGAGTTGTATTTTGACCTAAGCAATGCCATGGATATTTAGTTGAGGGTGTTTCAGACCTAGGGTTCCTTTGCATGTATGTTTTTATGAACCCTAGTGTTGAATGGAGGCCATTGATACCATTTTCTCCAATTTCTCACTTTTTGTAAACGGACCTACACTTGGTTCATGGCCTTAGACTTTTCGAAATGTCTTGCATGTCATCTATGTTAGGCTTATGGACACTAGAAACTGATCCATGTATTTTGTTAGAAATTTCCATGGTGAAATCATAGGGTTTAATACAAATGGCCCTTG
The DNA here is from genome assembly GCA_035771175.1 of Paratinospora sagittata. Lineage (NCBI taxonomy): Eukaryota > Viridiplantae > Streptophyta > Magnoliopsida > Ranunculales > Menispermaceae > Paratinospora > Paratinospora sagittata. Next base: position 19,332,693 of record CM069605.1, read on the forward strand.
CTTGGTTGATTGACCTAGGGTTGAGAACAAGCCTTGCATGTCAACTATGTTGACCTAGTGGGCATTGTTGATGAACCCATGATGCTAGATCAGTATTTTGCATGGCTGAACATGGTGACTTAGTATAATTTTAGCCTAGGCCATGTGATTTGGGAAATTTCAATGAATTTGGGGATTTGCCCAAATTTGAGGATTTTGACCTAGAGTTGGTCAATTGATGAAATTGACTTGGCAAATAGTCTAATTAACCCTATTTATGATTTAATGCCTTGTATTATACTGGTTGGATCAACCTATTGCATTCAATTGGGTTAAATGTGGGTTAATTTGGTATTAAATTGTTGAATTGAGCAATATGGGATTAGGTCATGGGTATGACCATTTTAGAATCTTAATTGGCTATGTAGTTGGGTTTAGACATGGTTGTTTGGCACACTTTGGACTGATTTTCAGTATTGTGTAAACCATGTCGTTTGCAGGGATTTGTGAAGGATCTAAGTAACCCAAATAGACCAATTGGGGATTGAGGTGCATTGGGGTGATTGCGGCATTCTAGTGCTTTTTTGAGGTTGGAATTGGATTGGTTAAGTCTAGCCAATCAAGTTGTGAGTGTTTCTTTACTCGTGATTTCTATATGTGACATCGTAGTATAAATGAGTCTTCAAATGCTTATCTAATGTAGTATGCTTGATTTAATGGTTCATGAAATGTATTTGAGCATAGTCAGTTGGGAAAGCAATGTGGGTTGGATCTCCTAGCATGGGATTCTCTTTCAGGGAATTTTATTGAGGCTGGATAGTGATCCCCAATTGTGAACCTTGTTGAGAGTTTTATGGCTTGTGTAGATAAGATCGCCTAGACATAGTATATGTTTCGGTGGGGTGATCTTATTAGCTACATGACCCCAAAAATCCTATATTAGATTACGGGTAAGAGGTCGATCAGGTAAGGGGTGTTGTGCGCTCCGACCTTTGGATTGACACTTACTCAGGAGGTGTGTAGGATTGCATGTGCATGTTTATAAAATGACATGTTTTTTCTTGGTTATGACATGATGCATTATATTTGGAATATATGTAATCTTGTGTATCACCACTCTATTTAAACTAGTTTTAATGATCTTGCAATGTTTTATTTAAACGCATATATATGTTGCCACTTGTAGAGGACATTCACCGAGCTTGTTGTAGCTCACTCCTCATCCTTATCTTTTCAGGATTGGATAGGAAGGGGAAAGGGAAAGCTTAGCTGCAAAGTGTTTCCCGTACCTTTTTTGATGTAGGTGTTAGTACGTTTCTTTGTATTTTGATAAATTGTACTAAATAACTCCTAATGTTTATACTTAACAATTAGATGGGTTTGTATTTGTGGTTAGGTATAAATTTGTACTTTTGAACATTATGAACTTTGAGGAAATTTCTGGTTGTCATTTTGGGTATGTATTATATTGATGATCTTATTTATGTTCATGTGTTTGATGTTATTTTTGGGATTGTGGTATGTAGTTGGAAGGCTTATCGGGACGTCATGTATATAGAGAGAGGATATACCCGGCGTTCTGTGCCTATCATGACGTCACAGATAGTGGGTAGTGACATAATAAGTAGAGAAAAAGGTATTTAGTAACTAGAGTACAATCCTAGAGGAAAACAACATGATATCTCATCGGTTTATTATTACTTGACACCGTACACTTGCGGTTTTGCAAGACCAAGTTATTGGCGCCGTTGTTGGGGATAGTTTCACTCTATCTTTGCTAATATTGTTAGTAATTGATTTAGATTTTAATCTAGGTTTTTATTTTTATTTTTCTGAAATTTTTTTGATTTTTTTCTTTGTTTCTATTTTCTAAACTAATTGAAGATGTGTAGGTCAAGGTTGACAAGTTCATCTTTTTGGTAGATTTTGTTGTCCTAGATATGGAAGAGGATGACGAAATTCCATTGATACTTGGGAGGTCGTTTCTGTTAACATATACGGTTTATCACTTAGCTCGTCCCTAAATATACTGTGATAAAGTATATTTTGATGATCACAAACAAAGTACTTTTCAGTGCTAAACGTGCATTTATCAATAACATATCTCAACACCTAAGGAAAAGCAAAAATACAAAGAACAACTCGATCAAGGAACTCAAGATCACATCCAACGGTAAAGTTCGTTTCAATCAAAAGGACTTCAACGTTCACATCCTGATTTCAAGATGACTTCACTCGAATGATTCGATCAAGCTTCAAGTCTTCATCTCTTAATCAACGTTCAAGACATTCAACTTAGCTCGAAATTCTTCTTGGAGCTCTCATAATAAAGAGTTGGATTTAATTATTATGACAAATGAGAAATACACAAAGTGTTTAAGGTATATGTTTCACTAATCGACATTGTTCAAACGTTTTCCAAAACCATGCACAAATCACTTGCATACTTGCATGTTTTGATCATACGTTTTACAGTATTTCAAATGATTTAATTTTCTATGTTTAATTTGAAATTTACCGAGTTTTTATTCACATTTATCGTACATTTAATCGTGAGTCAAAACTATTTTTAAAGAGTCTTTCAGGACGCTAATGATTTAGTAGCACTCTCCTGAACTTGTTAAGTCAGGACACTTATGACTCATTAGGACACTAATAACATTCAAAGTTAAATATAGCTAATTAATCAGGACGCTCACTTGTATAGTAGCGGTCTTCCTTTAGTCAACCTCTGAAGTTGTTAGGACGCTGATTCAGTATCATCTTACTAAAAGATTTCTAAAGTTCTTCAAAGAATGCATTTTTGAGGACGCTGATAGTTATAAGTTGATTAAACTATTCTCACGCTACCTAGATTGGAGTGCCCTCACTTTTGGGAATCAACTTAGTAACTTTCAGGACGCTGATTGTCCTTTAACGTACTTGTGTTTGGTTTCAAATGTTTTAAATATGTAGTAGGACGCGTACAGAGTTGTAGCGCCCTCGTGTTTTGTTTTATGTTTTCAAATGTAGGACGCTTACTCGGAAAGTAGCGCCCTTATGCACTTAATTGTATTAAAACATAGCATGTCGCTAATTGTGCACTAGTGCCCTTAGGGTTAAGTCGTTTATAGTGTCTACGTAAGTCAAGACGCTTACAAGTTAGTAGCGCCCTCACTTAAGTGCTCTACAGGACGCTTAGAGCGCCCTCAAGCAACAAAAAGACAAAGTTGATATTTTGCATAAGGACACTGATTGTGGAGCAGGACGCTAATTCAACAACCATCATTGTTCTAATAAGTATACTGCATCAGTCTACTTTTTAAGAACATACCTCTGCACAGAGTCCTTTTCAGACTTATAAGAGATCTTCTCCGATACCTGAATTAAGTTTTCTAAAACTTTTCTATTTCATGAAAGTTGAAAAGAACCAGAATGTTAGCGAAAATTACAGTTGCCATTTTCATATAACATTCTAGCCATTGTGTGTAAACGTTCATATTATTTGAACTTCAAATGTCTAACGGCTATGTCCTACCAAGTCTATAAATACCAGCACTTAGGATAAAACAACTTGCCAATCTTTTTGTATTGTGCCAATACTTTTTGAAAGTTAGTCCGTGTCAAAATGTTTTTCAAAAATCTAAACTTTCAAAGTATTTTTCACTGATACCTATATGTATTCAAAATATTTTCATATTAAGCTTCAATTATATTCTTTCTTTGAAAATCTATTTAATCTGGTATCTACTCAAATTCTCGGCACTGATTCATACTTGATATCATTCTTGCTGAAGAAAAAATTTGAGAAATAGTTCGAGATATACAGTTATACTTGATTTCATATCTTAAGTACTGTATCGAACTATATCCGTAGTTGAGTCAACTACTGATCACTGAACCATAAGTTTTCATACTTATATTCTATATCTCTTTTTGAAAACTGTCTGTGTCTTCGATTTACACTAGTCCTCCATTTCTACGTTAATGTTTATTTGGTGTAATAATGTTTTCAAAGAAGCACTTAATCGATTTTCATATCATTCATGTTTTTTGAAACCTGCCCTTGAGCAATACCTAACATTGAAAGGTAAATGACTGTTACCTGTATTTCATCTTAGCATTACATATTCATAATTTTATATTTTGTAATGCTATGTAATGAGCTTAATTGTAAAGTGTTCTACTCAGTTAGAACCAGCATTTCTAGTGTTGTAATGCTGGTGTGTTTCTGGACTGAAACAACCAAGACAAGTGAAGGTAGTTCACTTAATGATTTCAGGGTTGAAATCATGTCTAGGTTATCTCTGAACCTATAAAAGAGAAAAAGGTAAATCCTCACCTATAAGTAGAAAATAGGTTCATCCTCACCTATAAGTAGGAAATCGGTTCATCCTAACCCCATAAATGGATAGGTTCGTCCTCAACCTGTAAAAGGATAGGTTATCTCTCAACCAGTGAAAGAGAAACCAGTTCTTCCTTATCCAGCAAAAGAAAAATGGTTCTTCCTTATCTCGCAAAAGGTACACGGGTTTTTCTTAATCCCAAAAATAAGAAAATGGGTCATTCTTAGCCGGTGAAAGGATAAGATTTCCTTTAACCTGCAAAAAGGCAGTTATAACGGTTTGGTTTTCACCCGTAAGAGAATCAGTTAGTGGATTGAGAAAATCCTAATCAGGAGATTAGGTAGTGGACGTAGGCTTAGCCGAACCACTATAAATCTTGTGTGTCTCAAGTTTGCAATTTAGTCTGAGTTCTAATTTTGCAATCAAGTCCAATACATATTTATGTATATCACTAAGTTATTGGAAGAAAAGTTTAAAATTGACCATCCCACCCAATTCACCCCCCTCTTGGGTGGACCATTAGTATCTAGCTACAGGAAGAACATTGATAGATGTGGAGCTTGGTGAGCTAACCTTGAGGGTCAATGAGGACAAAGTTATGTTCAAGATCTACCACATAACCGAAGTTCAAGAGAAGAAGAGTACTAGTTATCAAATTGGTGTTGTGGACGTGAATGATGATTGTATGACCAAAACTTATGATGAGGCTACACCAAAAGGCTCCTCGGTGTGCCATATTGCCAAAGTGGAGAATCTAGACGACCCTTCTCCGAAGCCATCATCTTTATATCATGCTGAAGAGGAAGATTTGCTTCATATGATGAGTGAGCTTAAGTGGAAAGATGGCTATCTTATTCGAGCCAAGAGTCAAAAATTAATGGATTTTTATGGCGTAGATGAAGGAAATGTGAAGGTCGTTCTTCTTGATGATCCGCCGTGAATGAACAAAGAAGAGTCGGGCTGAGGACTTTAAACCAAGCGCTTGTTGGGAGGCAACCCATTTGTTTTTAAATAAGTTTTTAGTGTTATCTCAATGAACCCCATGACATGAATGTTTTGATGATTCGAAATATCTTCATTGTACAACATTTGATTTAATTCGAAAATAACTTGTTGTTTTATCTGGCTTTAATCGAGAAATCAAAAAACACTTTTGTAAAGTCTTCCAGGACTCTAACGTTTTAGCGGCGCCCTCCTAGACTTGATAAGTTAGGACGCTGATAAAATATTAGGACGCTCAAGGTTGAATTGATCTTATTAATAAGGACGCTTACTTGGTAATAGTGACCTTTTCTTTATTTACCTTTGAGAATGTCAGGACGTTGACTGAGTTTCAGCTCGCGGAAAGTTCTTTCTATTTTTAAGTGATTTCTATCTTTAAGGACGCTGATAAGTTATAAGTTGAATAAATTATCAGGACGCCACTTGTGTAGGACTGCCCTCGTCTTTAAAATCAACTTAAATAACTTTCAGGACGCTTACAGTCTGTCAGCGCACTTATCATTATTTTAAAACTATTTTTAATAGTTCAGGACACTTACTCTTGAGTAGCGCCCTCTTGTGTCAAAAGTTTTAAAACAAAGCAGGTCGATCACTGCGAAGTAGCGCCCTAATGAATTAAGTCGTTTAATTATCAAAGCAAGTCAGGACGCTTACTATTTAGTAGCGCCCTCACTTCATTGTTTAGTAGGACATTGATGTTCTATGAACGCCCTCAAAAGAACAAAACGACAAAAATGATATTTTTACTATTCTGACTTGTACGTCCTTTTGGCCATCTTTTCAGAACAACTTTTTGTACAAAATCAATTTTATGTATTTGTAAGAGATATTCTCTGAATCACGAACCACGTCTTCTAAAACTTTCCTTGTTCGTGTATCAGGAGAAAATCAGAATACTCATGAAGTGTGCAGTTGCCATTTTCGTGATATATTCTAGCTGTTGTGAGTAAACATTCATATTTGAAATTCAAATTCAAATGAACAATAACTTCATCGCTACAAGTCTATAAATACAGACCGTGGCGACCCCGCACCCCGGACCACCAACCCCGCAAGGAATGGCGTGCGGAATGCTTGGGCGGGATGCCCGGCGTAGGCATCTCCAACCACTTCTCAACCCCCGTGAGGTGGTTGAGAGCCTACGAGCCTTGTCTCAAACAACAACATAATATAAAAAGGTACTAAACAAAACTACCAACCATATTAATCATCAAAGACAAGAGATAATCCATTAAAATGGACCATAAATAAAACCATAATCCCTACAGTTCATCAAGATGGACATACACATAAAGTCCAAAACTATGGGTACAAAAAAACCGTCATATGCCCACATGGTCTATCTAACAAGTCCCAACTCACTCATACTACAATGTGGTAAATTTTATAATTACATAGTCCAAAATATAATACATCATAATTTAAAACACAGTTCAATCAAAATGCCTCTCAACTCACATCGAGGCCTTGGATTCTCTCGCCGGCAAGGCCCTAAAGTTATGACTACTTCTTTGCCCTTATTCGGGACAGAAGGACCTGAAAGAGGAAAATGAGGGTGAGCCAATGGTGCCCAATGAATAGAATTCAAATATTGTATCAATACTCATCAATAAATATCATGTATACATGTCAATGTGTAGCATGATTAAAAGCTCATAACATATAGATATCAAGCATTTATAATAAGTTGGATGCAAATAAAAGCCTATCAATTTGGATCCACATTCCACATGCATTGGGGTTACTAGTGCACGTTAATTTCACCCTACCGTTCTCATCCCAAATATTTTCTTTCTAAAACCCTCTTATGACCAGGTTAAGTCTCCTTATTAGCCAGATAGATGGGCCCAACCAAAGTCATAAGGTTTTCTCAAATCAATGCATCATTCAATACATTGGAACACATTCATGCTTTCAACATACAATATATATAAGTGATATGATGTCATAAAAGATATAATCATAAATGAAGTCTACTCACAACCAAGCCTCGCTAGAATATCTAACCACACACGGACACCAAACCGAATCAACCCAATCAAGATCCTGAAACATTCATCAATATCCAACCATACATCAATTTCTATGCTCAATCACATAGACATTACACATCAACCTTAAATCAGCCCACATATAGACAATAGACCTAAATCCCATCTAATCCCACCATTCAACTCAAATCACATGACTTAGGCCTCTAATGCAAAGTTCTCATTCATAAACCACTCAATTAATTAAAATACTGATTTTGAATTCCTTAGGTATAAACATGCCTAAATTGGGAAATTTGATCACAAGTAGGCCTAACCCATGAGATGGTCACAACCACCTAATCAATAGCATAATCAACCATAATCATGCTTAATTAAACATAAATTGCATTAATTCAATGATTCTAGGCCAAAAGCATCAAAAGCCTTAAAATATGAAATTTTCCATACGTAGGCCATATTGCCAATTTACACTAGGTCACCATGTTCAAGCATGTATATCACTGATTTTGCATCATGGGTTAAACAACAATGGAAACTAGATCAACATAGTTGACATGCAAGCTATTTTGAAAGGTCTAAGTTCATATTCTAAATTTAGATCTAATACAAACAACCCTACCAATTTTCCTTTTAATATTCTGTTCAGATGTTTCAATCTGCCAACAGAAATATTTAATCACAAAATCAACCATACAGATTGAAGTATGTTAAGAAGCAAACCTTCTGTTCAAAAATCAGCTCAATCCAACGGTGGACCGAAGAGATAGACCTCTTTGCTGAACAAGTCTCTAATCAGACAATTTCTCCTTTCCTGCTACAAATACTTGAACTCTGATGACTATATCACACAAAATACTAGCCCATCAACATCTCAACCGTGGATAATGTAGAAATATTAGTTGTAAACCATCTTCTAAAATATCATATCCATCCAACGGTAGGTTTAGGAGATATATCAGTTTTATCTAAATTGCACGAGAAATTCAATCTTTTCCAACCATCTTTTTTTGGGAGGTTATATCACTCAGAAGAAAACTCCAATCAAGATCTCCACCGACCAGAATGCATAACCATAAGATATAAACTTTCTAACAACGTTTGACCTCAATCCGACCGTATATCACCAAGATCCAGCTCTTTGATGAAAACATTGTTGAGACTTCCCTCAAAGCAACTTCCTCTTTCTTTCTCTTCTTCTTTCGTTTCTCTTCTTTTTTCCTTTCCCTCCACTCATCTCACTCTCTAGGACTTCCTTGGAGAAGAGAAGTGGGCATGGGACACTTATCCACTCTCATGCACCAACTTGACATGTATTGGAGAAGAGAAATGGGGCATGGGACACTTTTCCATTCTCGTGCATCAACTTGACATGTGTTGGTCTCATGCACCAACTTGACATGTGTTGGTCTCATACTACCCATACCAACCACATGTACTTTAACCAATCTTATGCTTGCATGTATTTTAAATGTCCAATCCATCTAATAAACCAAATTTTCATTCTCATTTATCCTTTTATTCAATCAATCCTAACCCATATCAATTCATGGTTTAATGGGCCCATGCATAAATAATAACATCTGCATTATACTTTAATTTAACATGACCCATATACAATTTATAATGCACATATTTATATACATTATCAAGCATCAAATATACAAACATTAAACAACCATCAAATAAACACCAAACATATCAAGGCAAACACATAGAGTTTAGGCAAAATGCAATTGGGTTATGGGCTAGATGAAATAATTTTTGGGGTGTCACATCACACCTACCTTAGAATGAACTTCGTCCCCGAAGTTTTAAGGTTAAGAAATTACCTAAGCCCATGAACTCTGCAAAGTGCTCCATCATGTAGTCCTCACGCTCCCAAGTAACCTGCTCCTTGCCATTGAACAACCATCTCACCTTAACTATCGGAATCTCGTGGTTACACAACCTCTGGGCCTTCCGGTCAAGTATCTGAATAAGTTCCTCATCATAAGTCCCATCTTGCCTCAGCTCAATGTTTCTCCAGTCCAAGACGTGATCAAAATCACTCTTGTACACTCTCAACATTGACACATGAAAGACATTGTGGACTGCTAGTAATTTAGGTGGCAAGGCTAATCGGTAAGCAACGGGGCCAATTCGTTCTAAAACCTCGAACGACCCAATAAATCTCGGAGCGAGCTTTCCTTTTATCCCATATCTCATCTGGCCTTTCTGAGGTAAGACTTTCAATAAAACTTGGTCAACCACCTCGAACTCTATGGTCTTCCGCTTGGCATCAGCGTAACTCTTCTGCCTGTCTTGGGCTACCTTCATATTATGCTTGATCCGCTTAATCTTCTTTGTGTGTTCTTGTACAAACTCTGGTCCCATTACTGCAATATCCCCTACCTCCGTCCAACAAAGCAGAGATCTACAAGGTCGACCACACAATGCCTCAAAAGGAGCCATGCCAATACTGGACTGATAACTGTTGTTGTACGCAAACTCACACAGATGTATGTACTCCCCCCAGTTACTATTGGACTCAAGGACACAAGCTCGAAGCATATCCTCCAAAATCGATATCAACCTCTCAGAATGGCCATCCGTCTGATGGTGAAAAGCGGTATTGAGATATAGTCTAGTGTCGAGCTGCCTCTGCAACCCCTGCCAGAATACTGATGTAAACCTTGGATCCCTATCTGACACAATCGAAACTGGCACCCTATGTAATCTGACTATCTCCCGCATATAGAGTCTGCCCAGCTTGTCCATAAAATCCCTAGTGTTCACCGGTAGAAAGTGAGCGAACTTAGTCAAGCGATCAATAATAACCCAAACAACATTATGTCACCTAGGGGTGTTGGGTAATCCCACAACAAAGTCCATAGTGACATGCTCCCACTTCAACTCGGGAATGGAAAGTGGTTGCATCTGCCCTCTAGGCCTCTGATGCTCAATTTTGACTCACTGACAGATCTCACACCTCTGAATGAACTGCGCTATCTCTCTCTTCATATCGGGCCACCAATACATCCTTTTCATATCATGATACATCTTGGTTCAGCCAGGATGAATAGCATAATGAGATCTGTGAGCTTCCTGGAGCACACACTATCTGAGCCATATGTGGATAGTTTGAGCCATAATGCTTTTCTTTGTTACCTATGAATTGATTAACTTGAGCCTATATGTCTAACTTCCTATTTTTCACCCTATGCACCTTTACAATTTGACTATGTTGGAGTGTTTATATTTTTTAGGGTTGATTGTGGGTAGGAATGTATGAAAATAAGGTGATAAAGAGAAGCCTTAGTCACCAATGTTTAGAAATTGTCGAGCTCTAGGAAGGCAAGGGTCTGCCTAATGTTAGGCCTAAGACCATTCAAGCATGTTTTAGCTTTATCTAGCTCTGTGGTGATGGTAAAGAGAGAAAGGACCGAGAGCTTTGTGAACTTGGCTGTGTATTCCCTAATTGTCATACTTCCTTGGAAGAGTTTTACAAATTCTCGCCTTTTCATTCTTTTGACAGCATTTGGGAAGTACACATTGATCAATTCGGCTTCGAATTGTTGCCATGTCATGGTTGTGACATTTACATGAGGGTCATCCTTAACCGTCTTCCACCAGGAGTTGGAATTTCCAACCAATTGAAAAATGACAAGTGAAATTCTTCTCTCGTGTGTTGCTCCCATTGCTTCTAGTGCCTTTTGAGTATTCTTAAATGTAGGCTTCGTCGGAGTCAGGCTTTCCGTCGAAGGTGATAGGCTGCAATCGCTTGTACTGTGTAATCTGGTTAGTCATTTGATCCATTTTTTGTTTGGCTGAATCTGGGTGCGGCTGGGGGACCACAACTTGTTGACCAATAGTACTTTGGACTGAAGCCCCCATCGACCCTTTCATGTAGTCTGCAAAGCCTTGGAAGAGTTGTTCCATACTGAACGACACGTTTGTTCCATTGAAGAAGCTGCAGTAGTTTGTTCAGCTGCTGGAATTTCGGTGTTGTAGTTCGTTGCCTTTTCGGAGATTGGGGGAATAGGTTGGCAGGAGGAGCTAATGCTGACTTCTAGTTTGGATCGACATTTTCTGCAGATTGGCTCAGTGTTAGGAAAGGATTTCATGAGACAAGTTCGGACGAAGAAGAGGAAAATCGATTTGCAATGCAGTGCTCATGCATGGTTCTGAAGTGATGTTTCATAGGTTTTGACCTCCTAGTTTTCTAAGTTAGGTAAGAGGGAAAAAAGAAGAGCCTTAGTACGCCATGGAAGCGCACTTTTAGGTAGGTCTAAAACAAAACCAAAAGTTTGGTTTCTAGTTTTTGAATTTTACTATCATAATACTTGTGTTTTTTAAAAATTTATTTGAAACTTTCTTAGTGTGTTTGCTAAAATATCTATTTTTTTCTTGAACACAAGTACGAGCCACAATGTTTCTAAGACCTTTTCCTCGTGTTATCACCTATAACTATATGTTGCAGATCTTTATACTATGCTCACCTATCACCAAGACCCAACTATTCTGATTATCCTCCAAGGTCATACTGTTGATGCAACTACTCTTACCCAATTTTGGTTTGATGATTACAAACAACATACCCATGTTATCTAATCTCTTTGACGTAGTTATTTCAATGCTAACTAGATATATCTAATGGATTCAATTGCAATTTCAAAGCATGTGGAAGGAACAGTATTTCACGAAGATTCAAGAGCTTCATGGTTGTATTACTTTATCAGAATCTTAGTGTTGTAAAGCAACTTTTACTTGTTCCAACCACACATGATTTGCATCTTTTTAAAATCTTTCATATAGTTTATTACTCTCATGCAAGCACATATTTTAGTTTAATAATTATGCTATCATTCATTTAGTTATAATTGTTTATCATACATATATTGATCAATGTTTAACATGTATCCAACTTGTCAACTTTGCATGGTTTTACCGTTTCACGTGTATTATACTTATTGCTTCAATCATTGGTTTAATCGACAAAATCACTCATGTTTAACTGTGGTAATTATACTTTAATCGTGTCAAAAAAATGTTTTAAAATATTTTTAAAATGTTAGTCCATGACAACGTTCTAAACCTAAAATGATTAAAAATCGAGTTTCTTTCACTTGCCAGTGAAGGAACGCACTCCTATAGTGAGGAACGCGCTCCTGTGGCTTTTCCCGAGACTCAGAATTTTTTTGATTAGGGAAAAGGAACATGCTTCTGTTTCCAAGGGTAAAATAGAAAAAATTTAAGAGTCATTGGTTCTTGTTGAAGGTACCCGTTCCTATGCTCAATGGACATATTGAGGAACACACTCCTTAAGTAAGGAACACGCTCCTTAATCGGAGGAAAATCTAAAATTTTTCAGATTTCAAACTAGAAACGCGCTCCTATGTTAAGAACCGCATTTCTGTGCCTCAGTGTGGTGTTCATCTATAAAAACCACACTTGCTCATTTGAAGAGCGACTTTTGCAAAATCCAGAGAACTTTTGTATTTTTTGTCTAAGTCTTTTTACATTCCAACAACAAGTTCTTGAGTCATTCAATCCTTCTTTGAAAGCAAAAGTTCAACAAGATTTGATCCAATCATCTGAATAGTTCTCCACACCTTTCTAAACCTTGAGAAACTTGGACAATTTCTCTTATGCAAGTGTTCAAGACTATTCAAGTTTTTCTACTTCTTCCATTGAGTCTTGATCGTGATTTCTCGCATCCAACTTCACACAAAAAGAATCTTGGTGCTTCAACCTTACCGAGTGGGGTATACATTTCTAATCTAGATTATTGTGATTTTGGGTTTATGCAAATCAATTTTTGTGTTTACATTATAATCTTTAAAACTAATTGTGTTTGTGAAACCCTATCTTGATCTTCATAACATATTTCATTGTTTAGTGGTTTCATGAATAGTTTGAGATTTTGATTGACATGCCAATATCATATTGTATTGAATCGAAGTTTTTGATCATACTTGAGTTGTTTGATTCTTGATCTTCATCACATATTTATTTGGAATCAACAAGTTTTGATCATCATAATATATTGATTCTCGTGCTTTAAACTTATCAGTTTTAGAATCAATATCTTGTTAATTGTTCATATTCGATTCACTGTTTTACATTACATATATTTGAATTGATTGCATTTGACAAAAACTTATTTCAACACTTTGCATCATTTTAAATCATAATGGTTGGAATAGTGATTGTGAGGCCCCAAAGATCCTTTCATCTAGCCCATAACCCATTTGCATTTTGTCCAAACTATAGGTGCTTGCATTGATGTGTATGTTTGTGTATTTGATGCTTGGTATGTGTTAGTTTAAGTGTTTTTGCATGATTCTGAGTTGTTTAATTTGTATGAAAAGTCTCGGGTTAATCGGAGACCTGTAGGGTGTCGAATGCGGCCAGCACTCCTGTAAGGAGGAATGTGCTCCTAATGAGAAGAGCGCACTCCTTGTGCGAGGCCGAGAGCTGAAAGTTTTCTCAGTACAAGAGGAACGCGCTCTTTGGGGAAGGAACGCATTCCTTGTGCGAAACACAATTTTTTTTAAAGTTTTTTGTTGTGGGCCCAGCTTGTGGTTTAGCTAGTGTAAACCCTTTTGGACAACCCATTTGCACATTTGGGGCTTTAGAAAGAGGGCAAAGAAGTGGAGAAAGGGGAAGGAGAAGGAGTTAGAATTTGAAGGTGTTCTAGCTCAAATCAACCCCCAAGGTAATGATTTCTTCCTCTTTTCTCCATTAAACCACCATTGAAGGTGAATGAAAGCTCTTTAAAGTGTAGTTTTCACCATAAGCCACGGTTTTTGGTTGACCTAGGGTTTTGTTTCCATGTACCCAAAATAGCGTAGAAATGGCTTGAATGTATGTCTTTGACCCTTAGCTATGCCCAATGTGTGTTCTCCAAACACTTGACCACGTTTTTGATGTTGTATGAGCTTAGGGTTTTGATGGAAACCCTAAGAACCGAAATGCATAGTATGTAAATGGGTTCCTAGTATGGATTTGAGTTCAATGGTAGCTTTTCCCCCAATTTTTATGGTGAAATTGATGGAGTTCCATACATGGTGACCTAGCCCTAGATTTTGACTTAAGGTTGTGCTATGGGAGTACATGTGACCTATGTTGGTTATCTTGACATGTTTGAATGGATTATGATGTTAATTTGAGTTTCCCCATGGTGTAGCATGTTGTTAAGGGCTAATTGGCCAAATTGCTAGTGTAGAGATTTTCCCCCAAATTGGGGCATATGCTATGTATGGGCTTCAATTGGGAATTTGAGTTGCTTATGATCATTCTTTCATGGTTTGAATGTAAAATGATGTATTGACCTTGATGATCATGAATAGGCCTAGACTATGTATTTAGGCTTAGGTCTTGAAACTGGGCATGAATGGTGTCCATATGTTGGGAAGTTGGGTATGAGTTTTATGCGTGTGAAATATGATGTTGATCATGGGATTAATTTATACGTGATTGGTTATATCACTTCAGGGTCGTGATTGGATTGGATTAGTATGGAATCCTTGTGTGGATAGCGTTGCTTGGTTGTGAGTAGTTGTTCCTTATGTTTATCACTTGTGTCATCATATGAAATTATACTTGTATGTTGAAAATCATGAAAGCTTATTATGGAATTGCATGCATAAATCATTATGAATTAGCATGCATTGAGTATCTAGAAGGCTTGTGCTAGAGCCAAGCTAAAATACTCTAGAGGTGTAGTTGAATCTTCCATGAGTGAAGATTTGACTGGATGAGGATGATATTCCTCGCCAGCGAGGATCATTACATTTACAGGCTAGAGTGAATGATCTAGAATTGAAATGGTTGTACCCCAATATGGGAGGACCATAGTTTGGGTCTATTTCAGCTGAGAAATGATGTGGTAAGGTGGATGGATCATGAATGTACATGATAGTAGATGAATGTTTGTTATATTACGTGTTATATGTTTTCCTATACTCATGAGCATCAATCATGCATTTATGACTTTTTTATTAACATATAATTGATGGCATAATTGAACGCTATTCACTGGGCATAGTTGGCTCACTCTCTCACTTCCATTTTAGGTCATTCAGATAAAGGCAAAGGCATTGCGTTTGCTTAAGGACCTAGCCACTGCAGAGCTAGGACCTCATTGATGTGAGTAGGAGAGATTTTATGCTTTTGTGGATGTCCTGTAGTTTCATGCATATAATTTTTGTATATTTTGCTACATATGTAATTTATAACACATGGTTAACTTAGATGGTGAGGATGTCTGTATATTTTTATGTTGGTGATGGCCATGAGGCCTTGGACTTTTGATGATGTGTCTGGGTATGTTGACTCTAGACAATGTTGGCTTATTTTTTTGGAGTTGATAATTGATTATTATGTGCTATATTTGGATACTACCCTTGTCTTTGTTTATGTGGATGAGTATGGTTGATTTTAGGACTATTATGTTTATCAGGTTCATATTGAAATGGGACTCTCTGGAGAGTCTGGTTGAGGCTTGTATGTGGGATGGTTTATGGTGCCTACGCCGGATGTCCCGCCCTAGCATTAGAGTATCATCCTGGGAAAGCCAATGTTGTTGCTGATGCATTGAGCCGAAAACGGGTTGAAACAGGCGTTGTAGCTTATTAGATGGTCCATGAGTGGCGACTATTGGAGAGAATCTCGATGATGAGTATACATTCTGTTGAACCATCTTTGAATGTGTGTGCTCAGATGCGGGCACAACTGTCGGACACTCATATTCAGAGGAACAGATATCTGCAGCAGCATAATCCAGATTTTGGGATGTTTGATGCTTGGGCTGACAGTATTGATCGTGTTGATTGATTGAGAGATACAGATGACATTTTGAGATTTCAAGGGAGACTATGGATTCCATATGATCCAGAGTTGAGAGATGGGTTACTTCGAGAGGCACGTTGATCGTAGTACACTATTCACCCCGGAGCAACCAAGATATACCATGATATGAAATGTATAGTTTGGTGGCATGAGATGAAGAAGAACATAACTGAGTATGTTCAGAAGTGTGGAGTTTGTCTGCAGGTGAAAGCTGAACACCAAAGGCCTGGAGGACAAATGCAATCATTGCCTATTCCGGAATGGAAATGGGAACATATTACGATGGATTTTATTGTAGGACTTCCTAGGTCTCAAGGTAGATATGATGCCATCTGGGTTATTGTTGATAGGCTCACAAAATCAGCACCATTTCTTGTCGGCGAACACCAAGGATTCTGTGGACTGATTGAGCAGAGTATACCTTCGAGAGATTGTGAAACTTCATGGAGTTCCTATTTCGATTGTGTCGGATAGAGATCTGCGATTGACTTCGAGATTTTAGCGTGCAATGCAAAATCTGATGGGAACTCAGTTTCGTCTCAGTACGACATTTCACCCTTAGACGGACGGATAGTCTGATAGGGTTATTCAGATGCCGGAGGATATGCTCAGGTTGTGTATTTTGGAGTTTGGTGGGAGTTGGATTGAATATCTTCATCTGTGTGAGTTTTCTTATAATAATAGCTTTCAGGCTAGCATTGGCATGGCACCTTTTGAGGCTCTCTATGGGTGACCTTGTAGATCTCCTACTTGTTGGTTTGAAGGGGGAGAGACAGTTTGTGGGGCCAGAAGCAGTGATAGCACAGACTAAAAAGATTGAGCAGATTAGAGCAAAGTTGAAGGCAGCTCAGGATCGCCAAAAGTGTTACTTCGACAGACGTCACAAACCATTAGAGTTTGTTGTGGGGATCAAGTTTTATTGAAAGTCTCTCCACAGAAAAGGCAGATGAGATTTGGTGTGAAAGGAAAACTTTCTCCTCGTTTTATTGGGCAATTTAAGATCCATGAGAGGATAGGTCCCTTGGCATACATGATTGCTCTACCATCTCAACTTGCTGGAGTTCATGATCTATTCCACGTGTCTATGTTAAGAATGTATAATGAAGACCCCACACATATACCTATGCTTGATATTTCTCAAATTCAAGTTGGGGAGGATGCTACTTATGTGGAACAACCTATTCAAACTATGACTCGCAGAATTAAAAAGCTTAGGTACAAAGAAAATTTTTTGGTTCGAGTCAAAATGGCAGTTTCATGATATTGAAGAGCAAACCTGGGAGTGAGAAAATCAAATGCGGGAGATTTTTTTGGATTTGTTCACCGCTTGAGGTAAGATTTAATTTCTATATTAAATTATGAGGACAAAATTTTCTAAGTTGGGGAGATTGTAACGACCCCTTTTCGCATATGACGTCATGATGACGAAAATTGGCCAACTCTAAGTCTTGTGTATGTATTTGATGTATATAATACTCGTATTTTGCGTGTTTCGTGTATGTATTTGACGTTTTTGCATGATAATTAATTATTGGTGTGTTAAATGGAGCTGAGGATATTGAAAATGAGTCTGGAACGCGTCTTTACATAGAATTCAACTGACTATATGCAAAATTCTGATGTGTATTGAGCGCGTAGTAACGAAATGAAAAATAACTATTTTGGGCAAGGGATTAGCGCGCTCATGCGCTGGAGAAGGATGCTAATCACGTTTTTTGGGCCTTTTTTTAAGTGGAAAATGGCAAAAAATCAGTATTTTAATAGGGGAAAAGTTGTTACTAACCCCATTTGAGTTTGGGCGGTTTGTGCATGTTTTGAAACACATGTCTCACCCATTTTCAACCAGTTAGAACTAGTTTGAACACGTTTTAGACTTGTTGGCTTGCTGGCAAGATCAAATAAACTTGCTGAATTGTGAGAATTGCAAAGCAATTCAAAGAGAAAACGTTGAAGAAGAAAAGAGAAAGGAAGAAGATTAAGCTTCAAGCTTCAAAATCCAAGGTAAGAATGGGTTGTTTTAAGCTTAAACTTCCATTAATGGATTTCTCTTTTCATCTTGTACAACATATATAACATGCAGGGGTTTTCTTTGGCTAGATTTTAATATGGAGAATGGAGATTTTGGGCTAAAAATTGAAGGAATTTGTTGGCAAAACTCATGGGTGAATAATTCCTTGCTAATTGGTGGGTAGTTTGATGTTAAATTGACTGATTTTACATGGCTGAAATGCTGTTGTAAAACCTTTCTGGGTAAGGGTTTTAGGAACCCATTTTCAGTGTTAAATTATGGTATTTTCATGTGTTTAATGGATGGAAATTTATCTTGAACAATTGGTGATGTGAATTACAGAGGATTGAGATGCAAAATTTGTAAAATTCTGGGTTTGGTGAAGTGGACAAGGTTACTACTTGTGCTGGAAATATGAGAATTGGGGAAATCATTGGTAAGTTGTTCAATGATGTATTTTGATCAGTTTGATGAGTAATTGACTGAAATTAGGTGCTGGAATTGTTGTGTTAGTAATTGCAATGTTTAAATTGCAGAGAGTTGATTATGAATTAAAAATGGACAACAAACAAGTGTTGGTGTTGTGCTGTAAGAATTGGTGATTGGGTAAGTATTGCGGACTTAGGCTAAAAATCTGTATTGTGAGTATTTCTCACCTTAATTCTCCATTTATAGCATTGTATTTATATAAAGTTGAATTATTGAATGATATGCATCCATTATATATATGTGCATTGTATTTATAATCATGAGCACGGATTTATGCATTGGTATTGCCATGGGTATTTTGGATTAAATACCTTAGCATTGTTGTCTTTCTATTTACTTTTTCTTAGGGAAAATGTGGCGCCAAAGTACTTGGATTGGTACGCCGTGGAAAGGACTTTTCAAATCATTGAGGAATGTAAGGGTAGAAGGATTAGTATAAGAAAACATGCTGGTCTGAACTCATAGCGCGATGGGGGAAATGTATGCAATGTTATTCTATGGTGACCTCATGGAGGCGTTGGCATAATTTTATGAAAATGATGCATAAATCATATGTTTAGTTTGAAGTCATGTATATTACGATTCTTCTTTGGTGCATTGGATTTATGACTGAGCTTTCCATTATCATACATGTTTTATATAAATGCATATGTGGAGATTTATTGTGAAAATTATTCACTGAGCTAGTTAAGCTCACCCCACTCCCTTTTTATTACAGATATAGATCACAAGGCCAAAGGCAAAGCTCCAGATAATTGATTGAGCTTGTCTAGTGCTATGTGAGTATGATGTTTGTACTGGGAGCTGGTGTATACTTTATTTTTGGTATATGTATATATATATAAGGCCAAACAATTTTAAATGATTAGTGAGATGTATAAATAATAGGATACTTGAGAATGTTATATGTTGATGTATCTTTCGGGAGACTTCGTTGTATAAGTCTTGTGAGAAAAAAAATGGATGGTATTATATTGATGGATTATGTACGAATGATGATTATAGTTTGTTATGTACTTTCCGCTTAGAGGGTTATCAATGCCTCAGATTTTGTTGGGTTATGGCATTATCTAAGGTACTGTGCCAGTCGTGACGACACCCGTGAAGGGGTCGCGAAAATACTTGCTCTTAATGGTCACCTTATTGAGTTGGCGGTAGTCAATACATAACCACAAACTCTCATCCTTCTTCTTGACACAAAGAATTGAAGCTCCCTGTGGTGACACACTCGGCCTAATGAAGCCCTTAGCCAACAGCTCCTCAAGCTGTTTCTGCAACTCAATCAATTTAACAGGCTCCATTCTATATGGTGCAATGAAGACAGGCTTCGTACCAGGGACCAGCTCTATGATAAAGTCGATTTCCCTCTTCGAAGGCAATCCAGGAAGGTCCGAAAAAAACCCATTAGGAAAATCTCTCATTACAGGGATGTCCTCAAGTTTCATCCCACTGGTCTCATCATCCTTTGTCACTATCCCAGCTAAGATCTCTCTGTCTCCATCGGTTACCAATCTACCTTTGGTAATCGGTTAGTTCTATGCTATGCATTGCAATGTGAACTCAGAATGTCCACGGATCTGGAAAATGATTCTCTTCGCGAAGCAATCAATCACTGCATGATGATATGCGGTGAGCCAATCCATCCCAAGGATTGCATCAAACTCGAGGAATTCTAGGACTCTAAGGTCCACTGGCTCACAAATCATGTTCGGGTAGATCCTCTCCCCAGTTACAGTACTCACAACTAACCACGTACTAGCTCTAACGGGAGTCAAATGCAATTTAGCTACCATTCGTCTAGATATGAATGACAGTGTAGATCCAGCATCAAATAAAACATGCATCAAAATATCAAAAATAAGAAGAGTACTTTCCACTACGATGTGGCTGGATCTGGCTTGGTGGCTGCCTTCGCAATCTCTATGCTACTGGACTGCTGCACTGTACCCAGAGATGCCAATGGTGGGTTTGGACACTCAATCCTCCTGTGACCCGGCTGACCACACTGTTAACAAATGAGTGGAGCCCTCAGAGCAGTAGACCCTAACTGCGACGCAGCCCCGTTACCAACTCTGCCTCTGCCTCGACCTCGGCTTGACTATGGAATTGGTGGCCTCTATGCCTGACTGGCCATTGGGGAAGAAGGTATAACGAATGGTGAAGATCTAACACCAGTCTGGCCCTCAGACTTTGTTCCCTTCTGGAACTTTCTCTTCTTCCCCCATTTCCTCTCCCTTCAGGAGTTTTTCGCACCTGTCTCAGCCTGATACGCTGAGGTGCCTGAACTGCGGGCCTAGTCTGTCCCTCAACATGCTCGTGTAGTATAGCTCACACTGTGGGACCCTCATGGTCACTGTCCGGAACTCGGCCGTCTCAATCACTGACAAGGCCTGCCTAATAGCTGGCCTCAATCCCAACATGGACTGTGTGATCCGGTCCTCAGTTGACTGTTCCAAACCAGGAGCATAAACAGACAACTACATGAACTTGATCTCGTACTGACGAACAGTCATGGTGCCTTGCTTAAGGTTCATGAACTCATGCCTCTTCTTCAGCCTCTTAGTAACAGGAACATAAGCCTCAAGAAATAGCTGCCTGAACGACTGCCAACTCTGTACTGTGCCCCGACTCTTCAACATAGATGTCCACCAATCATTTGCATCACCCTCCAGCATATCGGTAGAACAGAGCACCTGAGCCTCCTCATCAAGGCTAAGAGTCCGCGCAATCTTCCGTACGTTCTTCAGCCAATCCTCTGCCTTCTTCAGTTTTGCTCCCTCATAGAACTTCTCAGGCTTCAACTTCATGAATTTCTCTACCATCTTGATCTGATGGTATGAGGGACCTCTAGCTGGAATAGGAATGTGTGCAGGTGCAATCTCTTACTGTGGTGCAGCCATAAGGGGCTCAACTGCATCCTCATCTCCCATAGGGTCGGCCTCAACCTCACCAACACCATCCTCCTGGGGTACAACTGGAGGTGGTTGTGAGGCTGTGGCCTCAATCCTCTTGACCAGCTCCTCAATCTAAGCTGTCTGAGCGGCCATCAAACGACCCTATGTGGCAACAAGTTCTTCCAGCCTCCTCATTCGATCATCTTCCTCAGATGAATCCATGTGTGGTTGTCTTCTTCCACTTCTCCTCATGATTCTGAAAAGCACAACACAAACAACCTATCATTCACATGTTCATCCAAGTAATACCCCAAAGCGTTATAACTACCCCTAATATGTAATACACACACAAAATAGAGTAGTACGACTTTTAAGTTATCATTTAAGTTTTTAATAACCTAAAGCTCTCAACTCGATCAATCTTGGTCAAAGTCTCTAAATCTAGACTCAACCTAATAAACATAGGCTCTAATACCAACTGTGACGACCCCACACCCCAGACCGCCATCCCACATGGATCGGTGTGCGAAAGTGCCGAGGCGGGACGCCCGGTGTAGGCATCCATGACCACCTCAAATCATCCCATGAGATGATCGAGACCCTACAAGCCTCAACCAGACTCTCAAATAGAGTCCCCAAAAATTATTTTTTGATCCTTATCAAACCTGATAGACTTAGCAATTCTAATTATCAATAACATACACATCCACATGAATCCAAAGTCAATAAACATAAAGATCATAATAGTCCTCAAATGAACATACAACCATGATCAAAAGTCACCAACATACATCCAAAATAGTCTAACGCCACGAGCCTAAACCCATCATCAAATCCAAGTCCAAAGTATATAACCAAATACATCGATCCAATGCCACAAGGCCAATATACATCAGCAACTATAACCTCTCTCACCATCTAGGTTTAACAAATGTTATAGAGATTACATATGTATCAAAATAAGCAAAATAATATACATATGTAAATAAAGTACATCCATCCATACACATCAAACCTAAACTCAAATCAAGATATCCCTAATTGCCGCAGTGGCAAGCTCTCAAGGGTATGTCATGCCCTTGCCCTTATCTGAAGGACCTGAAAGGAGAGTGAAAGTGTGACCCAACGGTGCCCAATGAATAGTGTTCAATAGTGCCATCATTTATACATCAATAAAAATCATATATGTACATGCATGAAATTATGCTCATAAGTATGTGAATCATAAAACACATAGTAAAATAAGCATCCACCATTTTCATGCATTTCAAATCCATCCATTTTCCATCATCATTTTCTTGCTATAAAGACTAATAAGGCCCTCCCTCATTGGGGTATAGCTAACATAGAGATCATTCACTCGTAAGTAACTTGATCCTCCCTTAATCAGGGCACGTTAATTCCATATTGCCACATCATTTTCCTGCTATAAAGATCAACTTATGATCCTCCCATAATTGGGGTATAGTTGACATAGAGATTATTCACTCGCAAGTGCAATGATCCTCCCTAGTAGGGTATGTCACATCATTTATTACTGTAGAGACCAACATGGCCCTCCCTTAATCGGGGTACAACTGACATAGAGATCCTTCACTCGTAAGTGCAATGATCCTCCCTTAATTGAGGTATGTCATATCTACTTCTAAAGACAAGTTAGCTTGGTAATTACTCAAGCCTTCTAAATAGTCACCATCTAGAGACAACTTAGCTTGGAAACATCCAAAGCCTTCTAGAATTCTCTATGCGCATCATTTCAAAACATAGTAAACACATGCATTTTATAATGATATTCATGACTTTCAACATACAAGTATAAATGAATTTGATGACACAAGTGATAAACAAAATGAACAACAACTCACAACCAATGCCACACACGCAAAGTTATCCACACATGAGTTTACACGAATCCCAATGCAAAACAAGATCCTGTAAACCATAGATTTATGCACATAAATCAATTACCAAGATCATCCATACATAGGCATACTAATCATGATCAATTCCTTATTTAATAAGTCCATGTGCATCTAATTCTCATCTCATGATCAACCTCAACATCCGTGCCAAGATTGATCATAATCAAATCAATTCCTCAAT
The DNA here is from genome assembly GCA_035771175.1 of Paratinospora sagittata. Taxonomy (NCBI): domain Eukaryota; kingdom Viridiplantae; phylum Streptophyta; class Magnoliopsida; order Ranunculales; family Menispermaceae; genus Paratinospora; species Paratinospora sagittata. The sequence continues at coordinate 19,356,319 of CM069605.1, forward strand.
TCAAATTAATACATGGCATATGACCCAATTTGGGGAAAAATCTCTACAATAAGCATAGAGACAAATTGCACTAAGTCATATAAAATTAACATAGGTTCAAACATTCTAAACTCATGATTCCACTCAAATTAGGTCTAATTAGATAATCCCCAAGTTAATTTGATCAATTGACTTGGTTTAGGTCAAAAGCCCCAATTTGGACAAGATGTCCAAAATCAAGCCTTAGGCCAATTTTACACTACAACTAGGGTTTCCAATGGATAAAAATACTAAACACCACCATCAATCAACTAGAATCAGCCATTTATCCAACATAGTTGACATGCAAGCCCAACGGAAAACCCTAAGTTTGATTTCTAGGGTTTAAGCCATTACACTTAGATCCACCAATTTCTAACAAGAAATGTGGGAAAATGGTTCCATTGGGTTCCAAATCCACCAAGGAACCCAAATCTATACCATACACCGCGGCCCTAAGGGTTTCCAACAAAACCCTAAACTCTTGCACCACAAAAAATGTGGTGAAGTTCATCCAAAATGCATTCCAAGTGTAGATCTGGGTCAAGGAAGTGGGACGTATGAATTTGGACGATAATAGGAATTGTCGGGTCTTGGTTATAGGTGAGTATAGTATACACAAGTGTAAAAGATTTGCAACATATAGATGTAGGTGACAATACGAGGAAAAGGTCGTAGAAGTATCTGTGGCATACACTGATGTTCAAAAACATAGATATTCAAATACACAAGAAAATTTCAAAGTGTTTTGAAAACTCAAATACTGCGATAATAGTCTTTGAAAAAAATTAAAATCACACTTTTTGTTTTGTTTTAGACTCACCTAAGAGTGTGATGCCACGGTGCTCTAGCTCCTCATCTTCCCTATTACCCGGCCTAGAAAACTAGGAGGTTAACACCTATGAAATGTCACTCAAGAACCATGCATGTGCACTGCATCACGAATCGATCCTCCCTTCTTCCTCAGAACTTATATTGCAAATCTGGTGCTAACGACAAGCGTCTGTGTTTATGCAGCCGCAAGAGGATGCTAGATCTGAACCTATTCCCCCTATCTCAGAAACAAGTGACGAATGACAATACTAATGCCCGGACAACCGAACAAACTGCTACAACACCATCCAATTGAGTAGCCATATCATTTAGCATGGAACTGAGAGATTCACTATAGAGTGTTGTTAATCATCAAGCTACGGTCTCCCAGCCGCAATTGAAACCGGCTAAGCAAAATATGGATCAGACGACCAGTCAAATTAAAAAGTACAAACGTCTATAGCCCAGTACTTTTGATGGAAAGTCCGACTCCGGTGAAGCCTACAAGTGGTTAGAAGAAACTCGAAAGGCCCTCGAGGTAAAGGGAGCGTTTGAAGAAGGAAAGATTCCTCTTGCTGTTTACAAATTGGTTGGAAACGCCAACTCGGACCCTCAAGTAAATGTCAGTACCATGACATGGCAACAATTTGAAGCTGAATTCATCAATGAATATTTCCCAAATGCTGTCAAGAAAAAGAAGAAACATGAGTTCGCAAAACTCTTTCAAGGAAGCATGACAGTCCGGGAATACACAGCCAAGTTCACAGAAGTCTTAATTTTTTTCTCTCTACCATTACTACCTAGAGGGACAAAGCCGAAAAGTTTTTCAATGGATTGAGGCCTGACATCAAGCAGGCCCTTGCCTTTCTAGAGCTTGATAATTTCAGAAAATTGGTGAACATCGCTATAAATTACGAGCAGGAACAAAGGCAAAGCCGAGGAAAGTGAATTATTGCGCCAGCACAACAGTCTGGTAGGAAGAGACCTTACCAACCAAATCAAGACACTCCCCCTGGCATGGGTAACCCCCAACCCTCAGCTCTAGTCACTTCACCTGTTCCAGCCCAGTAAACTTTCCAAAGGAATCCTCATAATTGCCAAAATCAAGCAGGCCAAAGAAATGGAAATAAGTGATTTCCCCTACCTCTTCCAAATCAACAACCACAAGATCGAGACAGCATGTGCTTCAAGTGTGGACAGGTGGGCCGCGTTCAAAAGAATTGTCCTCTGCCAGACCCTGGCCAACCTAGAGCCCCAACTGCACCAGTTCCGCAAGCAGCCCTGATAGTTCTAGCACCACACAGACAACAACAAGGCCTTAGGCAACAAAGACATGCCTACGTTGTTGTTGAACAACCGATGCTTGAAAATAGCATGGTGGAAGGTACCTTTGTTTTCATGTTCTACGCATTCTTTTATTGCTACCCAAGTAGTCTAAAATTTAGGACTCAAACCAAAGGCTACTCCTGTTACAATCTGGGTATCCACGCCAATAGGACTAGGTACTAAAATAAATCAAATATGTTCCAATTGTGAACTTAGAATATTGGATCATCATCTATTGGCAGACCTCCTAGTAATGGATTTCACTGACTTTGATATTATCTTGGGTATGGATTGGTTAACACCCTTACATGCTCAAATAGATTGTCAGAAGAAGCAAGTTTGACTGACACTGCCTACCTAATGGAGATAACCTAGAAATCCAAGGGGTCCGTGGACACCTTCATCATTTTACCGCGTCCCTCATAAGATCTTAGATGCAAGCTCTTTTGATACTTGATCAGGATGAAGAAAATATAGTGTCCAGTCATCCTCCTAATTTGAAAGATATTCCGTTTGTTCGAGAATATCCAACGGTATTCTTAGATGAACTTCCAGGACTCCCTCTTCCTCAAGAATTTGACTTCAAAATTAAGTTGATTCCTGGTACTGAACCTGTCTACATTCCACCTTACCGTATGCCTAATGTAGAGTTAGTAGAACTGGATAAACAGTTAAAGGAATTGGAAAAGTTGGGGTTTATAAGAAAGAGCACATCACTATGGGGTGCTCCAGTTCTTTTTGTCAAGAAAAAAAACGGTTCACTTCGACTCTACATCGACTATAGAAAGCTGAACAAAGTCACTATTAAGAACAGATACCCGTTACCTCGAATAGAAGATCTATTCGATCAGTTAAGATGAGCACGATTCTTTTCAAGAAATGACCTTCACTCAGGGTATCACCAACTCTGGGTAACATAAGATGACATCCCAAAAATAGCCTTCCGAACTAGATATGGTCATTACGAATTCACTATAATGTCATTCGGCCTATCAAATGCGCCTGCGAAATTCATGGATTTAATGAACTACATTTTCAGACCATACCTGGATCGTTTTGTCGTTGTATTTGTTGACAACATACTGGTATACTCCCTCAAAGAGGAACTCCATGAGACTCACTTACGAACTGTGTTTACCACCCTTCAGCAGCACTAGTTATACGCCAAACTAAGCAAGTGTGAGTTTTGGATGAATAAAGTTAAGTTCCTCGGTCATGTTGTGTCTCATGATGGAATCAAAGTAGATCCAGCCAAGGTAGAAGCCATTCTTAGTTTGAAACAACCTACCAATCTCACAAAAATTAGGCGTTTCCTCGGATTAGCTGGATATTATAGACGGTTCATCAAAATTTTTTCCAAACTTGCTGAACCACTCACCCGAATAACCCTAAAAGACATGTTTTATTTGGAGTAAAGCCTGTGAATCAACCTTTCAAGAACTCGAGGAAAGGCTGACTACAGCACCCGTTCTGACCACTCTAAAAGATGGGTTTGGCTTCACACTTTACACAGATGCATCGCGTCAAGGACTTGGAGTTGGGCTAATGCAAGAAGATCGTGTAGTGGTCTATGCCTCTCGACAATTGAAAATTCCTGAGGTCAATTATCCGACTCATGACTTAGAACTTGTAGCAGTGAAACCATAAAAATATGGTGACATTACTTGTACAGAGAACGATTTGAAGACTTTTCCGACAACAAAAGTCTTCAGTATATCTATACTCAGAAAGACTTAAATCTTCGACAAAGGCAATGGCTCGAGTTCATCAAAGACTATGACTTTGAAATTAAATACCATCCAGGTAAAGCCAATGTAGTAGTTGATGCCCTTAGCAGAAAGTCATATGTGGAGCCTATACAGTGAACTTTGAAATGGGCAAACTGTCATACGAGCTTGAAAAGTATAATTTGCAGTTCTGGATTGATGGAAATACAATTAGACTTGCCCAGTTCACTACCCACTCCAAACTCATTACGAGAATAATCACTGCACAAGCCAAAGATGATGAGCTTATGAAGATGAAGGAGCTCATTCTGCAAAATAATGCTCCGCATCAATGGACTCTCACTTCCGATGGTGTGGTGTTATATAAAGGGCGATTGTGTATAGCTCAGGACCTAGAGGTTAGGCGGGACATAATGAATGAGTGCCACAAATCTAAGTTCTCCATGCATCCTGGAGGAGACAAAATGTATAAGGACATGAAAAGGCAATTCTGGTTTAATGGAATGAAAAAGGCCATAGCAGAATTCGTGACAAAGTGCCTTACTTGCCAACAAGTAAAAGCCGATCGCAGACTCCCCTCTGGTCTGTTACAACCACTTCCCATAGGGGAATGGAAGCAGGATAATATTGCCATGGATTTTGAATCCGCACTACCCAAAAACGTCAAGGGTTAGGACACTTTGGGTGATTGGTGATAGGCTAACTAAAGCTGCACATGTTATACCAGTCAAATTTATTGATACTCCAGCCAAACTAGTCGAAATCTATGAACGAGAGATCATCAGATTGCATGGGATCTCTCTCACCATCATCTGTGATCAAGACCCTAGATTCAAATCCAAGTTCTGGCAAAGCTTTTATGCCATACTAGGTACAAAGATTTTCATGAGTACTGCCTTTCATGCACAGACAGATGGACAGTATGAACGTCTTATACAAATTCTGGAAGACATGCTATGCTATTGTGTCTTCGATTTTAATGACTGATGGACAAAGTACATGTATTTAGCAGAGTTCGCGTATAATAACAGTTATCAGGCAAGCATTAGGATGGCTCTGTACGAAGCATTGTACGGAAGACCATGTACATCACCCTTGTGTTGGGTAGACATGTATGATCGACTACAATCCTATTCTCATATGAAAAACCACTGAGAAAATAAATCTCATGAACGAACGACTCCGTACAGCCCAAAGCAGACACAAAAGCTACGCAGATAAGCGATGGAAGCCTTTAGAGTTTAAAGCTGGTGACTCCGTTCTTCTAAAGGTCCAACCATTTAAAAGTGTGAAAAAATTTGGAGTCAAAGGAAAGTTGTCTCCAAGGTTTATCGGACCATTTCTAATTATTGATTGAGTCGACATATCTGCTTATCGTCTATCTTTGCCACAATCCATGTCCAAAGTGTGCAACGTTTTTCATGTATCCATGCTCAGGAAATATCTTCATGATCCTTCACACATCATATCGTCACTTGAAGTTGAAATCGAAGAAGGAAATAAGTATAAAGAATATCCTGTGGAAATCTTGGACAAGAAGATGCAAGACCTAAGAAACAAGAACATTCCTTTAGTAAAAATCCTCTAGAACCATCACGAAGTGGAAGAAGCAACGTGGGAATCAGAACAAGAGATCAAGATAAATACCCCCATTTGTTTGTTTAGCATGTTTACATAATAATAAAATATTTCTTGTTCTTATTCTATGCTCTAGGGTTTCTTGTTTTGTCTTTGGCACAAATGTCTGATGATTCAACAAATTACAGCTCTGACCCATCCAAGCATAACTATAGATCGAATCAGGATAGAAATATGGGTAATGATGAAGATGTTGAAATGAGCTCAATCCCTTCAGACTGGAGTGCTTCAACTGACTATTACTCCTAGTCTACATCTCCTACGAGATCTCATTCTACTGATGTGCCACAAGTCCAGACCCCAATACACAACCCAATCGGATATTATCCATCACATTTGGGAATATCTGACCAGAAAGATGAAGATATTATAGGTGTGCGTCAAGAGGGTTTACAAGTCCGCCGGACCCCACGAAAATCAGTACGTCAACCATTGCCCTATTTCCAAAATCCTCGCACTACGCCAACATGGAATCCGGTTCCATTTTTTCTCGAGCTTCCACAAATTCAAGCACCAGATGAAGCTAGACCATCTAATTGGTAGACCAAACAATCACCAGCTCAATCATGCAGGCGTGTTAGGCCATCGTCTCAACAACCGGGTTTTCTTCCATAACTCCCACGACAAATACCAACGCCACTTTCTCTTCCTGAGTTATCAGATCAAGATAGAATGGAGTCTGATTCAGTCCATTCTCTTACCCTTGCTCATTCTGGAGATTTTACTGCTCAAAATGTAGTACACGGGCTAAACAATCCATGCGACTAGCGCGATACAAGCTCTCCAAGCCAAGCGGAAAGTAATACAAACATTGATATTGTAATACTATAAAAATCCACAACCCTAGAATCCTATCAGAAAACAACTAGATTAGGAAATACTAGAATAAAATTTAAGGGGCAAAATAATAAATTCACATAATTCGTAATTACCATTAAAGTGCGAGGGCAATTTGATAAATTTATTCATCTTATAAATACTAGAAACAACCAAGGGAAAAAAGATAAATCTACACCAAGGGCAGAACGATAATTTACACCGAGGTCAGAACGGTAATTTACACTGAGGGTAGAACAATAATTTTACACTGAGGACAAAATGGTAATATACACTGAGGGAAAAAAATTGTAATTTTTCCTACTTGCAATTATTTAAATAGGTTAAGGGCAAAATGGGGACATGAAATTCGAACCCCTGTAAATAAGGGCTCAGGTTAGTTAACAAAATGTTTCAGTTCCACTATCTGAGAAAAAGAGTTCCAATAGAAATACTCTGGAGAAATTCCACTCTCTTGTTCTACTCTCTTGTTCTTTATCCATTTTCTTAGTTATGTATTGTTCGTATTCTACTGTATTGTGTAAGACTGAGAACTGGGTGTTGGTTGGGCCCACGCTAAGAGCGAAATGCAACCAGAAAAGGTATACCTAATGTGGAAATATCCTATGCTGGCAAATTCATTATTATCATTATGGCCATACGATTGAATTGATTGTTTAGCTAGTAATACTGTGATGAATAATTTAATACGTATACTAACGTTTTGTACAAAGCATGGGGACTTTAGGAAGATCCACTGGACTTTTAGCTCACGCCCCTACTATCTCTCAGGAAATTAGTTGCATTGTACGTTGGGTTGTTGCTGGTAGGATTGCGAAAGAGAAGATGCGAGAAGATGTTGCGTGAGCACATTGGGAGCTGTTGGGAGTTGTCTGCATATATGGATGTATAAATACGGTTATGTATATATATATATATATAAGTTAATAGATAATAATATAAATAAGGCTCTCTTACCTATTTGTGTATATATATATATATATATATATATATATATATATATATATATATATATATATATATATAACGTTTATATTAATTACGTCTTAGATGTAGGTAATATATATAAAAAATGAGAGGCAGGGTAAAATAAATGACTCTATCCGCCATGTACTAACAACTATATATATATATATGTATGTAAATGTGAAATGTAATAAAGAGAAGTTTTTTTAAAAAATTGGTATATTTGTAAACCCAATTTTAATACGTGTTGACAAAAATTTTGACATGGTCATTTCTTATATCTGGATCACAAGATTACAAGTGTGAAAAGAAAAAATGAGGGGTGCTACAAATAAAGTGGTATCGAAGCGTGACGGTCTTCGCGTGGGAACGGACACACCTAGGCGCGGACAAGAGTGACGAAACATGGTAATCTTGAGGCGTCAGAAGTCTTCACACCAAAAAGTTACGAACGTTGAAGTCGTAGTGTAGTAACTTCTTGGTCAAGTATCGGGAAAATTGGAGAAGGAAGACTTTTGTTGCAGTTGAAGATGAAGACGGCGTTTCTTGCAAATGAAAAGAGAAGAAGAAAGAAATGCTGCTGGAGAGAAAGATAAAAAACTAAAAAAAATATATATATATTTTACCACCCAGCACGTGGCTGGGTTAAATGTAGCGCATGGTTGGATTTGACAATCCAACCATGTGGCTGGGTAAAAACCAGACACAGCTAGGTTAAACCCAGCACGTGGTTGGGTAAAATAACCAGCCAGGGGCTGGGTAAAATCCCAGCCCGCAACTGGCAAGTGTGTGGCCACACGTGGACATAAAAAATAAAATAAAAAATTATGTCTTTATGGAATGTATAAACACATTACATAAATATTAATACAATACTTTACATTGTAACACAATTAATATATATCATGATATTCAGATATCATGATTAATACATGAAATTATAAAAGATAGTAATGTTTTGGGCATGACATAATAACTTGTTATTAATATTAAATATATTACTTGTAAATGGGATATGAATATGTCCTGTTAAAGGCATACATATATATCAATACACGCAGGTTATATATATACATATAGATTCCACTCCAGAACATATATACTTACAAACAAACATATATAAATTATATATGAACGTTTGTAACTATAAATAAGTACAGGAAATCTTTAAGAAATAAACCACACGCAGGTGGTAATTTAAATAAACAATAATAGTAATAGGAAAAGACTATGAATGATGGGGATTGAGTGAATCATAAATTTTAGTTTTGGCCATACTTTGGATGGAATGGGACATTCAAAATATGTGTCAGAATTGAAAAATCTGATGAACGAAATTCCTGTGACCATGATTGATAAGTAGTGAAAAAAAATTAAGCTATAAATTGTATCGCCTACCTCAACAGAATGGGATGGATGAGTTGGAATAATACTTTTTATACCTTAATTTTACCACTTACTTGTAGATTAGAAAATATGATATAATGTTTTTATACCAATAAAGTACCAATTTTGGTCCAACTTCCAAAAGGAAAAATTTAGACAGAAAAATATCTTATTGCAACTACCCTAGAATTTTTTTTTTAAAAGAAAATGAATTTAACCATATAATTATGAAAGTATAACCCAATGTTATTTATGAAACCACCTTCTGTAAGTAAATCAAAGTTGGAAAAACCCCATTGCACAATTACCTAGAATCTAGGTAGAAGCCTAAATAGATAAATAAGGATTTAATTTGAGTATTATTGATTTTGTAACAGAATCCCGATATCCAGAAGTCAAGATTGAGCCGTTCAAAGTACTAGAAATCTCAGTCCAGAATGAAATGACACCACCGGCACAACCAACTAAGATGAATGCAACGGGTCATGCACCCGTGGAAGATCAAATATTATCATTAATGGTAGAGGAACAACCAATATTGACACCGCAACAAATGAATAAGTTCTTTGAGAACTTTGTAAATTATTTGGACTCTCGAATGGGAGCCACATTGGACCACCATTTGAAGGGTCAATCGTTACGTGGTAACACTTCAGGGAGTGACGAAGATTACCAGACAAAACAAATCGCCAAATTAAAAAGATTACAAGCAGTAACATTTGAAGGAAAACCTGACGTGGATTCAACACAAAAATGGTTGGATGAAATAAAGAAAGCCTTTGAAGTAATGGGAATTCCTGAAGGAAAAAAAGTACCTTTGGCAACATACCAGTTCGTAGGATTAACAAATAGCTGGTGGAAAAAAATAAAGGAAGATCCAAACATAAATGTTGTTGCAATGACGTGGTTGGAATTTGAAGCACTCTTTGTGGAAGAATATTTTCCAAAAGCTATGAAAAGGCAAAAACGCCAGGAATTTGCCAAGCTTTATTAAGGACAAATGTCAGTACAAGAATATTCTTCGAAGTTTGTGGAATTATCTGTATTTTCTCTTTCAATGGTTGCCAATGAAAGAGACAAAACTGAGAAATTATTTAATGGTTTGCGACCTGAGTTGAGGCAAGCATTATCTATCGTGGAAGTTGACAACTATCGTGAGGTAGTCAATCGAGCCATGCAATATGAGCAAAAACGACAGTAGCAGAAGCAAAGGAAGAACGTAGGAAAAAGAATAAATAACTTTCAAGAACAAGGTAATGTTAGGAAATTCCAACGCGGTGGAATTCTGGCCACCTCGGGACAAAACCAACATGCTAGAGGTTTGAAGCAAATCGGCAAGGGAGAGCAGAAAATCCAAATCAATTCAACTCAACAAACCAAAGAAACAATAGGAGGGAGCAAGGACAAAGCTCAACATGTACCAACAATCACAAGCAAGGAGAATGGCCACAGCTGGAACTTTTTACAAAATCTTGATCCAAGAAAATGCTACAGGTGTGGACAGGTGGGTCATATTGCTCGAAACCGTCGTCAGCCAAATTCAGTCTTTCACCAGGAACGAACCCAACACGTAACAAATCAACAAAATATACCACCACCTCAAAGACCTGTTAATCAAGTGCAAGGCCAACGACAACAAGGCCGAACATTTGTAGTCACAGGACAAGAATGTGTGGACAATGCAGTTGTGGAAGGTATTTTCCTTTTATTTAACTCCCCGGTATGAGTATTATGGGATATTGGATCAACTCATTCATTTGTCGCCATGTTAGTAGTACAAAACCTAGGGCTAGCAGTGGAACCTATGGACACCAAGATAATGGTATCTACCCCAGTAGGTGTCGAAGTAGAAATTTCTCAAAAATGCCCGAATTGTGAATTAAAAATGGTAGACAAATTGTTCTGCACCGATTTGTTAGTCATACCGCTAGAAGATTTTGACGTAATCTTAGGCATGAATTAGCTAACACCGCATCATGCAAATGTGAACTACCTCAACAAAAGAGTATACATAACTCTTTAATACATAACTGTATTCAAGATTTCAAGATCGAAGTCATGACCACCAAAGCCAATCATCGGGTCACTGTTTGAACAACAATCGGGGGGCGTACAATTGGAAGATTTCCTACACGAGGAACGAAAGGAAATTGAACAACCTCTAACACTAAATGAAATTAGTGTGGTACAAAAATTTCCTACTGTATTCCTAAAAGATTTACCGGGACTACCACCAATACGAGAATTTGATTTCAAAATCAAACTTCTTCCAGAAACCAATCCAGTGTCTATTCCACCGTATCGAATGGCTTAGACGAACTGGTGGAACTAGACAAACAAATCAGAGAATTAGAAGGAAAAGGATTTAGTAACTCACTCTTCTAAACATAAATTGATCCAACATATAAACTAACAAACCAAAATAATGCATAAAACCCAGGTTATTCTTAAACTATCAAATGTATCAAAACTAACTTAAACACACTAAACTAATGTAGAAAATAACCTAAAACACACCTAAAACATGGTATAAAACCTATCTAAATATGCAACTATCAAATACCCCCAAACTTAGGACTTTGATCGTCCCGAGCAAAGGGAAAACAAAACAAAACTCAACTAACATATCAATAAACAATCTACCATCCTATTCTCAAACAAATTAAGAATTTGATTCGAAATATCATGCAAGATCATCATTATGGCCACCAAGATCACGTTAAAGATAATAACTCATTGGAAAGTTTCAAGAGTGTTAGAAATGTCTAGATTTTCAATCCAACTTCTCACCTAACCTCATCTTCCATTCTCAAACACACCATCATTTAGTTAATATCATAAAACCATTCATGGAATTCATAAACAAGGGCAAGAAAGTATAAAGTGTAAGTGATCTCAAATCAATAGGTCTTTTTTTTAGGTTATAATGTATGGCCAAGGTTTCAAAGGTAGGGAAAAATTTTAAAAATTTAGGCTCAAAACACCCTAAACACTTTGATCATTTACAAACATCCACGACATTACATATAGAACCAAAAATCCAATTTCAACACCTATACCTCCTTCAAATATTTGATTTTTTATTCCATTCCCCATTCTTTTGTTTACTTGTTTTCTTCTTTTCAAAAAAAAAAACAAATACACCCCCAAACTTATTTCTTTTCATATTCATGGGCATAGCATCATTTTCTTCTTTTTTTCATTTTTTTTCTTTTTCAATAAAACTCATAAGCAAACTTCACATTTTTTTTCTTCTTTTTTGTCACCCTTTTCTTCATTTTTCTTTCCCATTGTTCTTTCATCCAAATAGTAACGCCCCAACATGATCAAAGTAAATACGGTACATAGGTTGAAAAACAGGGAAATTAACATGATAAGCTCAAATTTCCTGATGTATAGGTAACAAAGAAAAGGATAATCAGCTCAAAATGGGTGACTAGAGATATATAATACAAAAAAAGGTTGGCTATATGGCTCAAACTCATCCAAACATGGCCTAAATCATCTCCCTCATGGCATGCTCTCTAGGATTCCGCTTCAAGTCATAATCAAACTTGTTCTAGGATTTCTAGAGATCTAATATATCTATAACTTTACTTGCATATATCCAATTCAAACAAGTCATGGTTTCACTAAATCAACTACACTAGACATGTAGAGAATTTCAAACAAAACCAAGATCAACGTTGAATCAAGCACACAGACTTATAAGTTACTCTCTACGTTCTCCTCGAATCATTTTCATGTGCATGTTCTCTTATCATTGGCCATTCAGAAAAATAAAACTAATTGAATCAAATCAGAATTTGTAAGATCACAAGACATTCTAACCTAAAACTACTATATCTTGACCATGACAAGTCAAAAATTAAAACTCTTCCTCCAAACTTAAAAAAAGCATTGTTCCTAATGCTTCTTCACAATAAGAATAAAAATAGAGCATGGATGGAAATAAAATAAGGAGAGGTTTAGAAAACCCCCTTTAACCCGAAGGGTCGAGGTCTCCACAAAAGCTCTTCATCCGCTCCATGTAGCTCGCATAGGGCCCCCAAACATACTTTAGAACCTGAAAAGTAAAAGAAACAAAACTTGTCAATGGTATGAAACTCAAAGCTATACTACAATGACTAAAAAAAAAACAAGAAAAACATAGAAAATAATCAAAAATCCAAAACCGATGGTGTCACACCCTGGGTTGCACAGCGTGCCCCCTACCCAGGTGCCGGCGCACCCCCTCGGGGCGAACGCCTAGCCATTATGGATCCATAATATTGTCCCATCTCGGCCAGCCACGCCACGCAAGGACGCCAGACACCGAGATCATTTATCCATATTAGTATCCATTGAACCAATGGCCCTATATTATTCATGGGAGTGTGAATAATACGAATAAATGATCTCGGTGACCGGCGTCCTTGTGTGGCGTGGCTGGCCGAGATGGGACAATATGATGGATCCATAATGGCTAGGCGTTCGCCCCGAGGGGGTGCGCCCGCACCTGGGTAGGGGGCACGCTGTGCAACCCAGGGTGTGACAAAAAGGCCTTATGTATATACAGAAGGATTACCCCTCACTGTACCACACAATATTGTCTCCTGGCCACCCGGCGCACGGATCGCAACCACCCTTTGTCCACAACAGTGCATAGCACAGTGCGGGGCCTCCCCACGGTTCGAACACCGGACCTCCCCCTCGAGGAGTCCTCCGTCGCAACCGCAGTAACCACTGAGCCAATGGTTCAATGGATTCTCAAGTTGCGAAATCTAGCCTTATGAGGAAGAGGTTGCGAGTTCGAACTTGAGGGAGGCCCTATATTATTCATGGGAGTGTGAATAATATGGACAAATGATCTCGGTGACCGGCGTCCTTGTGCGGCGTGGCTGGCCGAGATGGGACAATATTATGGGATCCATAATGGCTAGGCGTTCGCCCCGACGGGGTGCGCCCGCGTCTGGGTAGGGGGCACGCTGTGCAACCCAGGGTGTGACAGATGGGTTACCTCCCAACAATCACTTAGTTTAAAGTCCTCGGCCTGACTTCTTATAATCTTCTTAATTAGGGTCCTCCAAGGATACAACATCCTTGTGCGCGTGCTCATTTCCATAATAGTGTTTTACCCGATGTCCATTGACTCTAAAGAGAGAGCCATCTTTGCTACGCAACTCTATTGTGCCATATGGAAACACTCTCTCAATAATAAAAGGACTCGACCACCTAGACTTCAATTTACCCAGAAACAAGGTCAACCTTGAATTGTATAAAAGAACCTCTTGTCCCGGCTTGAACTCTCGCTTCACTATCATCTTGTCACGCCATTTCTTTGTTCTCTCCTTGTATGCCTTCGCATTCTCATATGCATTTTGGCAGAATTCATCCATCTCATTCAATTGGAGAAGTTTGTGGTCACTGGATGCCTTCAAATCATAATTTAACTTCTTAACAGCCCCAAAAGCACAGTGCTCCAGCTCGACAGGCAAGTTGCATGCTTTCCAGAACACCAAACGATACGGAGACATCCCAATGGGTGTCTTAAAAGCAGTCTGGTACGCCCATAAAGTGTCATCGAGCTTCAAAGCCCAATCCTTTCTCTTAGTATTCACGGTCTTCTCTAGGATTTGTTTCACCTTCCGGTTACTAATCTCAGCTCGTCCATTGCTTTGAGGATGGCAGGCCATGACAACCTTGTGTTTCACCCCATACTTGGCAAGTAATGCATTAAAGAGCTTGCTACAAAAGTGGGATCCTTCATCCCTAATGATTGCCCGAGGAGTGCCAAAATGTGTAAAGATGTTCTTTTGAAGGACCTTCAACACTACCCTTGCATCATTAGTAGTTGTGGAAATGGCTTCCACCCTCTTTGAAACGTAGTCAACCGTCAAGAGAATATACGTCTTCCCACACGAAGAAGGAAATGGTCCCATGAAATCTATACCCCAAACGTCAAATAGCTCCACCTCTAGGATATTAGTCAATGGTTGCTCATGTCTCCTCGAAATAGTACCAAGACGTTGGCATCGGTCACATTTCTTTCCAAAAGCATAACTATCCTGAAACACTATAGGCCAATAGAACCCACTTTGAAGAACCTTTGCCGCTGTCCTCGTAGCCCCAAAATGACCACCATATAGAGAGGAATGACAATTATGGAGAATGGACTGCACTTCCTCCTATGGTACACACCTCCTAATAATATGATCATTGTACCTCTTAAATAGTAAGGGTTCATCCCAAAGGTAGAAGCGTACATCACTAGCCAAGTAATTCACATAGTCGGCATACCATGGAAGTTTCACAAGTAACCCATATAGTTGCACATCATGTAGAAACTTCTTCTTCCGGGCATATGATAGATCTCGAGGTAAAACGCCACTAACTAAACAATTCACATAGTTGGCATACCATGGAAATTTCACAAACAGCCCATACAATTGTTCATCTGGAAATGTTTCCACTGTGGGCACCCCATCAGCTTTCTCTTCTAGTTGTAGCCGAGATAAGTTATCCGCAATTACGTTCTCATTCCCCTTCCTGCCTCTAATTTTTATATCAAACTCTTGAAGTAAGAGGACCCATCGAATCAACCGAGGCTTTGCATCCTTTTTTCAAACAAATAGCAAATGGCGGCATGGTCGGTGTATACAATCACTTTAGACCCAATGATGTAGGATCTAAACTTATCACAAGCAAATACCACCGCTAGCAATTCCTTCTCGGTTGTGGTGTGATTGTGTTGTGCCCCATCAAGTGTCCTACTCGCATAGTAGATGGCCTGAAACATTTTCTCTCGTCTTTGTCCAAGAACCACTCCTACTGCATAGTCGCTCGCATCACACATGATCTCGAATGGTTCACTCCAATTCGGTATCACCATGATAGGTGCTGATATCAAAGCTTTTTTGATCAACTCAAAAGCTTCCTCACAATGTTCATCAAACACAAATGGAGTCTCTTTCTCAAGTAAGGTGCGAAGGGGTTTTGCTATCTTGGAAAAGTATTTTCATAAATCTTCTATAAAACCCCGCAAGCCCCAAGAAACTCCTTATGCCCTTAACACTCTTCGGATGCGGAAGCTTCTCAATAGTGCAAATTTTTGCCTTGTCTACCTCAAGTCCCTTAGATGAAATTCGGAGTCCAAGAACAATCCCCTCATGCACTATGAAATGACCCTTTTCCCAATTACGCACAAGGTTCGTCTCTTCAACACAAGGGAAAGGTTATGTAAGCAATGATCAAAGGAGGATCCAAAAACTGAAAAATCATCTATGAAGACCTCCATGATGTCCTCCACCAAACTTGAAAATATAGCCATCATCCACCGTTGAAAAGTCACCGGTGCATTACACAATCCAAATGGCATACGTTGAAAAGCAAACGTACCATACGGGCAAGTGAAGGTAGTCTTCTCTTGATCTTCCGAGGCGATGGCTACCTGATTATACCCTGAATACCCGTCTAAGAAACAATAGTAATGGAAACCCGCCAACCGATCTAACATCTGATCAATAAAAGGAAGGGGAAAGTGATCCTTCCTTATGGCCTTGTTGAGCTTCCGGTAATCTATGCAAACTCTCCAGCTCGTCACTGTTCTAGTCGAAATTGGTTCATTCTTGTCATTCATGACCACAGTCATACCACCTTTCTTGGGCACCACTTGAATCGGGCTTACCCACGAACTATCCGAAATGGCGTATATGATATCCGCCTTGAGCCACTTTAATATTTCAGCTTTCACAACCTCCTTCATGGGTGGATTTAGTCTTCTTTGATGTTCAATTGATGGCTTGTAAAATGCGTCCATCAAGATCTTGTGCATACAAATGGAGGGACTTATCCCCTTGATGTCGGCTATGGACCACCCCAAAACGGACTTGTACTATCTCAAGATGCGTAATAGCTTCTCCACTTCCACACTAGACAAAGCCCATATGATGACCGACATAGTAGACTTCTCACCCAAAAATGCATAACGAAGGTGCTCCGGTAAGGGCTTTAACTCCGGCAAAGATTCTAATGACTAGGGTAGCGAAGAAGCTTCAATATCTTCCGCTTTGGGGATTGTACTTGTAGGATTGTGGGCTTCAAGAGCTAAGGCATAATTTTGGACATCATCATGAGAGGCCTCATCTCTAGTTACCAAACTCACAAGACACTTCTCTAAAGGATCTCTCGGTGTAGCCTCCTCATGTACTTTAGTCACACATGCATCCACCACTTCCGCTACATATATCCGGTGACATGTATTCCCCTCCTATGGGAATTTAATGGTCTTGTATATATTAAACAACACTTCTTCATCATTCACTCTTAGGGTAAGCTCACCACGTTGCACATCGATCAAAGCTCTCCCCGTAGCTAAGAATGGCTGCCCAAGTATAAGAGGGATATCACCATCTTCCTTCATATCCAAAACAACGAAATCCATCGGGACGATGAACTTATCCACCTTCTCTAGCACATCCTCAATAATACCCTGAGGGTATGTAAGTGTTTGATCCGTTAGTTGCAAAGATATCGTAGCCGACATTACCTCGCCAAGCCCCAATTTCCTGAAAATTGACAAAGGCATCAAGTTAATGCTAGCACCCAAATCACATAAAGCTTTATTAAAATTCAAGGAACCAATGGTGCAAGGTATAGTGAAACTCCCTGGATCTTTAAGCTTCTGAGGTAGCTTCTTTTGTAGTATAGCACTACATTCTTCAATAAGTTTCACCGTATCATAGTCCTCTAGCTTCCTTTTCTTTGTCATCACATCTTTCATAAACTTGACGTAGTTTGACATCGCTCCAACGCATCTGCAAAAGGGATGTTAATGTGAATTTTTTTGAAAATTTCCTAGAACTTGGTGAATTGCTCGTCAAGCTTTTCCTTTTGAAATAGCTGAGGGAAAGGAATAAGAGTTTTGAGTTTAGGAGGGTTATCCGTGAACGTGATAGAACCAGGCCGGTATGGCCTCTCATGTGGCTTCTCCCCCTTTAACGACTCTTTGTCCTTCTCTTTCTCGGCTCGACCTCAGTACTTATATCCTCTTGCTCTTCTACGGGTGGTGGTGATGTGCTTAGGCTCTAATCAGCCCCCTTTACTTCCTTTTCACTTCTCAAGGTGATGGCTTGGCACTGCTCTTTTGGGCTCACTTCGGTGTTGCTAGGTAGTGACCCCCTTTGTTGGGCATTCATCTGTGATGCTAACTACCCCACTTGCAACTCTAAATTTTTGATAGAAGTCGTTGTCTCCGTTATGAAAGTATTCATCAACTCATCACTAGTAGGCTTCTTATCTTGTGCTCGTAGATACCCGGTGGAGGTTGTTAGGTATTCCTTGTATTGGCATTGGAGAGATTCACATGATTACGAACACTTGGGTGGTATTGATTTGGCACACCTTGGTTATTTCTATAATTGTACCCCCGGTTGTTGATGTATTGTATTTGCTCCTCCAATGCTTCATTGCCTGAATAGCCCAAATTCAACGTCGCCGCTTTCTCAATAGATGGTTGTGCACTTTGAGTAGTAAGTGCAGTAAGTTGATGCAAGAGGCTTGAAATTTGTGCCAAAAGGGATGTGATGAGATCTACTTCATGTAACCCGGCTACCTTCTTCACCATGGATCTTGCCCCTGAAACTACATAGGTATTGGTAGCCATTTCCTCTAACAAGCTAAATGCCTCAAGGGTAGTCTTGGACAGCAATGAATCGCGGGCCGCCGCGTCTACTAGAGTCTTTGTAAAAAACGTCATCCCATCATAGAAAAGTTAAAGTTGTAACCAATCTTAGAACCCATGTTGAGGACATTTCCTCAACAACTCCTTGAATCTCTCCCAAGAGTCATATAGAGACTCTGACTCTTGTTGCATGAATTGCTCGATCTCAGCTCGTAGTTGGGCGGTCTTGGTGGGAGGAAAGAACATATGTAAAAACTTGTATACCATGTCCTCCCATGTTACTATACTATTTGGTTGCAAGGATTGCAACCATGCTCTTGCCTTGTCTCGAAGTGGGAATGGGAAAAACCTCAGTCTAATGGTGTCTTCAGGAACACCATTCATCTTCACAGTGTCACACATCTCCAAGAAAGTGGTGATGTGGATAGTTGGATCTTTCATAGGGGAACCTCCAAATTGGTGATGCTGGATGATCGAGATCAAAGCCGGCTTCAACTCAAAATTGTTTGCATTTATGTGAGTGCGAACAATGCTCTAGTAGTTGTCGTTGATAACCGGTTTGAAATAATCCCTCAACGTCAATTAATTTGGATTATCCGCCATGGTTTCAGTGCCTCTTCTTCTCTTTTGCCTCAGTCTTCCAAGAGTACGTTCAGTTTTGGGATCAAACAGTAATACTTCAAAACTTCTTGCCCTTTACATAAACTCTTGAAATTCTATAAAACAAAAACTAAAAAGAAAATCAAAGAATAACAATAAAATATAATAATCTAAATTAAAATCAAAGCTAAATAACAAAATATTAGTGCAAACTAATAAAAATCCCCGGCAATAGTGCCAAAAACTTGTTGCACACAAACCGCAAGTGAACGGTCACCAAGTTATAATATATTCCGATGAGAAATCGGGTACCGTCTTCAGGGATATTTGCTGCACTATCTACCTCATTTTAACCCTAATTTTATCTAGGCATTCGAAATCGAGTGATTAAAACAGCAATTAAACTAATTAACTATTAACTAATAGCGCAATGTAAATCAGATAAGAAATCAATGGAAATATACTTCACTCTCAACTATGTCTTTATATGTATAGATTATTATTAAATTAGTTCCTTAGCTTATAAGTCGGAATTCCTAACATTTCTAATTCTCTATTTTGAAGCAGAATTAGAGCATATTATCGTTGAATTGATTTAACTCTTTCGATGAAAATCAAACACAACAGTAATTCATTAAGATCTATGATTTCCACCTAATGACTTCAAAGGTTCTCGATCTCCTTTTGAGTCTCACGATAGCCTAGGTTATACTCTCCAGATTCCAACTCAAGGTACCCTCTTTTGGAGCATCTACCTCGAATTTGGGATCATTCGATCCTTGATCAGGAGATCAAAAGCATTATGCACAGAAAAGTATAAATAAACTAAAATAATTCATTAATAATAATTCAATAATAAAAGCTAAGACATAGTCTCGAGTTCACAACCAAAGACATAAAAATAATAACTAATGGTTCAAACATGAATCAGAACAAAGGAAAACAAACTAGAATTGGTGTAGAGATTTTCAATAATCTTCAATACGAATATTCTTTCCCACTTTTCTTCCAGCCGTCAAACCTTCATTCTCTTCTCTACATTCCAATATGTTCCTCTCGAAAAACCATTTAGCTTGATATATAATAAGCCCCCTTTTGTCGTCCAACTCATAATTAGAAAGTCCTCTTGTAAATCCACTAATCAGTTGCTAAAATCGCAACTAAGTCTCCAGCGCCGCGGCGCTAACTCATCCAGTGCCGCGACGCTTCGTTAACCCTTCTTCTAGCACCCGAGCCTTCCACTTTCCGCATTCTAGTGCCACTTGAGCTCAGTTTGGGCGCCACAGCGCCCCAAGCCTCAATTTTCCTCAATTTTATGTGGACTTAGAAAATTTTCACTCATTGTGGACTTAGCCAATTTTCTTTCACTTCTTAACTTGGGTTCTTCATGAAACATCATCTAGGCTTTTCATATGTTGTGTCCATCATTCATGCTTACTTCCACACATCTAACTACCTACAAAACAATGCAAAACAAGTAAGTAACTTACTCTAAACATAAATTGATCCAACATATAAACTAACAAACCAAAATAATACATAAAATCTAATTTATTCCTAAACTATCAAATGCATCAAAACTAACTTAAACACACTAAACTAATGTATAAAATAACCTAAAACATGCTATAAAACCTTTCTAAATATGCAACTATCAACTACTCTAGTTTCAACCTGTTTTCTGCTCAATGCCTCAACAACATATAGGCCTTTCTCAGGATAATAATTCGATATAAAATCAAATCCTTCGGGAATTCTTGCCACATTTATTACCTCATATTCAGTTTCTTTCCATTCAAATAATTACTTCAGACTCTTGAAATCTGAAGATAGTGTGACCTTTTTATTATAGAGGCAATGCTCTCATCATTTCAAAATAACTACCACCTAATTTTTATTCACTCTCAGGATAGTTATTCTCGTGCAGCAAATATCTGGAGGCACAAGTAATTAACCTATCATTTTGTATCAATGCACAACCCAGATCTGGAAGTGATATTCATCAATCACAATTATTTCTAGGTTCTGGAAATAGTAATAAAATTTAATAGTGTGAGAGCTTCCCTATGCACAACGGTCCACACATTATATAACATTCATCTGGTTTAGTTTCGTGAGTGGAACAATTAGCTTCAAGGATCTTTCCACTCACTTTCTATAACATACAACTAATACCAGAGAACTTATGATTTCCATCATTGAAATCAGTTTTAACAGTTCTATGATCACTTTGACCTTCCCAGCATCCTTAAAGATACTATTTAAACTAGTCACGTGATCCAAAAATTCTCATCTCAATTATATTCAAAACTCATATTCACCGAGCTTGGCACTCAATCAGTGCTCTCTCAGTGACTACAAGATAATCCCGATGTGCTATTCATGCTCCTCTTATTTCTTGGGACAATTGCATATATCATCATCGAAGACTATGTAATGGCCAAGATACGGTTCATATACCCACTACATCAATCCTATAAACATGATTGACACATTAATCAAGGTTACCAAAATTTCATAATATCCGTATCTTGTCTTAAAACAGTCTGCATTACACCATTTTCTCGAATTCTTAACTAATGGTGCCTAGATTTCAAAATGATCTTAAAGAAAATTTGGCTCCATTTAGTTAATCAAATTCGACCATTTATCCATGGTAAAGGATATTCATACTTTACTGTTACCCTGCTCAGTTAATAGTAATTCATACTTAAACATATTTCACTATACCTTCTTTCCATATTGTCACAAATGCCCTCTAAGGTGGCATATCAAGGATAATAAATTTTTTGCTCGTTAACACATTTACCTACACCTTAAATTCTCACAATTCCTCAGGTGCTCTTTATATGAAGAAATGGAGATACATGTTATACTGACATCAATTTTTTAGGCTATCAATCTCCTATCCAGGTGGCAATTTTAATCATTCATCAGATAATACTTCAACATACCAGCTCACCATAGGAATTTTAATCAACTGCATGCCTTATTGCGTTACTCTAAATGGCTTTGTATTAGCCATATTCTCCATTTTCTCGTCAATAACTATCTTATCTTAGATAGAAGATTTTGAGGGTATAAATTCCTCGAGATTCAAAATGAGGATTTTCCATTTATTCAGAATATTACTTCTTTTCGGAGAGACGCTCCACCCGACATGAGAGGTGGCCAGCCAATCATACCCACTAAAGCATCCCATTCCAAAACTTTTCATATTCTAAAGTCCATAATTACTTGATGACCCTCATATTTATTACACATAATATTTGCTGACCATATCAAGGTAGATTCTTTCTCCTGTAGACGTACTCAAAATCAATGATGTACTATTATAATAGAAGATAATGCAATCTGTCTACCATATCACCAGAGATAAAGGATCAGGTAGATCCAACAATACATCAGAATATACACAATAACAAAATGTTGATCATACCTGTTCTCAACGTCTTACTAATCTCTGGACCTGGTCTTACATTTACTTTAATTTAGTCTCTAAAATCTGGTGGAGTCACGTTGATAAAAATTACTAGGGCATTCTATATCGACTAACTGGACACTAACACATCCCGTGTCTTTTCTTCTTCTTCTTCTTTTTTTTTTAATTAGATTAATAATAGACAATCATAGGTCGAGATACAATTTACTCAGTCTGTGACTCCTGCTCAGGCACTGGAAACCACTTCTGGTTTTCATAATTCTTTAACATCACTTCCTTTTTTCCAATTATCATTAGGTCGACACTAACAAAATTAGAGTCACTAATACTGCCAAAATCTCAACCTTACTCAATGTTTCACTTATCAAGAATTTCATATTATTGCCCCGACATTTCTTTACATTACTTATTTCTCCTTT
Source organism: Paratinospora sagittata (assembly GCA_035771175.1). Taxonomy (NCBI): domain Eukaryota; kingdom Viridiplantae; phylum Streptophyta; class Magnoliopsida; order Ranunculales; family Menispermaceae; genus Paratinospora; species Paratinospora sagittata. The sequence continues at coordinate 19,379,152 of CM069605.1, forward strand.
TACCTAGAACTGGTGTTGATGACTCTACTTCAAACGACGGTACAAGCTATATCACTAATATTGTTGGTGTTAACAATTTCACCGCAGCTTTAGCTGACAAAAAATTTATAGTCTACCTCACAACCTGCGCATATACTTATAACCCAACAATTATTTAACCTGCCGTATAGGATCCCAAAATTTATTCTAGATCCTTATCATTCTCAGAGTATCCATAGTGATCATTCCAAAAATAAACTATACTAGTCTATTTAATTCGTGTTTGTATTTATGGTTAGGCATGTCACTACATTTTAACAAGATAAAATTTCTCATGCCTTAAATCAATTTCAGCATGATGATAGAAGCCCTCATAAAATAGGTTCTTTAATTAATCTCATCCCTTAATCAGCTCAGGAGTCCTTAACCCAATTTTCTATCATCTCTTACCATCAGTTAACTTAAACTTAGCTAACTTGCTTTATCATTTTCAAAGACTTAATCATTCTCTAAGGTGGTCTCCACTCAGAGTAGCAAATTCTTTGCTACGTCTAATATCAGACTGCCAGTTAAGATAGGAGAGTCTCTTCTCCTGAAAGTTTTCATAACTTTCACATATCTTTTCATTTCATCTGGCTTATCATTGAGACCTTCTATTTATTTTATTTTATTTTATTTTTACTTCAGTCTCAACTATATATGTTTTTACAGAAGTACCCACACCATTAGCACCCACATCTGGAGCTATCAATGGTTCAAGCCTCTGTCTTTCTCACATTACAACTTTGCCACAAGCTCATAAGCTGTGCATTTCGTTGTTGTTGGGTAGTTACTAGCCATATATAAGCTATGTAATTTTATTATCACTGGATTACATCCAGTTCTTTTTTTTTTCAACCTTTTGATCCTTTCTTGATCAGCAATTTTCATTTTTAACTTTGACTGATCCTTCCCAAATCTGGAATTCACCATAGCAGATGATTCTCAGTCAAGATAACATATTGAATTAGGCTCAACATAATAGTACTACCCATATGTATACCCATACAAACAATCATAATATCATAAAGCTTTTATCGTTTTAAGGGTTTTAAACCTAACGCTCTGATACCAATATTGTCACGATGCCCCTGACGTAGGTTGACGTCATGATCGGCACAATGTACTATAACTGTACATACCCTGTATATAGTATATAATACACTGTCAACCTCAACAGAATTACACAAATCTCCAAAAAAAATTTGACAACATCTCCCCATAAAATGGACCTCTCACAACCTGATATACCTCAAATTAAATCCATTTCATTCATTCCACAAATCAAATTCTCACATGATAGATATATATATATGATCATCTCATTTCATCATCACAAGCATCGTATAACCCAAAATATCAAACCAAAATCCATGTTCCCTTACAACCCAACTATGTGATAATATATATATGTAGGATGTGATATATATATTCATATAAAAATAAAGAAAATATAATCAATTTCCTTCGCATACACGTACATCAACAAAGTAGGAATCTAAATCACGTATCTACTCTCGTGCTTTTCCTTTTAACTCTGTACTTGAAATATTGAAGGAAATGGAGTGAGCAAACAACAGCTTAGTAAATATATATCTTGATATGGCTATCATATGCATTTAGAGAAACATGACATTTAAAATCATTTAAAACAATTATTAAACACATGCATCATTCAACGAATATATCATACATGTTGACAACATAAATTTCATGATTTTTCAAGAAAACATTGCATCAGTTTCCACTAAAACCACAATCTCTCTCCTTCTCGTAATAGAGCGGGTACGAACTACTTATTATGCACCAATAAGGAGCCTACGCTCGGACCTCACATTACTAAATTCACAGTCATTTCAAGGATCTAAAATCCTTGTTAGGACATGTTAACCTATACGGTTCATCCTTAGCACATCCCTAAAGTATACTTGATGAAGTATATTTTGATGATCACAAACAAAGTATTTTTTGGTGCTAACGAACGTTTTTCAAGAACTTATCTCTGCACCAAAGGAAAAGCAAAAAGCCAAGGAACGACTTGATCAAAGAACTCAAACCTCATATCCAACGATCAAGATTGCTTCAACTTACGGACTTCAAAGATCATATCCTGATGAAAAGATCATCTCACGTGAATGATTCGATCAAAGGAAAACAAAGACATATAATTCATTAAAGGACTCCAATGATCACATCATAAATCAAAGAACGGTTTGATCAAGCATCGTGACAACATCTTCCGATCAACGTTCAAAGTCATCTTCAACTCAAAGATCAGCAAAGAAGTCATAATGAAGAGTTGGATTTAACGGTTATGAGAAGAAATACACAAAGGATTTAAGGCATATCTTTCTCTAATCGTCATTAAAATGTTTTTCAAAACCATGCATATATCATTATCATATGTTTTCTAAATCTGCATGTTTTGATTTCACATTTTTAACTATATTTCAAATGATATAATACTATATATTTAATTTGAAATATACCAAGTTTTTATTCACAATTATTGAATATTTTATCACGAATAAAAACTGTTTTCAAAGTGTTTTTCAATATGCTAACTAAATAGCACCGCTCTCCTGAACTTGTTAAGTCAGGACGCTGATAACGCTCAAGGTTGAAATGAATTGATTAATCAGGACACTTACTTGTATAGTAGCGGTCCTTTATATTAGTCAACCTTTGAAGTTGTCAGGAAGCTGACTCAGCATCAGCTCACTGAAAGATCTTTCAAAAGTTCTTCAAAGAATGTTTCTTTGAGGACACTGATGGTTATAAGTTGATTAAACTATCAGGACGCTTTCTGGATAGAAGCGCCCTCACTTTTAGAAATCAACTTAATAACTTTCAGGACACTGATTGTCTTTAAGTGTATTTTTTAAATGTCTTAACTTTCAAGACGCTTACATAGTAGTAGCGCCCTCATGTTATGTTTTTATCTAGTAGGACGCTCACGTAATGTAGTACCCTCATGTTTTGTTTTATGTTTTTAAGGCAGGACGTTTACTCGGATAGTAGCGCCCTCATGTACTTAACAGTTTTAAAACATAGCAAGACGCTAACTGTGCATCAGCGCTCTCAACGTTTAAGTCGCCTAAAGTCATAAGTAAGTCAAGACGCTTACGAGTTAATAGCACCCACACTTAAGTGTTCAGTAGGATGCTTATTCGTAATAAGCGCCCTCAAGGAGCAAAACGACAAAGTTGACATTATGCATCAGGACACTGATTGCAGAATCAGGACGCTAATTCAACTAAGGTCATTGTTCTGTCACGTACACCATATCAGTTTACTTTTCATAACAAATCTCTGCACAAGAACTTTTTAGATAAATCAGAGATCTTCTTTGATGCATGAATCGGGGGTATCCTGAAATTCTCCTTATTCATGCTATCTGGAAAGAACCAGAATGTGTATGAAAATTGCAGATGTAATATTCATATACCAGTCAAGCCGTTAAGTCTCAACGTTCATCTTGAATTTGAAATTCAAGTGTATAACGGCTATGATCCTCTAAGTTTATAAATACCAATACTTAGGACCAAACAACTTGCCAATCACTTTGTGTTGTGCCAATACTTTTTGAAAGTTAGTATGTGTCAAAATGAATTTCATTTTTCTAATCTTTCAAAATATTTTTCACTGATAACTATACAATTTTCATATTGAGTTTCAAATATATTTCTATCTTTGAAAATATGTTTTTATATTGGTATCAACTCAAATTCTCATCATTGATTCACATTTGGTATCATTCTTGCTGATGATAGAATTTGAGAAATAGTTCAAGATATACAATCGTACTTGATTTCATATCTTAAGTACTGTATTGAACTATATCAGTGGTTGCATTAAACTATTGATCGTTGAACCAGAAGTTTCCATACATATATTCTACATCTATTTTGAAAACTGTCTGTGTCTTTGATTTACACCAGTCCTCTGTTTTTAACGTCAATATTTGTTTGGTATATTTTATCTTTCGATAAAGCACTGATTTTCATATCATATCATTCATGCTTTTTGAAACTGCACTTGAGCAATACCGAACATTGAAAGGTAAAGGACATAAGGTGTATTTCAACTTAGCATTACCTATTTCACATTTCATATCTTTGTAATGTTATGTATTGTGCTTAATGTAAAGTGTTCTACTGCGTTAGAACCACCCAACATCTTAGTGTTGTAATGTTGTGTGTTTCTAGATTAAAACAACCAGGACAAGTGAAGGTTGTTCACTTGATGATTTCAGCATTGAAATCATATAAGTTTTCTCTGAGCCTGTAAAAAAGAAATTGGTTCATCTTCATCCAGTAAAAGGGTAGGTGTGTCCTTAACCTTAAAAAGGATAGGTTATCTCTTAACCTATAAAAGAGAAACGGTTCTTACTTAGCCAACAAAAGGAACATGGGTTTCTCCTCATCCTGAAAAAAGGAAATTGGTTCTTCCTTAGCCAGTAAAAGGAACATGGGTTTTTCCTAATCCCGAAAAAAGGAAAATGGTTCATCCTGAACCCGTGAAAGGATATGTTTGCCTTTAAAATGTAAAAGGGCAGTTGTAACGGTTTGGTTCTTACCTGTAAGAAAATTAGTTAGTAGATTGAGTAAATCCTAATCTGGAGATTAGGTAGTGGACGTTGGCTTGGCCGAACCACTATAAATTTGTGTGCCAAACATTTGCATTTTAGTCTGTGTTCTAATTTGCATCATGTTCCAATTAACATTTGTAAATCACTTTAGTTATTGGAAGAATATTTAAAATTGACCATCGCACCCAATTCACCTCCCTCTTGGGTGGGACCAATAGGACAATCCTACAGTCAATGAGGTTATTTCATATATATAGAATGTCATAGAAGAACCAGAATCAAGAAATATACTCACAGTGATAAAAATTATATTTCTATGCCAATGAACCTAGTAATATTCAGCACAAGGGATCACCATGACCATCACCAAACTCATTGCACCATCAACCTTTCCAGCATCAATATTCCCTCAAGCTTATTCACCAACACATTCAATTTTCAATTCCTATGCAAATATGAAATTCAAGCCACACTTAATCATCATAAACTACTAAACACCATTCAATCTCACTAACACACCAACAAACATTTGCAATTCATGTATAATTCGAATCTATTTCACTTAACTATACTTCCTTGTATTATTCATTCAAATACATTTCATTTGATCGAAGTCTTCCTCATTCACCACTAATTCTTATACACATTCCATGAATTTAGGTTCCAGCTCAACTTAGGACTCATAAGCAGTTGAAAACGCTACTATCTCACTTTTGTGGCCAATCTACATATTCCCACAAGAAAGAACAGTGAAAATAGGTTTCCAATTCATATTTCCACTAGTTCTTAGTTTTATTTTTCTACTAGAACATATATCAATTTTATTAAAAATATAGAACATTCCTAAAATTATTTTGTCCACATTGACACGTGTAAAATCAGTCATACTATCATTCTACCACCTTCAATAGGTATTTCACTGAGGTTTTACAAGTTCACGGAGGTATCCAAAGTCAATTTTACTCACCAAAACTATATATATAGTTACTAAAATTATTAAATCATATCCAAAAATCACAATCTTGGTACCAAAACCTCCGAAATTCAGTTCTCTACGATTCTATGGTCTCAAACCGGAGTTTCACTTGATTCCAATTCAATTTTAGTCACTGGAAATAAGCACAGTACTATTCACATCACTGTTCATTGGAAACATGTATAATTTTACTAAAATTGTCAAACGGTCTCCAAAAATTATGAAATTAGCATCGATGGACTCACAACAGTCCATTCTACCATTCTATAGCCTTAAACTGGAGTTCCATCGGGTTTTAATATGATTCAAAAGGTCTCCAATATCAAATCTAACTTCCAACAGCTATAAAAATTCCAAATGAACAAATAAATAAAGTCTAACCACATATTCGGGGCTTCTACAATCTAGGAAGTGTTTTTCAACCTTTTGAGCAACTTTTCATTCAAGTTGGGTCAAAACTCCAATTTTGAAAACACCGTAAAACGACTCTCATAGCAAAAATTACTCCGAGAGACTTGTTACATCTAGCTTACATATCAATTTCACGAAGAACTAAACTGAAAATCACTTACCCCAGGTCCCGATTTGGCTCAAAATCGGCGTTCCCACCTCTTTTTCCTTTTCCTTCTTCTTCGTTTCTTTCTCTTTCTCTTTTTTTTCCTTCTTCCTAAAACGTGGAGAAAAAGAATTAAAGAGAGATATTTTTGTTTTTTTTTCTTTTACGTTGGAGAGAGAGAGATAGATTAGAAATGAGAGGATATTTATTTTATTTTTTTCCCATGCTCCTCATTCAACTATTCAATTACTTTAACAACTCTTCATTCACTTCACAACCTCATTTAATTATTTAATCATCAACTCCATTTTTAACTTGTAAGCACCCATATAGGATGATCTCATATATATCTTCATTTCATAATTTCATTTATTTGCTTATACCCCTTAAATATAGCATGTATTTTCATACACGCGCATATTTGGCTCCTACGTATAAAATATGCGTATTATACATCTCGATATACGCATAATTCAACGTATGTATTTAATTAAAACTACAGGGTGTTGCATGCTCCCTCCTATTATTTCTTTGGTTTGTTGAGTTGAATTGATTTGGATTTTCTCCTCTCCCTAGCCGGTTTGCTTCAAACCTTTGGCCTGTTAGTATTTTTCCCGAGGTGGCTGGAATTCCACCACGTTGGAATTTTCTAACATTACCTTATTCTTGAAAGTTGTTTATTATTTTTCCCCTGTTCTTCCTTTGCTCCTATTGCTGTCGTTCTTGCTCATATTGCATGGCTCGATTGACCACCTCACGATAGTTGTCAACTTTCATGATAGATAATGCCTGCCTCAACTCAGGTCGCAAGCCATTAAATAATTTATCAACTTTGTCTCTTTCATTGGCAACAGTCAAAAGAGAAAATACTGATAATTCCCCAAACTTGAATGAATATTCTTGTACTGGCATTTGTCCTTGATAAAGCTTGGCAAATTCCTAGCGTTTTTGCCTTTTCACAACTTTTGGAAAATATTCTTCCACAAAGAGTGCTTCAAAGTCCAACCGCGTCATTGCAGCAACATTTATGTTAGGATCTTCTTTTATTGTTTTCCACCAGCTATTTGCCAGTCCTACCAACTGGTATGTTGCCAAAAGTACTTTTCTTCCTTCAGGAATTCCCATTACTCCAAAGGCTTTCTCTGTTTCATCCAGCCATTTTTGTGCTAAATCCACGTCAGGTTTTCCTTTAAATGTTATTGCTTGTAATCTTTTGAATTTCGTAATTTGTCTTGTCCAGTAATCCTCGTCGCTCCTTGAAGCGTTACCATGTAAGGGTTGACCTTTCAAATGGTGGTCCAATGTGGCTCCCATTCGAGAGTCCAAATAGTTTACAGAGTTCTCAAAGAACTTATTCATCTTTTGTTGTATCGATATTGGTTGTTCCTCTACCATTGATGGTAATGTTTGATCTTCCACGGGTGCGTGAGCCGTTGTATTCGTCTCAGTTGGTTGTGCTAGTGGTGTCATTTCAATCTCCATTCCTTTCGGACTGAGATTAGTAGTACTTTGTCCTGCTCTATCTTGACTTCTGGTATGTATCAACATTCTGTTACAAAATCAATAATACCCAAATGAAATCATCATTTATCTATTTAGGTTTCCACCTAGGTTCTAGGTGTTTGTGCAATTGGGTTTTCCCAATCTTGATTTACTTACAGAAGGTAGTTTCATAAATAGCATTGGGGTATACTTTCATAATTATATGGTTGAATTCGTCTTCTTTTGAAAAAAAATTTCGAGGGTAGTTGTAATAAGATATTTTTCTTTATCTAAATTTTTTCCTTCTGTAAGTTGGACCAAAATTGGTACTTTATTGGTATAAAACATTATACAATATTTTCTAATTTGCAAGTAAGTAATAAAACTAGGGTATAAAAAGTATCCTTCCAACTCATCTGTCCCATTCCATTGAGGTAGGCGATACAATTTATAGCGTAATTTTTTTCCACTACTTACCAATCATGGTCATAGGAATTTCTTTCATCAGATTTTCTAATTTCAACACATATTCTAAATGTCCCATTCCATCCAAAGTATGGCCAAAACTAAAAGTTCTAATTCACTCAATCCCCATCATTCATAGTCTTACACAACAATACAAGACAGAAAATAATAACAATATACCTTACTTAATATTTTCCTATTACTATTATTGTTTATTTAAATTACCACCTGCGTGTGGTTTATTTGTTAAAGATTATTATGTACTTATATATAGTTACAAATGCTCATATATAATATATGTATGTTTGTAAATATATATGTTCTGGAGTGGAAATCTATAGGTATATATATAATCTGGGTGTATTGGTATATATATGCCTTTAATAGGACATATTCATATCCCATTTACAATTTATATATTTAATATTAATAACAAATTATTATGTCATGCCCAAAAACGTTACTATCTTTTATAACTTCATAAACTAATCATGATATAATTTAATTTAATTATATCATAATATAATTTAATTAAATTATATCATAATATAATTAAATTATCATAATATAATTTAATTGTGTTACAATGTAAAGTAATGTATTAATATTTATGTAATGCGTTGGATGTAACCCAGCCATGTGCTGGGTTTTACCCAACGTCGGCTGAATTTTTTCTTTTTTATTTTTTTTGTGTAGCACCATCTACATTTCATCTTTCACTATCTTTTCTTTTTTCAGCGCCTTCTTCGTCACCTTTGACCACGACTTCTTTCTTTCTTTGTCTTTCCAACGTCCCAGCGGCAACTCTAGAGCTCCAATCTCTTCCTCTTGTTTCAAACATTTGTTTTAAAGTTTTTACTTTTTCTAATCTTTTCTACTACCCAACTTCTACTATAATTCTACCTCCTATTATTCTAACACACTTTTATGGATGTGAGATACAGCTGTAGTGGATGTCACTCACCATTTCCCCGATACTTGACCAAGAAGTTACTATACTACAACTTCAACGTTCATAAATTTTTGGTGTGAAGACTTCCGATGTCGCAAGATTTTCACGTTTCGTCACACTTGTCCGTCGCCTAGGTGTGTCTGTTACCGTGCAAAAACCGTCACGCTCTGATGCCACTTTATTTGTAACACTCAATTTGTATTCTTTTCATTTTTCCTTTTCACACTTATAATCTTGTGATCCAGATGTAGACAATTGCAATGTCAAAATTATTTTAACACGTACCCAAATTGGGTGCACAAATATACCAAATTCTCAACAACTTCTCTTTATTAAATTTCTCATTTACGTACATACTTATATATATATAGTTGATAGAGCCACTTATTTTACCCCTGCTGCCTCTCATTTTATATATATCTAAGATGTAATTATATACGTTATATATATATATATATATATATATATATATAGATGGATAAATTGGTAAGCAGAGACTTATTTATATTATTATCACTTAACGTATACATATATATATATATATATATATATATTGTTGAATCAAGCATCCTCATGTCCCTTACGAGAATATGCCCTTATTATGAAAGATTTTGATAATTACAAAACTACATTCTGTTTATAATATTACTGCACATATGACATATCTATTCTCACTTGAAGGTTTCAAAGATTCAATGATGCATGGTGAATGTATTAAAAGATCTCTTGGAGACCATGATCGTTTGAAGATGTTTAGTTGTATAATTAGATTATGATAGGTTGTAGGACCTTCTTTGTCATGTGATTCAGCAATATGCATGCCTGCATGTTTTAATCGATCGGTTGCATATTCAATTTAATCCGACTACATTGTGTTTTATCAAGAAAACAAAAAACCATTTTTATAAAGTCTTTCAGGGCGTTAATGTTTTAGCAACGCTCTCCTTGACTTGATGAGTCAGGACGCTGATAAAATATTAGGAAGCTCAAGGTTGAATTGAACTGATTAATAAGGACGTTTGCTTGTTAGTAGTGACTTTTCTTTTTATCAACCTTTGAGAATGTCAAGATGATGACTTAGTTTTAGCTCGCTGAAAGTTCTTTATGTCTTTAAGTGATTTCTATCTTTAAGGACACTGATAAGTTATAAGTTGAATAAATTATTAGGACACTACTTGTGTAGGAGCGCCGTCATCTTTAGAATCAACTTAAATAAATTTCAGGACATTTATCGTTTGCCAGCGCACTTAGCATTGTTTTAAAACTGTTTTTAATAGTTTAGGACGCTTACTCTTGAGTAGAGCCCTCGTGTGTCAATTGTTTTAAAACAAAGTAGGACGCTTACTGAGAAGTAGTGCCCTCATGATTTGAGTTGTTCAATTGTCAAAGTAAGCCAGGATGCTTACTATTCAGTAGCGCCCTCACTTCATTGTTCAGTAGGACGCTGATGTTCTATGAGCACCCTCAAAGGAACAAAAGGACAGAAAAGTTATTTTTGTTGTTTTGACATTACTACTATTTTTGTTAACTTTTTCAATAATGTACGAATACTTTTCAGAATTGTACAACAACTTTTTCAGAACTTTTTAAACGTTCTAAAACATCGTCAGAACATTCCTCCTTCATGAAAGGATCAGATGATTCAGGTGTTATCGCCGTAATATGCATTAAGCTTAATCGATCCATTTCGGGAAAGAATGTTAACGTTATATTTGAAATAACCTAGAGTGCCAAAATCATCAAGTCCATTGCGCCTTTGTTATTCCTATATATACGTGTTGCCTTAGAGCATAAATACCACTAATGAAATACGAAACTGATATTCATTCAAAACGTATTAACAATTTTCGTTTGTGCTAAACACTTTTTGAAAGTTTATCTTCTTTCACTTGCGCTTGATCTTATGATCTTTTGAAAGAAAAACTTAAAGTCTTCAGCGATGATTGATCTTCATTTTCATTATTTTGAAAACCCACTGAAGAAGACAAAAGCTTTTTGAACTTGCTTTCAGCATAAACTTCATCATACATATTTTGCTAAATCTGTGATCACAAAAAATTCAATCCAAAGCTTTGTAAGTATCACTTTGATTTTGAGTAAAGGGAATTGTCACGACGCCCCTAACTTAGGCTGACGTCATGACCGGCACAATGTATTATACACTGTACATACCCATATACAGTATACAATACATTGTCGTCCTCAACGGACATTCACAATAATTCCCAAAATTTTCAGATATTTTGACAGCACCTCCCCATAAAATGGACAATTCACATTTTTTCCTGATATACCACAAATCAAATCCAATATATATGTATATATATATAATCATTCCATTCATTCCACAAATCAAATTCTCACATGATAAATATATATAATCATCTCATTTTATCATCACAAGCATTGTATAACCCAAAATATCAAATCAAAATCCATGTTTCCATACAACCCATCTACGTGATAATATATATATATGTAGGATGTGATATATATATATATATATTCATTTGAAAATAAAGAAAATATAATCTATTTCCTTCGCACACACATACATTAACAAAATAAGAATCTAACTCACGTATCTACTCTCGTGCTTTTCCTTTTAACTCCGCACCTGAAATATTGAAGGAAATGGAGTGAGCAACCAACAGCTCAGTGAATATATCTCTTGATATGGCAATTATATGCATTTAGGGAATCATGACATTAAAATTCATTTCAAACAATTATTAAACACATGCATCATTCAACAAATATATCATACATGTCAACAACATAGATTTCATGATTTTTCAAGAAAACAATGCATCTTTTTTCAACTAAATCCACAATCTCCCTCCTTCAAGGCAAGAAAGCGGGTCTAACCCTTGTATGGCCGTTACAAGGTAGCCACAACCTCTCATTACCCAATTCACAGTCATTTCAAGGATCTACAATCCTTGTTAGGACAGGCCTACTGACAATGAGGTTACGCCTAACACTCATCCTGGTCTAATTCCTAACGAAATGACACCAACTTGCCTTTGCAAGTCTCACATGCTCCAATGCTAAAAAAAATTATTTATGAATGCAAATTAAAACATAATGCAACAATATATGGATAGCATATTTACATTCAAACATTTCATATATATAAAATGTCATACAAGAACCAAAATCAAGAAAATATACTCACAGTACATGACTTTTCAACTTAATTACAATCACAGTCGCTTTCGACTCCAGCTCCAATTTAAATCCAACTAACCCAACCTGTCACAACCACTCCATAATTCAATTTCATTTATTCATATCTATTTATCTCAACTCACTCCAAATCACTAATAATATAGATCAACCTGAAAAATCTTATACACATTCTGTGAATTTAGATTCCAACTCAATTTAGGACTCATAAGCAGTTGAAGAAACTACTATGTCGTTTATGTGGTCAATCTAAATATTTCCACAAGAACGAACAGTGAAAATAGATTTCTAACTCATATTTTCACTAATTCTGAGTTTTATTTTTCTACTGGAACATATATCAATTTTATTAAAAATATAGAACATTCCTAAAATTATTTTGTGCACATCGACAAGTATAAAATCCGTCATACTACCATTCTACTACCTTCAACAGGTATTTTACTAAGATTTTACACGTTCGCGAAGGTCACGAAAATAAATTTTTCTCACCAAAATCATATATTTAGTTACTAAAAATATCAAAGCATATCCAAAAATCATGATCTTAACATCGAAACGTCCGGAATTCAGCTCTCTACGATTTTATGATCTCAAACCGGAGTTTCATTGGATTCTAATTCCATTTTATTCACTAAATATGATCATAGTACTATTTATGTCACTATTCACATCAATGTTCATTGGAAACAAGAAAAGTTTTACTAAAATTGTCAAACGGTCTCCAAAAATCATGAAATTAACATCGATGGACTCACAACAGTTCATTCTACCATTCTATAGCATTCAACTGGAGTTTCATCTGGTTTTAAATGACTCAAAAGGTCTCCAATATAAACTCTACCTTCCAACAAACTTCTAACAGCCATAAAAATTCCAAATGAACCTATAAATGAAATCGAACTACATATTCGGGGCTCTTACAGTCCAGGGAGTATTTTTTCACCTTTCGAACAGATTTTCATTCAAGTTGGGTAAAAACCCTAATTTTGAAAACGCCATAAAACGGCTCCTATAGCAAAAATTATTTCGCTAGAATCGTTACATCTAGCTTAGATATTAATTTCACGAAGAAATAGAGTGAAAATCACTTACCGTGGGTCCCGAGTTGACCCAAATCCCGCGTTTCTCCCTTCGTTCTTTTGTCTTTCTTCTCGGTTGTTCTTCTTCTCTTTCTCTTCTTCTTTTTTTTTTGTTTTTCACGTTTGAGAGAGAGATGAGAGAATGAGATAAGTGGGAGAATGAGAGAATAATAAGTTTATAATATTTTATAATATCATGGTCATTTATATCATCTTATACTAATATCAACTTATAATCTAATGATAGTATGGCATTTAATAATACAATCTACTTAATAAAGCAACTTTCCCATCTTAATATTTAACTTTCATGCATTAAATCATACTATTCATTAATTCATTACATCATACTCCAATCCACATATTTTCAACCCCATAAATTAATCAATTTAATTCAACTTCATTTGTTTAAATTGTAAGCACCCATATAAGATGATCCCATATGTATCATCTTCATTTAATAAATACCCCTTTAAACTAGCATGTATTTTCATACACGTGTATATTTAGCTCCTACGTATAAAATATGTGTATTATCACGTGTATATTTAGCTCCTACATATAAAATACGTGTATTATACATCTCGATATACGTGTAATTTAATGTATGTATTTAATTAAAACTACGGGGTGTTACAATCTCCTCAACTTAAGAAATTTCGTCCTCTAAATTTAGAATCAAGGAATATTCCTCAAGTGATACTCAATCCCAGAAAATTGCTCCTGCATTTTATATTTCCGCTCCCATGTTTGCTCTTCTTGATACGTGGTAACCTCCCCAACTTATAGTTGAGTTATATCCATAACATATATGGAATCCGAATGACATTTCCTTAACATCAATATATAGAAACTATTCCGGACACTTATCAACTGTGACTGTAGAGCAAATCGGTAAGCCAATGGACCTATCCTATCAAGGATCTCTAATGGTCCAACAAATCGCTGTGCGAGCTTTCCTTTCATCCCAAATTTCATTTGGCCTTTCTGTGGTAAGACCCTTAGCAAAACTGAGTCAGTCACACTAAATTTCAAGGCCTATATACCAACCCTGTGTATTTAATAATATCATGTGGCACCAATAGCAATAACTCCATACTTTCAAATCAACAAGTTGGAGATCTATAAGGCTTACTATAAAACATCTAGAGTGCCATCATTATACTATTATAATAGTTGTTTATACACACAAGTTTACACAAATAAAATAATCCTTCCAACTTCCACCAAAATTCAAGTATACCAGAGCATGCTCGCAAGCATCAAAGTCACTCTTTCAGTCTGTCAGCCAGTCTGAGAATAAAATATCACACTGAGAAGGAGATGAGTACCAAATCGAGTTTGCATCATATATCAGATCTCGATAAAATCTTCGGATCTTAGTCCGACATGACAAATATCTGAGTACTCCCATAAAATCTCCCTATCTCACACATATGCAATATGCTCAGTCTATCAATAGAATTCTGGTGTTCATTGGAAAAATACATAGACTTATCAGTCCACTAATGGTTATACAAATGGTATCATTTCTACCCATAACCCATAAGATACCATTTGAATTCCATCTTCATTTAACACAATCCATATTACCAATTTCAATCTTTCATACTGATATCATACTCTCTCTCTGAATATGAGTATCAATCAGCTGAACATGCATTCGAGTACAAATATCAACACATGGAGTAATAGGGAGTACACTCATACCTGTAACTCTCACTCACAAAGAATCTCCATTTATGGCTAAATGATAGTTACTACTCCAGTTTCAGCTTATTTCTTGCTCAATGTCTCAGCAACATATTGGCCTTTCCCAGGATAATAATTCAATATAAAATCAAATCCTTCAGGAATTCTTGCCACATTTATTACCTCATATTCAGTTTCTTTCCGTTCGAATTATTACTTATGATTCTTAAAATCTGAAGATAATGTGACCTTTTTATAAAGAAGCAATGCTCTCATTATTTCAAAATAACTACCAACAAATTTCTATTCACCACAGGATAGTTATTCTCATGCACTACCAAATATCTGGAGACACAAGTAATTAACCTATCCTTTTGTATTAATGCACAACCTAGATCTAGACGTGATATTCATCAATCACAATTACTTCCAGGTTTTTGAAATACTAATAACATTTAATACTGTGAGAGCTTTCCCATGCACAACGGTCCACACATTATATAGCATTCATCTGGTTTAGTTTTGTGAGTGGAACAGATAGCTTCAAGGATCTTTCCACGCACTTTCTATAACATACAACTAATACCAGAAAACTTTCGATTTCCATCATTAAAATCAGTTTTAACAGTACTATGCTCACTTTGACCTGCCCAGCATCCTTAAAGATACTATTTAAACTAGTCACGTGATCCAAAAAGTCTCATCTTAAGTATATTCAAAACTCATATTCACCGAGTTTGGCACTCAATCGGTGCTCTCTCAATTACTACAAGATAATTTCGAGGTGCTATTCATGCTCCTCTCATTTCTTGGGACAATTGCATATATCATCATCGAAGACTATGTGATAATCAAGATATGGTTCATCACATTAATCAAGGTTACCAAAATTGCATAATATCCATATCTTGTCTTAAAATAGTTTGCATTACATCCTTTTCTCGAATTCTTAACTGATGGTGCCTAGATCTCACAATGATCTTAAAAAAAATTTGGCTAGTTAATTGAATTCGACCATTTATCCATGGTAAAGGATATTCATTATTTATTGTTACCCTGCTCAGTTAACAGTAATTCATACTTAAACATATTTCACTATACCTTTTTTCCATCTTATCACAAATGCTCTCCAAGGTGGCATATCAAGGATAATAAATCTTTTGCTCATTAACACATTTACCTACACCGTAAATCCTCACAATTCCTCAGGTACTCTTTATATGAAGAAATAGAGACACATGTTATCCTGACCTCAATTTTATATGCTATCAATCTCCTGTCCAGGTAGCATTTTTAATAATTCATCAAACAATACTCCAATATACCAGCTCACCACAGGAATTTTAATCAACTGCATGCCTTATTACATTACTCTAAATGGCTTTGTACTAGCCATATTCTCCATTTCCTCGTCAACAACTATCTTAGCTTAGATAGAAGATTTTGAGGGTATAAATTTCTCGAGATTCAAAATGAGAATTTTCCACTTATTCAGAATATTACTTCTTTTCGGAGAGACGCTCCACCTGGCATGAGAGGTGACCAGCCAATCATACCCAACAAAGCATCCAATTCCAAAAATTTCATATTCTAAAGTCCATACTTACTTGATGACCCTCATATTTATTACACATAATATTTGTTGACCATATCAAGGTAGATTCTTTCTCCTGTAGACATACTCACAATCAATGATATACTATTATAACAGAAGATAATACAATCTGTCTACCATATCACTAGAGATAAAGGACCAGGTAGATCCAACAATACATCAAAATATACACAATAACAAAATGTTGATCACACCTGTTATCAACGTCTTCCTAATCTTTGGATCTGGTATTGTATTTACTTTAATTTATTCTCTAAAATCTGGTGGAGTCACATTGATAAAAATTATTGGGGTATTCCATATCGACTAACTTGACACAAACACATCCTGTGTTTTTTTTTTCATATTGATAATAGATAATTTCAGGTCGAGATACAAATTACTTAGTCTGTGACTCCTGCTTAGGCAATGGAAACCACTTCTGGTTTTCATAATTCGTTAACATCACTTCCCTTTTTCCTTCAGGTACTAACAAAATTAGAATCACGAATACTGCCAAACTTTCAACCTTACTCAATGTTTCACTTATCTTGAATTTCATATTCTTGCCCCAATATTTCCTTACATTACTTATTTCTCCTTTTACCTAAAATTGGTGTTGATGACTCGGCTTCAAACGGCAGTGCAAGATATATCACTAGCATTGCTGGTGTTAATAATGTCACCACAGCCTTGGCTAACCTGAAATTTATAGGCTGCCTCATAACATGCGCATATATTTATAACTCAACAACTATCAAACCTGCCGTATAGGATCCTAAAATTTATTCTAAATCCTTATTATTCTCAGAGTATCCATAGTGATCAGTCAAAAAATAAGCTAAACCAATCTATTTAATTCATATTTGTATTTACGGTTAGGCATGTCACTACATTGTAAGAAGATAAACTTTTTAATGCCTTAAATCAATTTCAGCATGATGATAGAAGCCCTTATAAAAATAGCTTCTTTAATTAATCTCATGCCTTACTCATCTTAGAGTCCTTAACCCAATTTTTTATTATCTCTTATCATCAGTTAGCTTAAACTTAGCTAACTTGTTTTATCATATTCAGAGACTTAATCATTCTCAAAGATGGTCTCCACTCAGAGTAGCAAATTATATCAGACTGCCAATTAAGATAGGAGAGTCTCTTCTCCTGAAGTTTCCATAACTTTCACATATCTTTTCATTTCATCTGGCTTATCATTGAGACCTTCTATTTATTTTATTTTTACTTCAGTCTCAACGGTATATGTTTTTACAGAAGTACTCACACCATTAGCACCCACATCCAATGGTTTAAGCCTCTGTCTTTCTCACATTACAACTTTGCCACAAGCTTCATAAGCTGTGCATTTTGTTGTTATTGGGTAGTCATGTGTAAGCTATGTAAATTATTATCACAGGATTACATCTAGTTCTTTTTCTTTCAGCCTTCTGATTCATTCGTGATAAGCAATTTCCATTATTAATCTTGACTGGCCTTTTCCAAATCTGGAATTCACCGACACAGGTGATTCTCCGTCAAGATAACATATTGGATTAGGTTCAACATAATAGGACTACCCATATATATACCCATACAATCAACCATAATATCATAAAAGCTTTTATCTTTTTAAGTATTTTAAACCTAGGCTCTGATACCAATATTGTCACGACGCCCCTAACGTAGGCTGACGTCATGACCGACACAATGTATTATACACTGTACATACCCATATACAATATACAATACATTGTCAACTTCAACGGACATTCACAATAATTCCCAACATATTCAGAAATTTTGACAGCACCTCCCCATAAAATGGACAATTCACATTTTTTCCTGATATACCACAAATCAAATCCAATATATATATATATAATCATTCCATTCATTCTACAAATCAAATTCTCACATGATAAATATATATAATCATCTCATTTTATCATCACAAGTATTGTATAACCCAAAATATCAAATCGAAATCCATGTTTCCATACAACCCATCTATGTGATAATATATATATATATGTAGGATGTGATATATATATATATATATTTTCATTTGAAAATAAAGAAAATATAATCTATTTCCTTCGCATACACATACATTAACAAAATAAGAATCTAACTCACGTATCTACTCTCGTGCTTTTCCTTTTAACTCTGCACCTGAAATATTGAAGGAAATGGAGTGAGCAACCAACAGCTCAGTGAATATATCTCTTGATATGGCAATTATATATGCATTTAGGGAATCATGACATTAAAATTCATTTCAAACAATTATTAAACACATGCATCATTCAACAAATATATCATACATGTCAACAACATAGATTTCATGATTTTTCAAGAAAACAATGCATCTTTTTTCAACTAAATCCACAATCTCCCTCCTTCAAGGCAAGAGAGCGGGTCTAACCCTTGTATGGCCGTTACAAGGTAGCCACAACCTCTCATTACCCAATTCACAGTCATTTCAAGGATCTCCAATCCTTTTTAGGACAGGCCTACTGACAATGAGGTTACGCCTAACACTCGTCCTGGTCTAATTCCTAACGAAATGACACCAACTTGCCTTTGCAAGTCTCACATGCTCCAATGCTAAAAAAAATCATTTATGAATGCAAATTAAAACATAATGCAACAATATATGCATAGCATATTTACATTCAAACATTTCATATATATAAAATGTCATACAAGAACCAAAATCAAGAAAATATACTCACAGTACATGACTTTTCAACTTAATTACAATCACCGTCGCTTTCAAGTCCAGCTCCAATTTAAATCCAACTAACCCAACCTGTCACAACCACTCCATAATTCAATTTCATTTATTCATATCTATTTATCTCAACTCACTCCAAATCACTAATAATAAAGATCAACCTGAAAAATCTTATACACAATCTGTGAATTTAGATTCCAACTCAATTTAGGACTTATAAGCAGTTGAAGAACTACTATATCGTTTCTGTGGTCAATCTAGATATTTCCACAAGAAAGAACAGTGAAAATAGATTTCCAACTCATATTTTCACTAATTTTGAATTTATTTTTCTACTGGAACATATATCAATTTTATTAAAAATATAGAACATTCCTAAAATTATTCTGTCTTCATCGACACGTGTAAAATCCGTCATACTACCATTCTACTACCTTCAACAGGTATTTTACTAAGATTTTACACATTCGTGAAGGTCACGAAAGTAAATTTTTCTCACCAAAATCATATATTTAGTTACTAAAAATATCAAAGCATATCCAAAAATCATGATCTTAACATCGAAACGTCCGGAATTCAGCTCTCTACGATTTTATGATCTCAAACCGGAGTTTCATTGGATTCTAATTCTATTTTATTCACTGAATATGATCATAGTACTATTCACATCACTATTCCTGTTCATTGGAAACTTGAAAATTTTTACTAAATTGTCAAACGGTCTCCAAAAATCATGAAATTAATATCGATGGACTCACAACAGTTCATTCTACCATTCTATAGCCTTCAACTAGAGTTTCATCTGGTTTTAAATGATTCAAACGGTCTCCAATATAAACTCTACCTTCCAACAAACTTCTAACAGCCATAAAAATTCCAAATGAACAAATAAATGAAATCGAACCACATATTCGGGGCTCCTACAGTCTAGGAAGTGTTTTTCACCTTTCGAACAAATTTTCATTCAAGTTGGGTAAAAACCCCAATTTTGAAAATGCCATAAAACGGCTCCTATAGCAAAAATTACTCCGCTAGAATTGTTACATCTAGCTTAGATATTAATTTCACGAAGAAATAGAGTGAAAATCACTTACCGCGGGTCCCAATTTGACGCAAATCTTGCATTTCTCCCTTCGTTCTTTTTTCTTTCTTCTCGGTTCATCTTCTTATCTTTTTCTTTTTCTTTTTTTTTGTTTTTCACGTTTGAGAGAGAGATGAGAGAATGGGATAAGTGAGAGAATGAGATAATGATAAGTTTATAATATTTTATAATATCAAGGTCATATATATCATCTTATACTAATATCAACTTATAATCTAATGATAGTATGGCATTTAATAATACAATCTACTTAATAAAGCAACTTTCTCATCTTAATATTTAACTTTCATGCATTAAATCATACTATTCATTAATTCATTACATCATACTCCAATCCACATATTTTCAAACCCATAAATTATTCAATTTAATTCAACTTCATTTTTGTAAATTGTAAGCACCCATATAGGATGATCCCATATGTATCATCTTCATTTAATAAATACCCCTTAAATCTAGCATGTATTTTCATACACGCGTATATTTAGCTCCTCTGTATAAAATATGTGTATTATCATGCGTATATTTAGTCTTACGTA
The DNA here is from genome assembly GCA_035771175.1 of Paratinospora sagittata. Taxonomy (NCBI): domain Eukaryota; kingdom Viridiplantae; phylum Streptophyta; class Magnoliopsida; order Ranunculales; family Menispermaceae; genus Paratinospora; species Paratinospora sagittata. The sequence continues at coordinate 19,400,121 of CM069605.1, forward strand.
TAAAATACGTGTATTATATATCTCGATATACGAGTAATTTAACGTATGTATCTAATTAAAACTACGGGGTGTTATAGGAATCATATCTCATCTTGTATTCAATTTGTAGTGACTGGTAAGTCACTGGGTTAGAACAAGTGTAGCTCATAGTTGTAAACGGTCTTTTCACACTCGTAAGTTGAGAAAGTGTACCAATTTGATCTTCACCCGTAAGAAGGTCCATAGTGGAGTTTGAACAAATCCTAACTGAGGAGGTTAGGTAGTAGATGTAGGCGCGACAAAACCACTATAAATCTTGCTTGCATTGTCTCACTTACATTTGTTGTATTTGATTGCTATACTTTGTTTAATCTGCTTTCATTATTCCGCACAAATTTAGGAAAGGTTAAAATCTGCTAAATGTCCAATTCACCCCCCCCCACTTGGACATATCTAGGCCAACATATATATACAGACAACCCCCAACAGCGCCAACGTGCTCATGCAACATCTTCTCTTTAGCTATCCTACCAGCAGCAATCCACGCACAGTGCACTAATTTCCTGAGAGATTACGGGGAGTGAGCTAAAATCCCAGTGGGTCTTCCTGAAGTCCCCACGTTTTATACAAAACGTTAGGACACGTATTAAACTATTCGTCAAAGTATCACAAGCAAAACAATCAATTCAATCGTATAGCCATAATGATAATAATGAATTTGCCAGCATAGGATATTTCCACATCAGGTATGCCTTTTCTAGTTGCATTTTGCTCTCGGCGTGAGCCAACCAACACCCAGTTCTCAAGCTTACACAATATAACAGAATACGAACAATACATAACTGAAGAAATGTATAAAGAACAAAAACTTAAAGAATCATTTCCACCTTAAATTTGTTATAATCTCCTTATTGTGATACCCGAAACAATTTCTTTAGAGTTTCACCTTACTGAAATTCCAGAGAATTTAAATTGAAATATGTTTTTAACTAACCTGAGCCCGTATTTATAGGGGTTCAAAATTTCATGTTCTCATTCTTCCCTTAACCTATTTGAATAATTACAAGTAGGCAAAATTACAGTTTTTGCCCTCGGTGTAAATTATCGTTCTGCCCTCGATGTAAATTATCATTTTTGCCCTTGGTGTAGATTTATCTTTTTTCCCTTGGTTGTTTCTAGTATTTACAGGTTGGATAAATTTACCAAATTTCCCTCACACTTTAATGGTAATTACGAATTCTGTGAATTTATTATTTTTCCCCTTAAATTTTCTTCTAGTATTTCCTAATCTAGTTGTTTTCTGGTAGGATTCTAGGGTTGTGGATTTTTATAGTATTACACTACAACCCTTAACCTAACACATAACCAACCCTGTAGGTACCTATAATAGCTCTTAATATCCACAATAACAAGACAAGAATAATCTCTAAAATATACACAAGATATATCATCCATCAAGTCCAAAATGATCCAGCAATGTCTAGGGTCAACGTACTCAGACTCATCATCAAAAGTTCAAGGCCCCATGACCATCACCATAAAAGTTATATAGACATCCTCACCATCTAAGTTAAACATGTGTTATAAATTACATATGTACCAAAATATACAAAAATTATACACATGTAAATACAGGTCATCCACAAAAGTACAAAACCTTTCCTACTCACATCAATGACATCCTAGCTCTGTAATGGCTAGGTCCTCAAGCAAAAATAACACCTTTGCCTTTATCAAAAGGACCTAAAATGGAAGTGAGAGGGTGAGCCAACTATGCCCAATGAATAGTGTTCAATTATGCCATTAATTATACATCAATAAAGAGTCGTGTATGCATGAATAATGCTCATGAGAATGTGAAACATATAACACATAATATGTCAAGCATCCATATATGATCATGCACATTAAAGTCCATCCGCCTAACCACATCGTTCCTTCACTGTTAGGCCTATAACTTGGTCCTCCCATATTGGGGCACAACTTTCTTTTCTAGATCATTTACTCTCAGCCTATAAGTGTAATGATCCTCCTTGGCGGGTATTAAATACCTTATAGCATTTGGGGTAGTTCAGCCTCATCCAACCAAATATTCACTCATGGAAGATTCAACCTCACCTCTAGATTATTTTAGTTTGGCTCTGCCGTCTGTGGGGGGTTCTCTTAAAGAGCAATCCGAACCTATGCAGTGTTTTCTAGCACAAGCCTTCTAGATATTCAATGCATGCCAATTCAAAATACTTTAAACACATGCAATTTTATACTAACCAATACATGACTCTCAACATACAAGTATAATTTGATATGATGACATAAGTGATAAAACATAAGCAACAACTACTCACTCACAACCAAGCCACGCAAGCTATGCTATCCACAACCGGGTCCACACAAATTCCAAATCACTCACGACCGTGTAGTGATATATCCAATCACACATAAATTAACCCCATGATCAACATCATATTCAACACATACAACTCATACCCAACTTCCCAACATAGCCAAATGAATCCATTTATACCATGATTAATAATCCCCAACATATGAAGACCATTCATGCCCAAATTCAAGACCCAAGCCTAATACATAGTCTAGGTCTATTCATGATCATCAAGGTTAATGCATCATTCTGTTTGTCCACCCAAAAGGGGGGTGAATTGGGTGAGATGGTCAATTTTAAAATTATCTTCCAATAACTTAAGTGATTTACATTAGTTAATTGGAACATGATGCAAATTAGAACGCAGACTAAAATGCAAATGTTTGACACACAGATTTATAGTGGTTTGGCCAAGCCTACATCCACTTCCTAATCTCTCGATTAGGGTTTACTTAATCCACTAACTGATTCTCTTTCGGGAGAGAACCAAACTGTTACAACTGCACTTTTACAGGTTAAAGGAAAACCTATCCTTTCACGGGCTAAGGATGAACCATTTTTCCTTTTTCGTGATTAAGAAAAATCCATGTTCCTTTTACTGGCTAAGGAAGAACCATGTTTCCTTTTTTCGGGATGAGGAGAAATCCATGTTCCCTTTACTGGTTATGGAAGAACTATGATCCTTTTGCGGAATAAGGAACAACCGTTTCTCTTTTATAGGTTAAGAGATAACCTATCCTTTTTAAGGTTAAGGACACACCTACCCTTTTACTGGATGAGGATGAACCGTTTTCTCTTTCAAAGGCTAAGAGATAACCTACCTGATTTCAATCCTGAAATCATCAAGTGAACTACTTTCACTTGTCCTGGTTGTTTCAATCCAGAAACACACCAGCATTACAACACAAAGATGTTGGGTGGTTCTAACGCAGTAGAACACTTTACATTAAGCACAGTACATAGCATTACAAAGATATGAAATATCAAGTAGGTAATGCTAAGTTGAAATACACCTTTTGTCCTTTACCTTTCAATGTTCGGTATTGCTCAACTGCAGTTTTGAAAAGCATGAATGACAAGATATATAAATCAGTGCTTTATCGAAAGATAAAATATACCATACAAATATTGACGTTAACAACAGAGGACGGGTGTAAATAAAAGACACATACAGTTTTCAAAATAGATATAGAATATATATATATGAAAACTTTTGGTTTAATAATCAATAGTTTAACGCAACTACTGATATATTCCAATACAATACTTAAGATATGAAATCAAGTACAATTGTATATCTTGAACTATTTCTCAAATTTTATCATCAGCATGAATGATACCAGATATGAATTAGTGCTGAGAATTTGAGTTCATACCAATATAAAAATAGATTTTCAAATATAAAATAGAATTGAAGTTTAGTATGAAAATCTTATAGGTATCAGTAAAAATACTTTGAAAGATTAGAAAATGAAACTCATTTTGACTCAGACTAACTTTCAAAAAGTATTGGCACAACACAAAGTGATTGGCAAGTTGTTTGGTCCTAAGTGTTAGTATTATAGACTTAATGGGACATAGCCGTTAGACATTTGAAGTTCAAATAATGTGATCGTTTTCACACAACAGCTAGAATGTTATATGAAAATAGCAACTGCAATTTTCACTAACATTCTGGTTCTTTTCAGATTTCATGAAAGATGAAAGCTTTAGAAGAACTTTTTTCATGTATCATAAAGAGTCTCTGATAAGTCTGAAAAGGACTCTCTACAAGTGTCTGTTCTGAAAAAAATAAATTGATGTAGTGTACTTATCCGAACAGTGACGGTTGTTGAATTAGCATCTTGATTCCGTAATCAGTGTCCTAACGCATAATATCAACAATGTCGTTTTGTTCCTTGAGGGCGCTTATTACGTAAAAGCGTCCTACTGAACACTTAAAGTGACTACTAACTCGTAAGTGTCCTGACTTACTTATCACTTTAGACGACTTAAACCTTGAGGGCGCTAATGCACAGTTAGTGTCCTGCTATGTTTTTAAAACTATTAAGTGCATGAGGGCGCCACTATCCGAGTAATCATCCTACTTTTAAAATATAAAACAAAACATGAGGGCGCTACATTACGTGAGCGTCCTACTAGATAAAAACATAACATGAGGGCGCTACTACTAAGTAAGTGTCCTACAAGTTAAGACATTTAAAAACACGGTAAAGGACAATCAGCGTCTTGAAAGTTATTAAGTTGATTTCCAAAAGTGAGGGCGCTCTTATACAGTAAGCGTCCTGATAGTTTGATCAACTTATAACCATCAGTGTCCTCAAAGAAACATTCTTTGAAGAACTTAAACAGATCTTTCAGTGAGCTGATGCTGAGTCAACTTCCTGAAAACTTCAAAGGTTGACCAATAGATAAGATCGCTACTATACAAGTAAGCGTCCTGATTGATCAGTTCATTTCAACCTTGAGCGTTATCAGCCTCCTAATGACCTATCAGCGTCTTGACTTAACAAGTTCAGGATACCGCTGCTATTTCATTAACATCCTGAAAGACTCTTTGAAAACAGTTTTAACTCGCCATAAAATATTCGATAAATGCAAATAAAAACTCGGTATATTTCAAATTAAATATATAGTATTGAATTTCTGAAAATATAATTAAGACATCAAAACATGAAGAGTTAGAAGCATATGAAAATGATATATGCATGGTTTTGAAAGACATTTTGAGTAATAACGATTAGAGAAAGATATACCTTAAATACTTTGTGTATTTCTCTTTTCTCATAACCGTTAAATCCAACTCTTCATTATGAGATCTTCAATAAGAGTAATTCAAAGTTGAATGACTTTAATGTTGATCGAGAGATGTAGTCTTGAAGCTTGATCGAAACGTCCGAGAGAAGTGATCTTGAAATCATGATGTGATCGTTGAAGTCCGTTAGTTGAAACGGGCTTGATCATTGGATGTAAGTTTTGAATTCCTTGATCGAGTCGTTCCTTGGCTTTTTGTTTTTCCTTTGGTGCAGAGATAAGTTCTTGAAAAATGTTCGTTAGCACCGAAAAATACTTTGTTTGTGATCATCAAAATATACTTCATCAAATATACTTTAGGGATGTGCTAAGGATGAACCATATAGGTTAACAATCTCTTTTTTTTTTATGATAACAAACAAATCAAAAAATTAAGCATATTAAGCAAAGAGGTTTTCCCTTGAACTATTTCTCCTTATTATTTTTCTTCACCCCCCTTATTTTTCTCTATTTTTCTTCTCCCCCTTTTGATATCATCAAAAAGTGAAGAAAGAGGGACTAAGATCAGCCCTCGTGATGAGTAGAGTAGTGAAGCTCCCCCTTACATGGAGACTCCCCCTTACTTTGTGCATTCACCCTCAAGATGATGTATGACATCGTGTCATAGTTAGGTACGTGAGAATGCGTAAGGTCTACTATCACGTGAGAGAATGATTTTGATTTTAAGCACAGTGAGAAATAGATTGACTTATTCATAGGCTATTTAATATTGGAAAATGTTTCACCAAAAAAAAAAGTAGCCGAGAATCAAAGTCAGAGGGATCGAGAATGAATTGTCAAAAGATGAATTCATAAAGAATTTTTAATCGTGGGCAATTATTCTCCTTAGTGTTTGGCATAAATATAAATTTGATAATTTAACCAGACCAAATAGAGAGTATGCTTTGAGATATGTAAATAAACACACATAAGCATACTTATAGCATAGGCAAAGAATTTATGATATGGCAGGGCCTAGCTATTCAAATTCTAGCAAGATGCAAAGTTTATAGTTTGAAGTTCATGGCATCTATTAGATATCAAACATCACAGTCAATTGATGTATACGAAACATAATAATAAAGAGCAACATCAAGGGCATGTGAAATGGGAAATTATAAACTTTCCATAGTTTAGACATGTGAGGATATACAGTAAGTATCAAAGTCTAAACACACTGAATATATGCTGAAATATATAGATATCATTCAAGCAACAACATACATTCATTCTTCTATTCTAGGCATAAAATTTCAATTGAAGCATGGCCTAGAATGATTAATACACTGATTCTAATGAGAGAGCATTTGGAAGGGTATGTGCTTATTAGAAATTAGATATCCATGAGTTTCATGCAAACATGAACTAGCATAGGAAGAGATAAAATATTAACGCACAACCTAGCTATTGAGTTACCTGATCATCAGATAATCAGATATCACAAGTTCAAAATGAGCATAAATAATCATGATATAGTATAAGATACAAGATAGGTCTAATCATGATATTTATCAGACAGTCACAGATATGCATATCAGGTACTCAAGATATATGTGACCAGTCAAGATAGATGTCACCAATAAACTGATACATGCATTAGACATAGTAAGATTTCATCATGATGCAGTTTATCAGGAAATATGAATAAGATAGCATTAGTATGATGAGATATAATCATGTTCAAGCAAGCAACATTTTTATGCAACAAAAATATTCGAAAATAATTTTGCAAACATAGAAGCAGGCATATCAGAGAATAGATCAAGCAGATTGTGAACAGTGATTAGTGTGTGTAGCATATGAATATGAAATATAACATTCACACAAATTCAAATAGATCAGTCATTCAAATATAGTAAAACATTAAAATATGAATGAGAGATAGAAAGATAGCTAAACACAAGCAAGCAAGCTACAAAGTAGTGAGATGTGCAGAATTCATTGTGAAAGAGACGTAGAGGAAATGAACATAGTGTACACATACAATTTAAGTGATTCAGTTTAAACATCAAAAGGAGTATTGTATAAGTGTTTTAAACAACAAGCCAAAAGATGGATTAAACAAAATTAAAGGAAATTGCTTGGGTTGATGGGGCTTGCAGAGAGGTTTCTAGACATTCCTAGAAGATTATGCACCAGAATCTTCGAAGCGAGGACAAAGACATCCATGAAGGCTATTGGTGCTATGAGCCATGGGAGTGGCAGTGCTCACATGAACAGCCTTTTCAATTAACACTCGGGATTCCTCATTTTCATCAAATAGTGCCATCATCAGATCTCTCTGATGTTTTTCCTTGGCTTCAAGCTCTTTCAGTCGGTTCACATGCTCATTTAGCATGTCCAGAACGGCCTGAACGCTGGAGGATAAGGAATCACTAAGTTTGGCAAATTGTTCCTCAAGAAGCGGTGGTAGAGGTTTTTCGGCACAAAGTGGAGACTCATGGTTTTCCCTGGGAGTAATTTCCTAAGAGGATTCTTTATCAGATCCATCTGATGAAGAAGACGATTGAGAAAAATCACTAGAAGTGGAAGATGTTTCCATTCTAGCTCTTTTCCTAGACTCAGGAGCTTTGGACGCCATTAGAGAGATGGAGATGGAGATGAAATGAAGTAGATGAATGCAGAACGATTTTGCGCTGGCAAGATAAGTGAGAGGGAAACGTATGAAGCAAGCTAATGGGCATTGATGGCAGAGTTTGCAATTAATTCAGAAATGACATATAGTCATGTGCCGAAGAGTATGATTAAAAAAAAAGTTAAGAGAAAGCATAATCATACTTAAGAGGTTAAAGCTAGGTGGCATAGGGATCTAGGATATATATCCTTAAACGAGAAATGCAAAGACACCTAAGACGAACACTAAATTGACCATAGGATCTAGACTCTAGGTTGTTAGACCATATTTCAGAGAACCTTCTCTGATACCACTTGTTGGTCCACCCAAGAGGGAGGTGAAGTGGGTGCGATGGTCAATTTTAAAATTATCTTCCAATAACTTAAGTGATTTACATAAGTTAATTGGACCATGATACAAATTAGAACACACACTAAAATGCAAACGTTTGACACAGATTTATAGTGATTCGGCCAAGCCTACGTCCACTACCTAATCTCCCAATTAGGATTTACTCAATCCACTAACTAATTCTCTTACGGGTAAAAACCAAACCGTTACAACTACCCCTTTTACAAATTAAAGGCGAACCTATCCTTTCATGGGCTAAAGATGAACCATTTTCCTTTTTCCGGGATTAGGAGAAACCCATGTTCCTTTTACTGGCCAAGGAAGAACCATATTTCCTTTTTTCTGGGATGACGAGAAACACATGTTCCTTCTACATGTTAAGGAACAACTGTTTCGCTTTTATAGGTAAAGAAATAACCTATCCCTTTTAAGGTTAAGGACACACCTACCGTTTTTGTGGCGACCCCGCACCCCGGACCACCAACCCCGCTAGGAATGGCGTGCGGAATGCGGGGCAGGACGCTCGGCGTAGGCATCTCAAACCAGTCCTCAACCCTTGTGAGGTGGTTGAGACCCTACGAGCCTTATCCCAAACAAAAACATAATATAAATAGGTACTAAACAAAACTACCAACCATTTTAATCATCCAAGACGAGATACTCCATAAAAATGAACCATAAATAAAATCATAATCCCTACAGTCCATCAAGATTGACATACACATAAAATCCAAAACTATGGGTACAAAAAAACCGTCATATGCCCACATGGTCTATCTAACAAGTCCCAACTCACCCATACTACAATGTGGTAAGTGTTATGATTACATAGTCCAAAATATAATACATCATAATTTAAAACACAGTTCAAACAAAATGCCTCTCAACTCACATCGAGGCCTTGGATTATCTCGCCGGCAAGGCCCTCAAGATATGACTACTCCTTTGCCCTTATTCAGGACAGAAGGACCTGAAAGGGGAAAATGAGGGTGAGCTAACAGTGCCCAGTGAATAGAATTCAAATATGCTATCAATACTCATCAATAAATATCATGTATGCATGTCAATGTGTAGCATGATTAAAAGCTCATAACATATAGATATCAAGCATTTATAATAAGTTCGATGCAAGTAAAAGCTTATCAATTTGAATCCACATTCCACATGCATTGGGGTTACTAGTGCACGTTTATTTCATCGTACCGTTCTCATCCCCAATCATGTTTATTTGGGGTTACTAGTGCACGTCTATTTCACCGTACCATTCTCATCCCCAAATATTTCCTTTTTAAAACCCTCGTATGACAAGGTTAAGTCCCCCTATTAGCCAGATAGATGGGCCCAACCAAAGTCATAAGGTTTTCTCAAATCAATGCATCATTCAAAACATTAGGACACATTCATGCTTTCAACATACAATATATATAAGTGATATGATGACATAAAAGATATAATCATAAATGAAGTCTACTCACAACCAAGCCTCGCGAGAGTATCTAATCACACACGGACACCAAACCAAATCAACCCAATCAAGGTCCTGAAACATTTGTAAATATCCAACCATACATCAATTCTTATGCTCAATCACATAGACATTACATGTAACATCCCGTAATTTTATTGAAATACATACATTGAAGTACGCGATGTATAATACACGTATTTTATACGTATGAGCTAAATATACACGTGATAATACAAGTATTTGATACGTATGCGTCGTTAAATATATGCGTGTATGAGTAGTAAAGAAATAAAGTTATGAAATTAATTAAGTTGGTTAATTAGATATGTAAATTGGAGTTAAATTACATTGGTTAATAGATGAGGAAGTTGGTTTGTTAACTTGCATGAGGAGCATGGGATAACATGGGAAGGTGGTTTATTAAATGGCATTAGGAGCATTGGATCAAATGAAGAATAAAAATAAAATAAAATAAAAACAAAAGAAGATGCTCATCTATGCTTGCCGACAAGAGAAAAGAAAAGAAAAAATAAAGAGAAAAGAAAAGAAAACAAAAACAAAAAAAAAAGAGAACTTGCAAGAAGGAGAAGAAGAAAGCCGAGAGAAAGAAACGGAAGGAAGGAAGAAGGAAGGGGAAAAGGAGGGAGATCCGAACCCGAGGTAAGCGATTTCTACTTTCTTTCTTTGTAAAATTGATATGTAAGCTAGATATAAGCTTTCTAGCGAAGTCATTTTGACTATGGGAGCCGTTTTACGGTGTTTTCAAGAATTTGGGTTTTGACCCAACGTGAATGAAACTCCGCTAAAATGGTAGAAAATGTTCCCTGGACTGTTAGAATTCCGAATATGTGGTTAGATTCAATTTTATGATTTTTGGAGACCGTTGGACAATTTTAATATAATTTACAACATTCGGATGAATAGTGAATAGTAAAATAAATAGTGAATAGTGAATAGTGAAATGAATAGTGCATAGTAAAGTGAATAGTGAATAGTATATGAACAGTGATGCGAACAGTATTTTGAAATCATAGATTCATAGAGAACAGAATTCCGGACGTTTCGATACTACAATCGTGATTTTTGGATAATTTGATATTTTTAGTAGCTACCGATATGATAAATGATGATTCTCATGATAATCTATGATGAATTTCAGTGTTTAAAATGAGAGCTTAAGGGCATGGATAAACGCTCTTGAGGAAGCCCTATTGTTGCTCGATTTTAGAGGTCGACTTAGAAAACCTGTGTAACCACTGTGAGTATAGTTTTCTTGATTTGGTTCTTGTATGACATTGTACGCATATAAACTGTTTGATTGTACGCATGTGATATTATATATATAAGGCATTGAGTTTTATGGATCATGCAAATTGATTTTAGCATTGGAGTTTGTAATGATGAGGCTTTGCGATTCCTCATTGTCATTTCGTTAGGTTTATCCTAACAAGGGTTGCGATCCTTGAAATGACTATTAATTGGGTAATGAGATGTTGTGGCTACCTTGTAACGGCCATACAAGGGTTAGACCCGCTCTCGTGCCTTGCGGAGGAGGGAGATTGTGCATGGTGTTATTGCATTGGGTCATGAGAAGTTGTGTCTACCTTGTACGACCATACAAGGGATAGACCCACTCTCTTGCCTTGCGGAGGAGGGAGTTTGTGCATTGTGTTTTGAAAACTCATGAAATTTATGATGCTGACATGTACACTATATTCATTGAATGATGCATGTGTTGAATAAATGTTTGAAATGATTTTAAATGTCATATTTCTATAAATGTATATAATTGCCATCTTAAGAACTATATTCACTGAGCTGTTGATTGCTCACCCCATTTCCTCCAACATTTCAGGTATTAATTCAAAGGGAAAAGGAAAACTACGTGACACGTGAACCTTCGTCTAGTACGTGTACGTATGCTTGGAGGCAAGAGATTATATTCTTGTTATTTTGATATGTATAATTATCACATACTATACATATACTATCACCTAGATGGGTTGTGTGGTAATAATGCTTGGGATGAGGAAATGTATTTATCAGTTGGGAATTTAATATGTGGAATGATCATCTATATAATTCGTTGATTGGATTTGATTTGTGGTATATAAAAAAAAAAAAAAAAAATATGTAAGTTTGGGATAAAGTGTGATAGTACGTGAAGGCTTACAGTGTATTATATGCTGTATACGGGTATGTACAGTGTATAGTACATTGTGCCGGTCATGACGTCAGCCTACGTCAGGGGCGTCGTGACAATATTGGTATCAGAGCCCCGTTTAGGATTAAAAGCCTAAAAGATTAAAAGTTTTATGATATTATGTTTGTTTTATGGGTTTATGTACGAGTAAATTACGTATCTATAAAGATTGAGTAATCGGATTGTCTGACTGATATGCTCCTTTATCTCTGTGAATGGCAGATTGAAAGGGAAGGATCAGACAATCATGGACCCACAAGAAGAAAGGTTAAAGAAACTGGAAGAAATGATGATAGCTCAGCAGAGACAAAATGCTGAGATGATGCGTATGATAACACGTCTGCAGGATAATTTACAGGGGCCGCCAGCACCTGTAGTACCCGAGGTTGGCGCCAGTAGTGCGGGTGCGTCTGCCCAGCGACTTGTGCCAGTGCAGGAAACAGTAGAGCCACATGCTGATATAGAAGAAACTCGCAGATATGAAGAGGTGATGAAAGCATTTAAGAGACGAGAACCGCCTCTATTTGATGGCAGTCTAGAGTTGGAAGTTGCTGAGGATTGGCTTATACGGATAGAAGCTATATTTGAGGATATGCATGTACAGGATAAAGACAAGATTAGACTTGCTCGATTTAAATTCTCGAGTAAGGTTGAGAGATGGTGGCAGACAATAAGCCGAGCTCAAGGACCCATAGATACTTGGGATAAATTCAAAGAAGTATTCTATAAGACGTACTATCCCCCGTCTGAGGTAGATAAACGACATAAGCAATTTATAGAATTACAGCAAGGGAACATGTCTGTGAGAGAATATGAATTTGAGTTCAATAGGCTAGCCTTGTTTGCCCCTGAGATGGTACAAACAGATCTGATGCGAATGAAGAGGCTCAGGGAAGGATTTAATGATCCAATCCAGAAAGGTTTAGCTCTTGCTGGTGTTCAGACTTATGATCAGGCAGTGCGACAGGCACTGGATTATGAGACAGTCGAGATGAAAAATAAGCCACCACGGGCAATGCCCACATCACAAGCAGGTATAGAGCAGCAAGTATCCTATCAGAGTCCGAGAAAGCAGAGATGGGACAGAAACTGGTGGGGTGAACAGAAAAAGGCAAAGATAGTTGAGAGGCCTACTCCAGTTACTCCTTCAGCAGCAACGCTACCACCACCACCACCGGCAGGCAGAATATCACAGTCTATTACGAGGCCACCGACACAGGGATCGTCGGTTCGGGCACCATGGCCGTATAGGGGACCAGGCAGTCAGAGTGGTTGGCGTTCCATGCCAGGCACTGCGTCGCAGACAGCTTCATCTGCATATCGTCCTCTTTTCACATGCTTTCGATGTGGGAACAAGGGACATAAAGCGTACCGGTGTCCTTTGCAGTCAGCCCCGCAGACTCTAATAAATCCATCTGCTACTGTTCCTATTACCACGCCTGTCAGAGAGCAAGCCAGGGCTGTTACCGAGCCAGATCCAGAGGCGAACAAGAACTTGGTGGAAGGTATGATTTCTATTTGCGACACTATGATGTATGTGTTAATTGATGCTGGATCCACCTTGTCATTTATTGCTGGCCACATGGTAGATAGGTTGCATTTAACTCCTGTTAGGATTAGTACACCGTTGGTTCTGAGTACTGCAGCAGGAGACCGAATCTACCCCAATATGTTGTGTGAAAAGTGTGTGGTCAAATATGCAGATCATGAAATGATTGTGAATCTTAGGGTTTTAGAATTCCTGGAATTCGATGCTATACTGGGTATGGATTGGTTGGCTGCCTATCATGCCCATGTGGACTGCTTTGATAAGAAAGTAGTCTTTCAAATACCAGGACAACCCGTATTTATTTATAGTGGCAAGACTTCTTTAAATTCTCCCACTCGAGGCAGGATGGCCACTAATGCAGAGATAGGGATGTTGGCTAGTATAAAGACAGTAAATGAAAAGGACTTAGGCATTCAGATAGCAGATATTCCTATAGTATGTGAGTACCCAGATGTTTTTCCAGAGGATTTACCAGGCTTACCACCAGTACGGGAAATTGATTTTATTATTGAACTGATACCAGCTACAAAGCCTATTTCAATTCCACCCTATCGAATGGCGCCAAAGGAGTTACAGGAACTCAAGGTGCAATTAGAGGAGTTGATGGCAAAAGGGTTTATCACCCCGAGTATGTCACCATGGGGCGCGCCTGTCCTGTTTGTGAAGAAGAAGGATGGTAGCTTGAGGTTATGCATTGATTATAGACAGCTAAACAGGGCGACAGTGAAAAATAAGTATCCTTTACCCCGTATCGATGATTTATTCGATCAGTTGAATGGTGCTAAATTTTTCTCTAAAATTGATTTAAGATCTGGATACCATCAGCTAAGAATACGGGAAGAGGATGTACCAAAGACTGCGTTTAGAACACGGTATGGTCACTATGAGTTTCTTGTTATGCCCTTTGGACTAACCAATGCCCCAGCCATGTTTATGGATTTGATGCAAAGGGTATTCAGACCATATCTGGATCAGTTCATTATTGTGTTTATTGATGATATACTCATTTATTCCAAGACTCAGGAGGATCATGAGCAGCACCTCCGCATCACTTTACAAACACTGAGAGAGCATCGGTTGTATGCTAAATTCAGTAAATGCGAGTTTTGGATACATGATGTGAGATTTTTAGGTCATGTGGTTAGTGCAGAAGGTATTTCTGTTGATTCTGCTAAGGTTGAGGCAATCATCAATTGGCCAAGACCAACCACAGTGACTGAAATCCGTAGTTTTCTGGGTCTCGCTGGTTATTACCGAAGATTTGTGGAAGGCTTTTCCCGATTGGCTTCCCCACTCACAAGGCTGACTCAGAAAAATGTGTCATTTGTGTGGACTTCTGCATGTGAGGATGCTTTCACTGAGTTGAAGAAGAAACTAACTACTACCCCAGTTTTAGTACTCCCAGAACCTGGAAAGGAGTTGGTGATTTACACCGATGCATCACATTTAGGTTTGGGATGTGTATTGATGCAAGAGGGTAGAGTGATTGCTTATGCATCCAGACAGTTGAAGATACATGAGAAGAATTACCCTGTACATGATTTAGAACTAGCAGCTGTGGTATTTGCATTGAAATTGTAGAGACATTACCTCTATGGAGAAAAGTTCACACTGTATTCAGATCACAAAAGTCTGAAATATTTGTTTGACCAGAAAGAGTTGAATATGAGACAGCGTAGATGGTTGGAATTCCTAAAAGATTATGATTTCACGTTAGAATATCATCCTGGAAAGGCCAACGTCGTAGCTGATGCATTGAGCCGAAAACGGGTTGAGACCCAAGTGGTAGCTTGTCAGATGGCCCAGGAGTGGCGACTTTTAGAGAGAGCGACTATGATGAGTGTTCTTTCCATGGCCCCACACGTTGACATTTGTGCTCAGATGCATATACAGGTGACAGATTCGTCTATTCAAAAGATTAAGGATATGCAGCAGCATGATCCTGATCTAGGTATGTATGAGTCGTGGGCAGATAGTGCAGACAAGGCAGATTGGCATAGAGGTCCAGATGGTGTCCTGCGTTATCAAGGGAGATTATGGGTACCCGTGAATAGGGCATTGAGGGCAGAGTTATTAGAAAAAGCACACAGATCTCAGTATACTATTCACCCAGGGTCTACAAAAATGTATCATGATATGAAAAGAACAGTATGGTGGCATGGGATGAAGAAAGATATAGCTGAGTATGTGCGAAATTGTGAGGTGTGTCAGCAAGTGAAAGCTGAACATCAGAGACCAGGAGGTCAGATGCAACCATTATCTATTCCAGAATGGAAATGGGAGCATATCACGATGGACTTTATCACAGGATTGCCCAGATCTCAGGGTAGATTTGACGCCATCTGGGTAATAGTTGACAGATTGACTAAATCTGCACACTTTCTTCCAATGACCACGAAAGACTCGATTGATAGACTGAGCAGATTGTATGTGCGGGAGATTGTCAGGTTGCATGGTATACCTGTTTCTATTGTGTCGGATAGAGATCCGCGGTTCACATCGAGCTTTTGGCAGGCTATGCAGGCTCGATTTGGTACACATCTTCGTTTTAGTACAGCATTTCATCCTCAGACTGAGAGAGTGATTCAGATGCTGGAAGACATGCTTAGATCGTGTATTTTAGAGTTTGGTGGGACTTGGAGTAAAAGTTTACCATTGTGTGAGTTTGCTTATAATAACAGCTATCAGGCCAGTATTGGCATGGCACCTTATGAAGCTTTGTATGGTAGGCCGTGCAGATCTCCGACTTGTTGGTATGAGGTTGGAGAATCACAGTTGTTGGGACCGAAAGTTGTTATTGATCACACTGAGCAGGTTAAACAGAGTAGACAGAGACTAAAAGCTGCCCAAGACCGATAGAAAAGTTATTTTGATAATCGCCACAGACCTTTAGAGTTTGCAGTAGATGACCTCGTGTTGCTTAAAGTCTCGCCACGGAAAGGTCAGATGCGGTTTGGGGTGAAAGGAAAATTGTCTCCTCGCTTTATTGGACCATTTAAAATCACAGAGAGGATTGGTCCATTAGCATACCGGATTGCTTTGCCTCCTCAGTTAGTCGGTGTTCATGATGTGTTTCATATTTCTATGTTGCGGAAATATCATTCAGACCCGACAAAGTATCCACCCTCGACACATCTTTTAGATGTAACACAGTTACAAGTTGGGGAGGATGCTACATATGAAGAGAAGCCCATTCAGATTCTTGATAGGAAAGTTCAACAATTGCGAAATAAAGCAATTCCTTTGGTCAGAGTCAAATGGCAATTTCATGATAATGAGGAGCAGACTTGGGAACGCGAGGACTGGATGAGGGAGACATTTCCTGATCTCTTTCCTACTTGAGGTACATTTCTCTTTATTTGTTAAATTTCGAGGACGAAATTCTTTAAGTTGGGGAGATTGTAACATCCCGTAATTTTAATGAAATACATACATTGAAGTACGCGATGTATAATACACGTATTTTATACGTATGAGCTAAATATACACGTGATAATACACGTATTTGATACGTATGCGTCGTTAAATATATGCGTGTATGAGTAGTAAAGAAATAAAGTTATGAAATTAATTAAGTTGATTAATTAGATATGTAAATTGGAGTTAAATTACATTGGTTAATAGATGAGGAAGTTGGTTTGTTAACTTGCATGAGGAGCATGGGATAACATGGGAAGGTGGTTTATTAAATGGCATTAGGAGCATTGGATCAAATGAAGAATAAAAATAAAAAAAAAAAAAAACAAAAGAAGATGCTCATCTATGCTTGCCGACAAGAGAAAAGAAAAGAAAAAATAAAGAGAAAAGAAAAGAAAAGAAAAACAAAAAAAAAAGAGAACTTGCAAGAAGGAGAAGAAGAAAGCCGAGAGAAAAAAACGGAAGGAAAGAAGAAGGAAGAAGGAAGGGGAAAAGGAGGGAGATCCGAACCCGAGGTAAGCGATTTCTACTTTCTTTCTTTGTAAAATTGATATGTAAGCTAGATATAAGCTTTCTAGCGAAGTAATTTTGACTATGGGAGCCGTTTTACGGTGTTTTCAAGAATTTGGGTTTTGACCCAACGTGAATGAAACTCCGCTAAAATGGTAGAAAATGCTCCCTGGACTGTTAGAATTCCGAATATGTGGTTAGATTCAATTTTATGATTTTTGGAGACCGTTGGACAATTTTAATACAATTTACAACATTCGGATGAATAGTGAATAGTAAAATAAATAGTGAATAGTGAATAGTGAAATGAATAGTGCATAGTGAATAGTGAATAGTAAAATAAATAGTGAATAGTGAATAGTGAATAGTGAAATGAATAGTGAAATGAATAGTGCATAGTAAAGTGAATAGTGAATAGTATATGAACAGTGATGCGAACAGTATTTTGAAATCATAGATTCATAGAGAACAGAATTCCAGACGTTTCGATACTACAATCGTGATTTTTGGATAATTTGATATTTTTAGTAGCTACCGATATGATAAATGATGATTCTCATGATAATCTATGATGAATTTCAGTGTTTAAAATGAGAGCTTAAGGGCATGGATAAACGCTCTTGAGGAAGCCCTATTGTTGCTCGATTTTAGAGGTCGACTTAGAAAACCTGTGTAACCACTGTGAGTATAGTTTTCTTGATTTGGTTCTTGTATGACATTGTACGCATATAAACTGTTTGATTGTACGCATGTGATATTATATATATAAGGCATTGAGTTTTATGGATCATGCAAATTGATTTTAGCATTGGAGTTTGTAATGATGAGGCTTTGCGATTCCTCATTGTCATTTCGTTAGGTTTATCCTAACAAGGGTTGCGATCCTTGAAATGACTATTAATTGGGTAATGAGATGTTGTGGCTACCTTGTAACGGCCATACAAGGGTTAGACCCGCTCTCGTGCCTTGCGGAGGAGGGAGATTGTGCATGGTGTTATTGCATTGGGTCATGAGAAGTTGTGTCTACCTTGTACGACCATACAAGGGATAGACCCACTCTCTTGCCTTGCGGAGGAGGGAGTTTGTGCATTGTGTTTTGAAAACTCATGAAATTTATGATGCTGACATGTACACTATATTCATTGAATGATGCATGTGTTGAATAAATGTTTGAAATGATTTTAAATGTCATATTTCTATAAATGTATATAATTGCCATCTTAAGAACTATATTCACTGAGCTGTTGATTGCTCACCCCATTTCCTCCAACATTTCAGGTATTAATTCAAAGGGAAAAGGAAAACTACGTGACACGTGAACCTTCGTCTAGTACGTGTACGTATGCTTGGAGGCAAGAGATTATATTCTTGTTATTTTGATATGTATAATTATCACATACTATACATATACTATCACCTAGATGGGTTGTGTGGTAATAATGCTTGGGATGAGGAAATGTATTTATCAGTTGGGAATTTAATATGTGGAATGATCATCTATATAATTCGTTGATTGGATTTGATTTGTGGTATATAAAAAAAAAAAAAAAAATATGTAAGTTTGAGATAAAGTGTGAGAGTACGTGAAGGCTTACAGTGTATTATATGCTGTATACGGGTATGTACAGTGTATAGTACATTGTGCCGGTCATGACGTCAGCCTACGTCAGGGGCGTCGTGACATTACAAATCAACCCTAAATCAGCCCACATATAGACAATAGGCCTAAATCCCATCTAATCCCACCATTCAACTCAAATCACATGACTTAGGCCTCTAATGCATAGTTGTCATTCATAAACCATTCTATTAATCAAAAATATTGATTTTCAATTCTTTAGGCATAAACATGCTCAAATTGAGCCATTTGATCACAAATAGGCATAACCCATAATATGGTCACAACCACCAAATCAGTAGCATAATCAACCCTAATCATGCTTAATTAAACATAAGTTGCATCAATTCAATGATTCTAGGCCAAAAGCATCAAAAGCCCTAAAATATGAAATTTTCCATACTTAGGTCATATTGTCGATTTACACTAGTTCACCATGTTCAGCCATGTATATCACTGATTTTGCATCGTGGGTTCATCAACAATGGCAACTAGGTCAACATAGTTGACATGCAAGCTATTTGGAAAGGTCTAAGTTCATATTCTAAATTTAGGTCTAATACAAGCAACCCTACCAATTCTTCATTTAATTTTCTGTTTAGATGTATCATTCTACCAATAAAAATTTTTTAATCACAAAATCAACCGTATAGATTAAATTATGTTAAGAAACAAACCGTCTGTCCAAAACTCAGCTCAATCCAACGGTGGACCAAAAAGGTAAGGATCTTTGATGAATAAGTCTCTAATCAGACAATTTCTCCTTTCCTGCTGCAAATACTCGACCTCAGATGACTATATCACTCAACCTACTTAAGCCATAAACATCTGCACCGTTCATAATGCAGCCAGATCAGATTTAAACTACATGCCCAAATATCATATCCATCCACGGTAGATTTAGGGGATCTATCAGTTTGATCTAAACTATGCGAGAAATCTAGACTTTCCCACCAACTCTGTTTGAGAGGTTATATCTCTTAGACGAAAACTTCAATCAAGATCTCCACCGATCAGAATGAATACCCATAAGATATGAACTTGCTGACAGATGTTGAGCCCAATCTTACCATATAGTACCAAGATCCAGCTCTTTGATGAAAGCGTTGCTGAGACTTTCCTCAAAGCAACTCCCTCTTTCTTTCTCTTCTTCATTCCTTTCTCTTCTTTTTTTCCTTTCTCTCCACTCATCTCACCCTCTAGGACTTCTTTGGGGAAGAGAAGTAGGGCATGGGACACTTGTCCACTCTCATGCACCAACCTTGACATGTGTTGGAGAGGAGAAATGGGGCATGGGACACTTGTCCATTTTCATGCACCAACTTGACATGTATTGGATAAGAGAAATGGTGCATGGGACACTTGGCCATTCTCATGCACCAACTTGACATGTGTTGGTCTCATGCACCAACTTGACATGTGTTGGAGAAAAGAAATGGGGCATGGGACACTTGTCCATTCTCATGCACCAATTTAACATGTGTTGGTCTCATGCCAACTTAACATGTGTTGGTCTCATGCACCAACTTAACATGTGTTAGTCTCATGCACCAACTTGACATGTGTTGGAGAAAAGAAATGGGGCATGGGACACTTGTCCATTATCATGCATCAACTTGACATGTGTTGGTCTCATGCACCAACTTGACATGTGTTGGAGAAGAGAAATGGGGTATGGGACACTTGTCCATTCTCATGCACCAATTTGGCATGTGTTGGTCTCATACTACCCATACCAACCACATGTACTTTAACCAATCTTATACTCCCATGTATTTTAAATGCCCAATCCAGATATACACCAAATATTTTATTCTCATTTATCCTTTTATTCAATCAATCCTAACCCATATCAATTCATGGTTTAATGGGCCCATGCATAAATAATAACATATGCATTATACTTTAATTTAACATGACCCATATACAATTTATAATGCACATATTTATATACATTATCAAGCATCAAATATACAAATATTAAACAACCATCAAATAAACACTAAACATATCAAGGCAAACACATAGAGTTTAGGCAAAATGCAATTGGGTTATGGGCTAGATGAAATAATTTTTGGGGCGTCACATCACACCTACCTTAGAATGAACTTCGTCCTCGAAGTTTTAAGGTTAAGAAATTACCTAAGCCCATGAACTCGGTAAAGTGCTCAATCATGTAGTCCTCACGCTCCCAAGTAACCTGCTCCTCGCCATGGAACTGCCATCTCACCTTAACCATCGGGATCTCGCGGTTACATAACCTCTGGACCTTCCGGTCAAGTATCTGAATAGGTTCCTCATCATAAGTCCCATCCTGCCTCAACTCATTGTTCCTCCAGTCCAAGACGTGATCAAAATCACTCTTGTACACTCTCAACATTGGCACATGAAAGACATTGTGGACTCCTGCTAATTGAGGTGGCAAGGCTAATCGGTAAGCGACCGGGCCAATTCGTTCTAAAACCTCGAACGGCCCAATCAATCTCAGAGCGAGCTTGCCTTTTATCCCAAATCTAGTCTGGCCCTTCTGAGGTGAGACCTTCAATAAAACTTGGTCACCCACCTCGAACTCTACGGTCTTCCGCTTGGCATCAACGTAACTCTTCTGCCTGTCTTGGGCTACCTTCATATTATGCTTGATCCTCTTTATCTTCTCTTTGTGTTCTTGTACAAATTTTGGTCCCATCACTGCAATATCCCCTACCTCCGTCCAACAGACTGGAGATCTACAGGGTCGACCATACAATGCCTCAAAAGGAGCCATGCCAATACTGGACTGATAGCTGTTGTTGTACGCGAACTCACACAGATATATGTACTCCTCCCAGTTACCACTGGACTCGAGGACACAAGCTCGAAGCATATCCTCCAAAATTGATATCAACCTCTCAGACTGGCCATCCGTCTGAGGGTGAAAAGTTGTACTGAGATCTAGTATAGTGCTGAGCTGCCTCTGCAACCCCTGCCAGAATACCGATGTAAACCTCGGATCCCTATCTGACATAATTGAAACTGGCACTCCATGTAATCTAACTATCTCCGGCATATACAGTCTGCTTAGCTTGTCCATAGAATCCCTAGTGTTCACCGGCAGAAAGTAAGCAGACTTAGTCAAGCGATCAATAATAACCCAAACAACATTATGTCTCCTCGGGGTGTTGGGTAATCCCACAACAAAGTCCATAGTGACATGCTCCCACTTCCACTCAGGAATGGCAAGCGGTTGCATCTGCCCTCTAGGCCTCTGATGCTCAGCTTTGACTCTCTGACAGGTCTCACACCTCTGAATGAACTGAGCTATCTCTCTCTTCATGTCGGGCCACCAATACATTTTTTTCATATCATGATACATCTTGGTTCCGCCAGGATGAATAGCATAATGAGATCTGTGAGCTTCTTGGAGAACATTTTGTCTGAGTCGTGGATCTGCGGGAACCCATAAACGTCCCCTAAATCTCAAGGCACCAACAGATGACAAGTGCCAATCAATAAAATCACTGCTCTCGGCCCAAGACTTGTACATCACATAATCAACGTCAAAGTCTCTGTTGGTCAATCACCTCCTGGACTTGTGTAGGCTGAGCTCTCATTTGAGCACATATCACAATCTGATCTGAAGGGGTAGTACATATACTAATAACCGTAGCCGCCTCAAGTAATCTCCATGTCATACCCCACCCGGACCCGCCTAAACCGGCGGTACACTCACGGACGGGGCGCGCATTTGGAACAATAATAATGGTAACAACAGAGTGCGCAGCGGAAATACAGTACAGACAGTACAAATCTGATTTCATATAATTCAGAATACTTTTGTACTTAAAATGGTCAAGGGAACATACTCCCAAAATCCCCAATGAATCATACAAAGGGTACAAAATGTGGGCCTCATAACCTGCACCCAGTTCACCCTAATTTCCTGTGAAAGATTTGATAATAATGGAGTGAGCTTAACGCGCTCAGTGGGTAAATAGTGCATGAGTATAACAATTAATAAAGCATACTTCAATATCAAATATCTTAAATACACATGTGAGCATCATAATCTATCACTATGTATGTATGCATGACACCGTCTCGTAATGGTTTGATGAACGTACATCGCCTGAATTCACGTACAGGAACGATGCTCTGGATTCACGTACTCATGTACGTCCCTTTCCAGAGAAATGTAATGAATAGCGAGCAATGCTCCTAACTATTCTATGAGTCATAAACCATATACGTCCCTAGGTGGTGATATATATGATGTCAATGCATGAACTGGTCTAGTCTACTGGTCTGGTCTTTTCTTTGACATTTAGACTGACTTTGGCAATGTCTGGTGATCCTTATCAAGGTCGGTATCACGTCGTGCAAGATTAGGACATTCAGTATTACTGTATAAGCTTAAATACCAATCGCCTAGAGCAGCCCGCTGCCTCCCGTTCACTATTGAAAGTTACTGAGGACAAGACCGAGTCTAGTTGAGTCAGATTGGCCACAAATCCGACATTATAACAGTATAATACGTGAATTCCAAGTGTATAGGCATAAGTACAACAATATAAACATTATATGACATAATGCAGTGTAAATGAACAGTAGACATCATAATAATTGAATGTAAACTTTAATAAAAGTTATAAAACACGCAAACCTATGTTTGGTTCCCCACCTTCAGATAAAAACTTCTTCTTTCAGATCTGGCGCTTTCCTTCGGACAGAACTTCGTTGCACCGCTTTCAGATCTGGTGCTTTCCTCCAGACAGCACTTTGTTGGAACGCACCAAGAGTCTTGGACAGAGAGTCTCAAAAACTAAAAACTTAGAATGCGTGGAAAGGAGAAGAAAATCACAAGAGAAGGTGATTTGGTGTGAGGAATGAGAAATGAGGAGGGTTCCTTATATAGAGATTTTTGCGCCTGAACGTTCTGTCATGCATTGCACCTGAACGTTCTGTCATGCGCCTGAACGTTCTGTCATGCGCCTGAACGTTCTGTCATGCGCCTGAACGTTCTGGCATGCGCCTGAACGTTCTGTCATGAGCCTGAACGTTCTGTCATGCATTGCGCCTAAACGTTCTATCATGCGCCTGAACTTTCTGGCATATTCCTGAACGTTTTGGCATGCGCCTGAACGTTCTGTCATGCGCCTGAACGTTCTGTCATGCGCCTGAACGTTCTGGGATGCGCCTGAATGTTCGGGTGTTGCCCAAATAGTATTTTTTTTTTTTTTTTGTGAAATACAGGGTATTACACTCTACCCCCCTTAAAGGGATTTCACCCTCGAAATCAAGTCAAGTAGTGATGAGGGTTATCTGCTTGAGAAGTAGCCACAGGTTGATAAGGAGGCCACTGCATGTGTGCATCACTATATCCATTGATATTATTTTCAGACATCGGCGTAGTTATTGAAGTGAAACAATGGATCAAGATAGGTGTAAACAATGTTTCATCCTGTGATTGATAAGTGAAAATAATTCAATGTCATCATCAGTTGGTACTAAAAAACAATTCAGGGTATTTCTGTTTAATTGTTGCTTCTAGTTCCCATGTTGCTTCCTCTATGCAGTGGTGATCCCAGAGCACTTTCACAAGTGGTATGCTACGTCGCCGTAGTTCTTGAGTGTTTCTATCTAAAATCTGGATTGCTTTCTCCTGATACGTATTTCCTTCCTCAACCCGAACCTCGACTAAAGGGATGATATGCGAAGGATCAGGATGATACTTGCGAAGCATAGATACGTGAAAAACGTCATGAACCTTCGGCATGGACGATGGAAGGGACAGACGATAAGCAAGTTTGCCAATACGTTCAATGATCTGAAATGGACCGATATATCGGGGGGAGAGCTTGCCTTTGATCCCAAAGCGTTTGACACCTCTTGTGGGCTGGACTTTCAGAAAAACAAAGTCCCCCTTATCAAATTCTAGAGGTTGTCTCCGCTTGTCAGCATAGCTCTTCTGGCGGCTTTGTACAACACGAAGTCATTCCTTTACTAGTGTGATCTTCTCAGAAGTCTCTTGAACTAGTTCAGGGCCTAACTGCGGTTGATCTGCCATATCTAACCAGCATACCGGTGATTTGTAAGGCCGACCATAGAGAGCCTCGTATGGTGCCATGCCGATACTAGTTTAGTAGTTGTTGTTGTATGCAAACTCAGCTAGATGCAAATACTTTGCCCATCCGTCATTAAAGTCCAAAATGCAGCATCGTAACATGTCTTCTAAGATTTGGATAAGCCGCTCTGACTGCCCATCAGTCTGAGGGTGGAAGGCTGTGCTCATAGTGATCTTAGAACCCATTCTTCTCTGGAAGCTTTTCCAAAAGTTTGATGAGAATCGAGGGTCTCGATCAGAGACGATCGTGAGTGGTATGCTATGAAGGCGTACGATCTCTCTTTCATATAGTTTTGCAAGTTTGGCGGGATTATCCGTGAACTTTATTGGCAAGAAGTGTGCAGACTTTGTAGGTCTGTCAATGATAACCCATATAGCATCTTGCCCTTTATTGTTGAGAGGTAAGGACGTGACAAAATCCATTGCGATATTCTCCCATTTCCATTCTCTAATAGGTAACGGCTGGTGAAGTCTAGAGGGAAGTCTTCGTTCTGCCCTAACTTTCTGGCAAACGAGACATCGAGCAACGAAGTCTGCAATTGCCTTCTTCATTCCAGAAAACCAGAATTGACGCTTGACATCCTTGTACATCTTGTCACCCCCAGGATGCATAGTGTACCTCGAACAGTGCATCTCAGTAAGCACGTCTTTACGAACCGCAGGATCGTTTGGTAGACAGAGACGTTTTTTATAGAAAACGGCCCCGTCGTCTGAGACCAACCAATGAGGACAGTCCTGGCCGGTGAGTAGAAGTTCTCGTTTCTCCATTAACATAGAGTCATTGGCTTGAGCGGCTGAAATCTTTCGAACGAGCTCAGAGTTGACTGATAATTGAGAGAGTCGTGGTCTTGATCCCTCTATGTTCAGTTGTAGGTTAATGTTCTCCAACTTTGTAGCCAACTTCCCCATTTCGTAGTTAAGAGTGCAAGCAACATAAGATTTTCTACTCAGGGCATCGGCCACAACATTAGCCTTTCCGGGATGGTACTGGGCGTTGCCCAAATAGTAATTTTTTTTTGTGAAATACAGGGTGTTACACTCCACTCATGAGATATCTGGCATGCTACCATAACTGTCTCTACCCGCTTCCTGCTCAACGCATCAGCCACTACTTTGGCTTTACCTGGGTGGTATTCCAATGTAAAATCATAGTCTTTGAGGAGCTCTAACCACCTTCTCTGCCCCATGTTCAATTCCTTCTAAGAGAACAAGTACTTGAAGCTCTTATGGTCAGAATACAAAGTGAATCTCTCACCATAGAGATAATGCCTCAAAATCTTCAAAGCAAAAACCACTGCGGCCAGTTCTAAGTCATGAACAGGATAGTTCTTTTCATGCACCTTCAACTGCCTCGATGCATAAGCAATGACCCTATCCTTCTGCATCAAAATGCAACCCAAGCCGATACAAGAGGCATCAGTGTAGATAACTAACTTCTGATCAGGCTCTGGCAAAATCAACACTGGCGTAGATGTCAATATTTTCTTCAGCTCTAAAAAGGCATTCTCACACTCCTCAGTCCATACAAAGGGCACATCTTTCTGGGCGAGCCTAGTCATAGGCGTAGCTATCTTGTAAAATCCCTGAATGAATCTCCTATAGTAACCAGCTAACCCAAGAAAGCTTCTGATCTCGGTCACTGTGGTAGGGCTAGGCCAACTAATAATGGCTTCAACCTTAGACGGATCAACTAAAATCCCCTCATAACTCACTACATGACCAAAGAACATCACTTAGGTGATCCAAAACTCGCACTTGCTCAGCTTTGGATATA
The DNA here is from genome assembly GCA_035771175.1 of Paratinospora sagittata. NCBI lineage: Eukaryota > Viridiplantae > Streptophyta > Magnoliopsida > Ranunculales > Menispermaceae > Paratinospora > Paratinospora sagittata. The sequence continues at coordinate 19,426,880 of CM069605.1, forward strand.
GCCTATTCTCTCTTAGAGTCTGCAAGGTCACTCTGAGGTGTTCCTCATGCTCAGCCCGAGTATTGGAATACACCAATATGTCATCAATGAAGACGATGACAAACTTATCCAGATACTGCCTAAAGACCCTCTGCATCAGGTCCATGAACATCGCCGGTGCATTAGTCACACCAAATGGCATCACAAGGAACTCATAATGTCCATAGCGGGTTCTGAATGTTGTCTTAGGCACATCCTCCTCCCTGATCCTCAGCTGATGATACCCGGAGCGCAAATCAATCTTCGAAAAATACCTCTCTCCCTCAACTGATCAAACAAGTCATCAATCCTTGGGAGATGATACTTGTTCTTGATGGTCACCCTGTTCAATTGGCGATAGTCGATGCACAACCGCAAGCTCCCATTTTTTTTTTCACAAAAAGAACAAGAGCTCCCCAAGGTGACACGCTCGGGCAAATAAAGCCCTTAGCCAATAACTCCTCGAGCTGTTTCTGCAACTCTCTCAACTCAGCTGGCGCCATTCTATATGGTGCCATGGAGATAGGCTTCGTGCCAGAGACTAATTCAATAATGAAATCGATCTCTCGCTTCGGTGGTAATCCTGGAAGATCCGCAGGGAACACATCTGGAAAGTCCCTAACAATGGCAATATCCTCAAGTATCACCTCACTAGTCTCTTCCTCATCAGGTACTAACCCAGCCAAAATCTCCCTATCTCCATCAGTCACAAATCTACCCCTTGTGACTGTCTAGTCTGAAGCTCTACCCTGTAGTGTAAACACTGGGTGTCCGGGTAACTGAAAAATGATTCTCTTCGTGAAAAAGTCGACAACTGCATGATAAGGCGCAAGCCAATCCATCCCTAGAATTGCATCAAACTATAAAAAAACTTTAGGACTCGAAAGTTAACAGGCATATCAACATCACCAATCTGAACCACACACTGGCTACAGATCATGTTCGGGTAGATCCTCTCCCCAGCTACAGTACCCACCACTAACCATGTACTAGCCCTAATGGGAGTCAAATGCAAACTATCTACCATACGTCCAGATATGAATGATAATGAAGACCCAACATCAAATAATACATGCATAGAAGCACCACAAATAATAAGAGTACCTTCCACCAAAGTCCTGGATGCTGTTGGGTCTGGCTCAGTAGCTGCCTTCGTTGTCTCTCTGGCATTGGACTGCTGCACAAATCCCTGAGCCCTCTGAAAACTCGGACACTCTGACTTCCTATGCCCAGCCTGCCCACATTGATAACATAAGAACGGAGCCCTGGGTGCAGATGATCCAGTCTGGGATGACACCACATAGCCTCCTCGGCCTCTACCTCGGCGTCGACCAACAGTCTGTGGGAATGGGGGTCTCGGTGCCTGAATGGGAATCGAGATAGGAGAGGAAACCACTGGTGAGGCCATCACACCAGTCTGAATCTGGGATGCCCCAGTCTGAGCACCCTCGGACTGTGCTCCTCCATAAAAGTTTCTCTTCTTTCCCCATTTTCCCTTCTTCCATGGAGTCTGAAACTGTCCCCCAGATTCTGCCTGTGAAGTCTGTACACTCGGAGCTGCCCGTGTAGACATACCATCAACCTGCTCAGCCAACTCATACTATTTGGCCCTCTGGACCACTGTGGCAAAATCAGTCATCTTCGTCACAGACAAGGCCTATCGGATCGCAGACCTTAGGTTTAAAGAGAACCTCATAATCTTGTCACCCGGTGTCTGAACTAACCCAGGGGCATAAACTGCGAGTTGCCTTAATCTGAGCTCGTACTCCCTGACTGACGTGGTGCCCTGACCGAGATTCAGAAACTCGAGTTGCTTAGCCTGCCTCTCAGTTTCTGGAATGTAAGCCTGTAAGAACAACCGTTTGAAGGTGTTCCAACTCTTCACTGTCCCCTGTGTATCCAACACTGAAAGCCACCAGCCTTCTGCATCACTCTCTAGTGTGTGAGCAGCACATAGGACCTGAGACTCCTCATCAAGCTCTAAGGAGCGACTGATCTTCTCGACATTCTTCAGCCAATCTTCGGCCTTCTTCAAGTTAACCCCACCAGTGAATTCCTTAGGCTTTAGCTTCATGAACTTCTCTAGCAGTCTGATCCGTCGATTAGTGGGGTTCTCCACAACAGTAGGAGTTGGTGTAGGCATAGGCTGAGGTACAACCATCTGAGGTCCTGCTGCACCAACAGCTCCACTAGCCTGGGGTTGGTGGTCCGGGGTGCGGGGTCGCCACAGTTGGTATTAGAGACTGATTTTACTAGGTTTGGTCTATGTATTGGACTTAGATGACTTTGACCTAAGAATTTGTTGAGAGGTTTAGGTGATTAAAAAGCTTAAAGGAACTAACTTAAAAGCCTTATTATCATATTTTCTGTGTGTATTATATGATATGGGTAGTTATGAGGCTTTGTTAATGTTTTAAATTCTTTAATGTGTGATTGTTGCTCGTATTTCTACTTCTCAGTGTCATGAGGAGGAGCGAGAGATTGGGGCAGCCACATACAGGGCCATCCGATGATAACCGGATGGGGAGGATGGAGGAAATCATTCAGGCACAGGGCCGCTTGATGGCAGGCCAGACTGCACAGATACAGGCGTTGGTGCAGCAGGTTGAGGCAATTGCTCGACAGTCACCTCAAACAATAGCTCAAGAGGCAGGCACTAGTGGGGCCGCTAGGAATGGCGTGCGGAATGCCGGGGCGGGACGCCAGGTGTACGAATCTCAAACCAGTCCTCAACCCTCGTGAGGTGGTTGAGACCTTACGAGCCTTATCCCAAACAACGACAAAGTATAAATAGGTACTAAACAAAACTACCAACCATTTTAATCATCCAAGACGAGATACTCCATAAAAATTAACCATAAATAAAATCATAATCCCTACAGTCCATCAAGATTAACATACACATAAAGTCCAAAACTATGGGTACAAAAAAACCATCATATGCCCACATGGTCTATCTAAGAAGTCCCAACTCACCCATACTACAATGTGGTAAGTGTTATAATTACATAGTCCAAAATATAATACATCATAATTTAAAACACAGTTCAAACAAAATGCCTCTCAACTCACATCGAGGCCTTAGATTCTCTTGCCGGCAAGGACCTCAAGATATGACTACTCCTTTGCCCTTATTCAGGACAGAAGGACCTGAAAGAGGAAAATAAGGGTGAGCCAACAGTGCCCAATGAATAGAATTCAAATATGCTATCAATACTCATCAATAAATATCATGTACGCATGTCAATGTGTAGCATGATTAAAAGCTCATAACATATAGATATCAAGCATTTATAATAAGTTCGATGCAAGTAAAAGCTTATCAATTTGGATCCACATTCCACATGCATTGGGGTTACCAGTGCACGTCTATTTCATCGTACCATTCTCATCCCCAATCATGTTTATTTGGGGTTACTAGTGCATGTCTATTTCACCATACCGTTCTCAACCCCAAAACCCTCCTATGACAAGGTTAAGTCCCCCTATTAGCCAGATAGATGGGCCCAACCAAAGTCATAAGGTTTTCTCAAATCAATGCATCATTCAAAACATTAGGACACATTCATGCTTTCAACATACAATATATATAAGTGATATGATGACATAAAAGATATAATCATAAATGAAGTCTACTCACAACCAAGCCTCGCGAGAGTATCTAACCACACACGGACACCAAACCGAATCAACCCAATCGAGGTCCTGAAACATTTGTAAATATCCAACCATACATCAATTCCTATGCTCAATCACATAGACATTACAAATCAACCCTAAATCAGCCCACATATAGACAATAGGCCTAAATCCCATCTAATCCCACCATTCAACTCAAATCACATGACTTAGGCCTCTAATGCGTAGTTGTCATTCATAAACCATTCTATTAATCAAAAATATTGATTTTCAATTCCTTAGGCATAAACATGCTCAAATTGGGCCATTTGATCACAAGTAGGCATAACCCATAATATGGTCACAACCACAAAATCATTAGCATAATCAACCCTAATCATGCTTAATTAAACATAAGTTGCATCAATTCAATGATTCTAGGCCAAAAGCATCAAAAGCCCTAAAATATGAAATTTTCTATACTTAGGCCATATTGTCGATTTACACTAGTTCACCATGTTCAGCCATGTATATCACTGATTTTGCATCATGGGTTCATCAACAATGGCAACTAGGTCAACATAGTTGACATGCAAGCTATTCGGAAAGGTCTACGTTCATATTCTAAATTTAGGTCTAATACAAGCAACCCTACCAATTCTTCATTTAATTTTCTGTTCAGATGTATCATTCTACCAATAGAAATATATTAATCACAAAATCAACCGTATAGATTAAATTATGTTAAGAAACAAACCGTCTGTCCAAAACTCAGCTCAATCCAACGGTGGACCAAAAAGGTAAGGATCTTTGATGAACAAGTCTCTAATCAGACAATTTCTCCTTTCCTGCTGCAAATACTCGACCTCAGATGACTATATCACACAACCTACTTAAGCATAAACATCTCCACCGTTCATAATGCAGCCAGATCAGATTTAAACTACATGCCCAAATATCATATCCATCCAACGGTAGATTTAGGGGATCTATTAGTTTGATCTAAACTATGCGAGAAATCTAGACTTTCCGACCAACTCTGTTTGAGAGGTTATATCTCTTAGACGAAAACTTCAATCAAGATCTCCACCGATCAGAATGAATACCCATAAGATATGAATTTGCTGACAGATGTTGAGCCCAATCTTACCATATAGTACCAAGATCCAGCTCTTTGATGAAAGCGTTGCTGAGACTTTCCTCAAAGCAACTCCCTCTTTCTTTCTCTTCTTCATTCCTTTCTCTTCTGTTTTTCCTTTCTCTCCACTCATCTCACCCTCTAGGACTTCTTTGGGGAAGAGAAGTAGGGCATGGGACACTTGTCCACTCTCATGCACCAACCTTGACATGTGTTGGAGAGGAGAAATGGGGCATGGGACACTTGTCCATTTTCATGCACCAACTTGACATGTATTGGATAAGAGAAATGGGGCATGGGACACTTGTCCATTCTCATGCACCAACTTGACATGTGTTGGTCTCATGCACCAACTTGACATGTGTTGGAGAAAAGAAATGGGGCATGGGACACTTGTTCATTCTCATGCACCAATTTAACATGTGTTGGTCTCATGCACCAACTTAACATGTGTTGGTCTCACGCACCAACTTAACATGTGTTAGTCTCATGCACCAACTTGACATGTGTTGGAGAAAAGAAATGGGGCATGGGACACTTGTCCATTATCATGCATCAACTTGACATGTGTTGGTCTCATGCACCAACTTGACATGTGTTGGAGCAGAGAAATGGGGTATGGGACACTTGTCCATTCTCATGCACCAATTTGGCATGTGTTGGTCTCATACTACCCATACCAACCACATGTACTTTAACCAATATTATGCTCCCATGTATTTTAAATGCCCAATCCAGAAATACACCAAATATTTTATTCTCATTTATCCTTTTATTCAATCAATCCTAACCCATATCAATTCATGGTTTAATGGGCCCATGCATAAATAATAACATATGCATTATACTTTAATTTAACATGACCCATATACAATTTTTAATGCACATATTTATATACATTATCAAGCATCAAATATACAAATATTAAACAACCATCAAATAAACACTAAACATATCAAGGCAAACACATAGAGTTTAGGCAAAATGCAATTGGGTTATGGGCTAGATGAAATAATTTTTGGGGCGTCACATCACACCTACCTTAGAATGAACTTCGTCCTCGAAGTTTTAAGGTTAAGAAATTACCTAAGCCCATGAACTCGGTAAAGTGCTCAATCATGTAGTCCTCACGTTCCCAAGTAACCTGCTCCTCGCCATGGAACTGCCATCTCACCTTAACCATCGGGATCTCGCGGTTACATAACCTCTGGACCTTCCAGACAAGTATCTGAATAGGTTCCTCATCATAAGTCCCATCCTGCCTCAACTCATTGTTCCTCCAGTCCAAGACGTGATCAAAATCACTTTGAAAAAATGATGTTCAAAAGGTTTTAATCATAATTTCAATGAGATTTGAATGATTTAAATATTATTAATCTTATATCAATATGTTTTGCGTCAATGAACTGGTTCTTCAGTGTCAAAATATTAATTTTTCAAAAATAAGGCTATCCAGCAATTGGCCAAAATTTTCCAGAAGGCACTAGCGCACTATCAGTGTTGATAGCACGCTGATAGGGTTCAATAATAAAACATTTGTTTTTCTGGAAAATTATCTATAGCGCGTTATCCCCTTTGATAACTCGTTATAAAGCTGTTGCAGTGATCTTTCCATTTCTAGTGAGATGGGCGATAGCGCACTATTGGCCTTGATAACAAGCTATCGGAAAGTCTGAAAAACTCGAGCTCACGGGTTTGTGTGTATCGACCTGCTATAGCCTGCTAAAAGAGAACATGATACACAACCCAATAGCACGCTATCCACGTCTGAGACAAAAATCTGATATTTCTAACGAGAAAAATTTGCACACTTATGCTTGCTCGATTTTGCTATTCCTTGCACAGTTTTGCCAGGTTATCTTTATTGAAATATTCTCTACTAACACCTAGATGATTCCCATTGTCTCGCACGCCCAAAACAAGTTTAGATTGAACAATGTTTTGAATTCAAATCGTTTTGTACTCTCTTGCTCTTTAACCTGCAACTTCTAATTTTATAAAACACTCATTCTCTGATTTTCAAAAATACAACACACATGATTTTTTCAAGTTAGATTGAGCTTTCCAAAGAGTTTTCCAAGAGAAGAAGCCTTCAATTGAATCAAAATTGCAATCTGTCTTGATGATAACGTCATTGTTCAGCAAGTTCTTCATTTTATTCCTTTTGTGCTTAGATTTGCAGAGGCTATCATTTGTTTTAAACTGTAAGTATATGAAGTTGTCTCGGAAAGATAACACATAAAAAACGATCACATCACCTGTATTGCATCAAGAACACATCAAACAATAGCTTTCGAAGTCTACAAAAGATCAAGCTCGAAGAACGAAGACATATCTCATGTCTAATGCATTAGTTTGATCTTTGGTGTGTTGGGTAAAATCTTGATCAATCTCAGCACTAAAACTCTGAATATTGCAAAGTCTTCAAAATCACTTCGATATAGTATTTCATTTTGAAAAAATGATGTTCGAAAGGTTTTAATCATAATTTCAATGAGATTTGAATGATTTAAATATTATTAATCTTATATCAATACGTTTTGTGTCAATGAACTGGTTCTTCAGTGTCAAAATATTAATTTTTCAAAAATAAGGCTATCCAGCAATTGGCCAAAATTTTCTAGAAGGCACTAGCGCACTATCAGTGTTTATAGCACGCTGATAGGGTTCTATAATAAAACATATGTTTTTCTGGAAAATAATCTATAGCGCGCTATCCCCTTTGATAACTCGTTATAAAGCTGTTGCAGTGATCTTTTCATTTTTAGTGAGATGGGCAATAGCGCGCTATAGGCCTTCATAACACGCTATCGGAAAGTCTGAAAAACTTGAGCTAACGGGTTTGTGTATATCGACCTACTATAGCCTGCTAAAAGAGAACATGATACATAACCCAGTAGCCCGCTATTCACGTCTGAGACAAAAATCTGATATTTCAGACGAGAAAAATTTGGGCACTTATGCTCGCTCGATTTTGCTATTCCTTACACAGTTTTGCCAGGTTATCTTTATTGAAATATTCTCTACTAACACCTAGATGATTCCCATTGTCTCGCACACTCAAAACAACTTTAAATTGAACAACGTTTTGAATTCAAATCATTTTGTACTCTCTTGCTCTTTAACCTGCAACTTCTAATTTTATAAAACACTCATTCTCTGATTTTCAAAAATACAACACTCATGATTTTTGCAAGTTAGATTGAGCTTTCCAAAGAGTTTTCCAGGAGAAGAAGCCTCGAATTGAATCAAAATTGCAATCTGTCTTGATGATAACGTCATTGTTCAGCAAGTTCTTCATTTTATTCCTTTTGTGCTTAGATTTGCAGAGGCTATCATTTGTTTTAAACTGTAAGTATATGAAGTGGTCTCGGTAAGATAACACATAAAAAATGATCACATCACCTGTATTGCATCAAGAACACATCAAACAATAGCTTTCGAAGTCTACAAAAGATCAAGCTCGAAGAACGAACACATATCTCATGTCTAATGCATTAGTTTGATCTTTGGTGTGTAGGGTAAAATTTGGATCAATCTCAGCACTAAAACTTTGAATATTGCAAAGTCTTCAAAATCACTTCGATATAGTATTTCATTTTGAAAAAATGATGTTCGAAAGGTTTTAATCATAATTTCAATGAGATTTGAATGATTTAAATATTATTAATCTTATATCAATACGTTTTGTGTCAATGAACTGGTTTTTCAGTGTCAAAATATTAATTTTTCAAAAATAAGGCTATCCAGCAATTGGCCAAAATTTTCCAGAAGGCACTAGCGCACTATCAGTGTTGATAGCACGCTGATAGCGTTCTATAATAAAACATATGTTTTTCTGAAAAATTATCTATAGCGCGCTATCCCCTTTGATAACTCGTTATAAAGCTGTTGCAGTGACCTTTCCATTCCTAGTGAGATAGGCGATAGCGCACTATTGGCCTTGATAACACGCTATCGGAAAGTCTGAAAAACTCGAGCTAACGGGTTTGTGTATATCGACCTGCTATAGCCTGCTAAAAGAGAACATTATACACAACCCAGTAGCCTGCTATCCACGTCTGAGACAAAAATCTGATATTTCAGACGAGAAAAATCTGGACACTTATGCTTGCTCGATTTTGCTATTCCTTACACAGTTTTGCCAGGTTATCTTTATTGAAATATTCTCTACTAACACCTAGATGATTCCCATTGTCTCGCACGCCCAAAACAACTTTAAATTGAACAACGTTTTGAATTCAAATCATTTTGTACTCTCTTGCTCGTTAACCTGGAACTTCTAATTTTATAAAACACTCATTCTCTGATTTTCAAAAATACAACACTCATGATTTTTGCAAGTTAGATTGAGCTTTCCAAAGAGTTTTCCAAGAGAAGAAGCCTCGAATTGAATCAAAATTGCAATCTGTCTTGATGATAACGTCATTGTTCAGCAAGTTCTTCATTTTATTCCTTTTGTGCTTAGATTTGCAGAGGCTATCCTTTGTTTTAAACTGTAAGTATATGAAGTGGTCTCAGTAAGATAACACATCAAAAACGAACGCATCACCTGTATTGCATCAAGAACACATCAAACAATAGCTTTCGAAGTCTACAAAAGATCAAGCTCGAAGAACGAAGACATATCTCATGTCTAATGCATCAGTTTGATCTTTGGTGTGTAGGGTAAAATCTCGATCAATCTCAGCACTAAAACTCTGAAAATTGCAAAGTCTTCAAAATCACTTCGATATAGTATTTCATTTTGAAAAAATGATGTTCGAAAGGTTTTAATCATAATTTCAATGAGATTGGAATTATTTAAAAATTATTAATCTTATATCAATATGTTTTGTGTCAATGGAATGGTTCTTAAGTGTCAAAATATTAATTTTTTAAAAATAAGGCTATCCTGCAATTGGCCAAAATTTTCCAGAAGGCGCTAGCGCACTATCAGTGTTTATAGCACGCTGATAGGGTTCTATAATAAAACATATGTTTTTCTGGAAAATTATCTATAGCGCGCTATCCCCTTTGATAACTCGTTATAAAGCTGTTGCAGTGATCTTTCCATTTTTACTGAGATGGGCAATAGCGCGCTATAGGCCTTGATAACACGCTATCGGAAAGTCTGAAAAACTCGAGCTAACGGGTCTGTGTATATCGACCTGCTATAGCCTGCTAAAAGAGAACATGATACACAACCCAATAGCCCGCTATTCTCGTCTGAGACAAAAATCTGACATTTCTGACGAGAAAAAATCTGGACACTTATGCTAGCTCGATTTTTCTATTCCTTACACAGTTTTGCAAGGTTATCTTTATTTAAATACTCTCTACTAACACCTAGATGATTCCCATTGTCTCGCACAACCAAAACAACTTTAGATTGAACAATGTTTTGAATTCAAATCGTTTTGTACTCTCTTGCTCTTTAACCTGCAACTTCTAATTTTATAAAACACTCATTCTCTAATTTTCAATAATACAACACTCATGATTTTTGCAAGTTATATTGAGCTTTCCAAAGAGTTTTCCAAGAGAAGAAGCCTCGAATTGAATCAAAATTGCAATCTGTCTTGATGATAACGTCATTGTTCAGCAAGTTCTTCATTTTATTCCTTTTGTGCTTAGATTTGCAGAGGCTATCATTTGTTTTAAACTGTAAGTATATGAAGTGGTCTCGGTAAGATAACACATAAAAAACGATCACATCACCTGTATTGCATCAAGAACACATCAAACAATAGCTTTCGAAGTCTACAAAAGATCAAGCTCGAAGAACGAACACATATCTCACGTCTAATGCATTAGTTTGATATTTGGTGTGTAGGGTAAAATCTGGATCAATCTCAGCACTAAAACTCTGAATATTACAAAGTCTTCAAAAGCACTTCGATATAGTATTTCATTTTGAAAAAATGATGTTCGAAAGGTTTTAATCATAATTTCAATGAGATTTGAATGATTTAAATATTATTAATGTTATATCAATATGTTTTGTGTCAATGAACTAGTTCTTCAGTGTCAAAATATTAATTTTTCAAAAATAAGGCTATCCAGCAATTGGCCAAAATTTTCCAGAAAGCACTAGCGCACTATCAGTGTTTATAGCACGCTGATAGGGTTCTATAATAAAACATATGTTTTTCTGGAAAATTATCTATAGCGCGCTATCCCCTTTGATAACTCGTTATAAAGCTGTTGCAGTGATCTTTTCATTTTTACTGAGATGGGCAATAGCGCGCTATAGGCCTTGATAACACGCTATCGGAAAGTCTGAAAAACTCGTGCTAACGGGTTTGTGTATATCGACCTGCTATAGCCTGTTAAAAAAGAACATGATACACAACCCAATAACCCGCTATCCACGTCCGAGACAAAAATCTGATATTTCTGACGAGAAAAATCTGGACACTTATGCTTGCTCGATTTTGCTATTCCTTACACAGTTTTGCCTGGTTATCTTTATTGAAATATTCTCTACTAACACCTAGATGATTCCCATTGTCTCGCACGCCCAAAACAACTTTAAATTGAACAACGTTTTGAATTCAAATCATTTTGTACTCTCTTGCTCGTTAACCTGCAACTTCTAATTTTATAAAACACTCATTCTCTGATTTTCAAAAATACAACACTCATGATTTTTGCAAGTTAGATTGAGCTTTCCAAAGAGTTTTCCAAGAGAAGAAGCCTCGAATTGAATCAAAATTGCAATCTGTCTTGATGATAACGTCATTGTTCAGCAAGTTCTTCATTTTATTCCTTTTGTCCTTAGATTTGCAGAGGCTATCCTTTGTTTTAAACTGTAAGGATATGAAGTGGTCTCAGTAAGATAACACATCAAAAACGAACGCATCACCTGTTTTGCATCAAGAACACATCAAACAATAGCTTTCGAAGTCTACAAAAGATCAAGCTCGAAGAACGAAGACATATCTCATGTCTAATGCATCAGTTTGATCTTTGGTGTGTAGGGTAAAATCTCGATCAATCTCAGCACTAAAACTCTAAAAATTGCAAAGTCTTCAAAATCACTTCGATATAGTATTTCATTTTGAAAAAATGATGTTCGAAAGGTTTTAATCATAATTTCAATGAGATTGGAATTATTTAAAAATTATTAATCTTATATCAATATGTTTTGTGTCAATGGAATGGTTCTTAAGTGTGAAAAATATTAATTTTTCAAAAATAAGGCTATCCAGCAATTGGCCAATATTTTCCAGAAGGCACTAGCGCACTATCAGTGTTGATTGCACGCTGATAGGGTTCTATAATAAAACATATGTATTTCTGGAAAATAATCTATAGCGCTCTATCCCCTTTGATAACTCGCTATAAAGCTGTTGCAGTGATCTTTCCATTTCTAGTGAGATGGGCGATAGCGCACTATAGGCCCTGATAACAAGCTATCGGAAAGTCTGAAAAACTCGAGCTCACGGGTTTGTGTGTATCGATCTGCTATAGCCTGCCAAAAGAGAACATGATACACAACCCAATAGCACGCTATCCACGTCCGAGACAAAAATCTGATATTTCTGACGAGAAAAATCTGAACACTTATGCTTGCTCGATTTTGCTATTCCTTACAAAGTTTTGCCAGGTTATCTTTATTGAAATATTCTCTACTAACACCTAGATGATTCCCATTGTCTCGCACGCCCAAAACAACTTTAAATTGAACAACGTTTTGAAATCAAATCATTTTGTACTCTCTTGCTCGTTAACCTGGAACTTCTAATTTTATAAAACACTCATTCTCTGATTTTCAAAAATACAACACTCATGATTTTTGCAAATTAGATTGAGCTTTCCAAAGAGTTTTCCAAGAGAAGAAGCCTCGAATTGAATCAAAATTGCAATCTGTCTTGATGATAACGTCATTGTTCAGCAAGTTCTTCATTTTATTCCTTTTGTGCTTAGATTTGCAGAGGCTATCATTTGTTTAAAACTGTAAGTATATGAAGTGGTCTCGGTAAGATAACACATCAAGAACGAACACATCACCCGTATTGCATCAAGAACACATCGAACAATAGCTTTCAAAGTCTACGAAAGATCAAGCTCGAAGAACGAAGACATATCTCATGTCTAATGCATTAGTTTGATCTTTGGTGTGTTGGGTAAAATCTCGATCAATCTCAGCACTAAAACTCTGAATATTACAAAGTCTTCAAAAGCACTTCGATATAGTATTTCATTTTGAAAAAATGATGTTCGAAAGGTTTTAATCATAATTTCAATGAGATTTGAATGATTTAAAAATTATTACTCTTATATCAATATGTTTTGTGTCAATGGAAGGGTTCTTAAGTGTGAAAAATATTAATTTTTCAAAAATAAGGCTATCCAGCAATTGGCCAATATTTTCCAGAAGGCACTAGCGCACTATCAGTGTTGATTGCACGCTGATAGGGTTCTATAATAAAACATATGTATTTCTGGAAAATAATCTATAGCGCTCTATCCCCTTTGATAACTCGCTATAAAGCTGTTGCAGTGATCTTTCCATTTATAGTGAGATGGGCGATAGCGCACTATAGGCCATGATAACAAGCTATCGGAAAGTCTGAAAAACACGAGCTCACGGGTTTGTGTGTATCGACCTGCTATAGCCTGCCAAAAGAGAACATGATACACAACCCAATAGCACGCTATCCACGTCTGAGACAAAAATCTGATATTTCTAACGAGAAAAATTTGGACACTTATGCTTGCTCAATTTTTCTATTCCTTACACAGTTTTGCCAGGTTATCTTTATTGAAATATTCTCTACTAACACCTAGATTATTCCCATTGTCTCGCACGCCCAAAACAACTTTACATTGAACAATGTTTTGAATTCAAATCGTTTTGTACTCTCTTGCTCTTTAACCTGCAACTTCTAATTTTATAAAACACTCATTCTCTGATTTTCAAAAATACAACACACATGATTTTTGCAAGTTAGATTGAGCTTTCCAAAGAGTTTTCCAAGAGAAGAAGCCTCGAATTGAATCAAAATTGCAGTATGTCTTGATGATAACGTCATTGTTCAGCAAGTTCTTCATTTTATTCCTTTTGTGCTTAGATTTGCAGAGGCTATCATTTGTTTTAAACTGTAAGTATATGAAGTGGTCTCGGTAAGATAACACATAAAAAATGAACACATCACCTGTATTGCATCAAGAACACATCAAACAATAGCTTTCGAAGTCTACAAAAGTTCAAGCTCGAAGAACGAAGACATATCTCATGTCTAATGCATTAGTTTGATCTTTGGTGTGTAGGGTAAAATCTCGATCAATCTCAGCACTAAAACTCTGAATATTGCAAAGTCTTCAAAATCACTTTGATATAGTATTTCATTTTGAAAAAATGATGTTCGAAAGGTTTTAATCATAATTTCAATGAGATTTGAATGATTTAAATATTATTAATCTTATGTCAATATGTTTTGTGTCAATGGACTGGTTCTTCAGTGTCAAAATATTAATTTTTCAAAAATTAGGCTATCCAGCAATTGGCCAAAATTTTCCAGAAGGCACTAGCGCACTATCAGTGTTGATAGCACGCTGATAGGGTTGTATAATAAAACATATGTTTTTCAGGAAATTATCTATAGCGCGCTATCCCCTTTGATAACTCGTTATAAAGCTGTTGCAGTGATCTTTCCATTTCTAGTGAGATGGGCGATAGCGCACTATTGGCCTTGATAACACGCTATCGGAAAGCCTGAAAAACTCGAGCTCACGGGTTTGTGTATATCGACCTGCTATAGCCTGCTAAAAGAGAACATGATACACAACCCAATAGCACGCTATTCACGTCTGAGACAAAAATATGATATTTCTAACGAAAAAAATTTGGACACTTATGCTTGCTCGATTTTGCTATTCCTTACACAGTTTTGCCAGGTTATCTTTATTGAAATATTCTCTACTAACACCTAGATGATTCCCATTGTCTCGCATGCCCAAAACAACTTTAGATTGAACAATGTTTTGAATTCAAGTCGTTTTGTACACTCTTGCTCTTTAACCTGCAACTTCTAATTTTATAAAACACTCATTCTCTGATTTTCAAAAATACAACACTCATGATTTTTGCAAGTTAGATTGAGCTTTCCAAAGAGTTTTCCAAGAGAAGAAGCCTCGAATTGAATCAAAATTGCAATCTGTCTTGATGATAACGTCATTGTTCAGCAAGTTCTTCATTTTATTCCTTTTGTGCTTAGATTTGCAGAGGCTATCATTTGTTTTAAACTGTAAGTATATGAAGTGGTCTCGGTAAGATAACACATAAAGAACGAACACGTCACCTGTATTGCATCAAGAACACATCAAACAATAGCTTTCGAAGTCTACAAAAGATTAAGCTCGAAGAACGAAGACATATCTCATGTCTAATGCATTAGTTTGATCATTGGTGTGTAGGGTAAAATGTCGATCAATCTCAGCACTAAAACTCTAAAAATTGCAAAGTCTTCAAAATCACTTCGATATAGTATTTCATTTTGAAAAAATGATGTTCGAAAGGTTTTAATCATAATTTCAATGAGATTTGAATTATTTAAAAATTATTAATCTTATATCAATATGTTTTGTGTCAATGGAATGGTTCTTAAGTGTCAAAATATTAATTTTTCAAAAATAAGGCTATCCAGCAATTGGCCAAAATTTTCCAGAAGGCACTAGCGCACTATCAGTGTTGATAGCACGCTGATAGGGTTCTATAATAAAACATATGTTTTTCTGGAAAATTATCTATAGCGCGCTATCCCCTTTCATAACTCGTTATAAAGCTGTTGCAGTGATCTTTCCATTTTTACTGAGATGGGCAATAGCACGCTATAGGCCTTGATAACACGCTATCGGAAAGTCTGAAAAACTCGAGCTAACGGGTTTGTGTATATCGACCAGCTATAGCCTACTAAAAGAGAACATGATACACAACCCAATAGCCCGCTATCCTCGTCTGAGACAAAAATATGATATTTCTGACGAGAAAAAACCTGGACACTTATGCTTGCTCGATTTTTCTATTCCTTACACAGTTTTGCAAGGTTATCTTCATTGAAATATTTTCTACTAACACCGAGATGATTCCCATTGTCTCGCATGCCCAAAACAACTTTAGATTGAACAATGTTTTGAATTCAAGTCGTTTTGTACTCTCTTGCTCTTTAACCTGCAACTTCTAATTTTATAAAACACTCATTCTCTGATTTTCAAAAATACAACACTCATGATTTTTGCAAGTTAGATTGAGCTTTCCAAAGAGTTTTCCAAGAGAAGAAGCCTCGAATTGAATCAAAATTGCAATCTGTCTTGATGATAACGTCATTGTTCAGCAAGTTCTTCATTTTATTCCTTTTGTGCTTAGATTTGCAGAGGCTATCCTTTGTTTTAAACTGTAAGTATATGAAGTGGTCTCAGTAAGATAACACATCAAAAACGAACGCATCACCTGTATTGCATCAAGAACACATCAAACAATAGCTTTCGAAGTCTACAAAAGATCAAGCTCGAAGAACGAAGACATATCTCATGTCTAATGCATCAGTTTGATCTTTGGTGTGTAGGGTAAAATCTCGATCAATCTCAGCACTAAAACTCTAAAAATTGCAAAGTCTTCAAAATCACTTCGATATAGTATTTCATTTTGAAAAAATGATGTTCGAAAGGTTTTAATCATAATTTCAATGAGATTGGAATTATTTAAAAATTATTAATCTTATATCAATATGTTTTGTGTCAATGGAATGGTTCTTAAGTGTGAAAAATATTAATTTTTCAAAAATAAGGCTATCCAGCAATTGGCCAATATTTTCCAGAAGGCACTAGCGCACTATCAGTGTTGATTGCACGCTGATAGGGTTCTATAATAAAACATATGTATTTCTGGAAAATAATCTATAGCGCTCTATCCCCTTTGATAACTCGCTATAAAGCTGTTGCAGTGATCTTTCCATTTCTAGTGAGATGGGCGATAGCGCACTATAGGCCCTGATAACAAGCTATCGGAAAGTCTGAAAAACTCGAGCTCACGGGTTTGTGTGTATCGATCTGCTATAGCCTGCCAAAAGAGAACATGATACACAACCCAATAGCACGCTATCCACGTCCGAGACAAAAATCTGATATTTCTGACGAGAAAAATCTGAACACTTATGCTTGCTCGATTTTGCTATTCCTTACAAAGTTTTGCCAGGTTATCTTTATTGAAATATTCTCTACTAACACCTAGATGATTCCCATTGTCTCGCACGCCCAAAACAACTTTAAATTGAACAACGTTTTGAAATCAAATCATTTTGTACTCTCTTGCTCGTTAACCTGGAACTTCTAATTTTATAAAACACTCATTCTCTGATTTTCAAAAATACAACACTCATGATTTTTGCAAATTAGATTGAGCTTTCCAAAGAGTTTTCCAAGAGAAGAAGCCTCGAATTGAATCAAAATTGCAATCTGTCTTGATGATAACGTCATTGTTCAGCAAGTTCTTCATTTTATTCCTTTTGTGCTTAGATTTGCAGAGGCTATCATTTGTTTAAAACTGTAAGTATATGAAGTGGTCTCGGTAAGATAACACATCAAGAACGAACACATCACCCGTATTGCATCAAGAACACATCGAACAATAGCTTTCAAAGTCTACGAAAGATCAAGCTCGAAGAACGAAGACATATCTCATGTCTAATGCATTAGTTTGATCTTTGGTGTGTTGGGTAAAATCTCGATCAATCTCAGCACTAAAACTCTGAATATGACAAAGTCTTCAAAAGCACTTCGATATAGTATTTCATTTTGAAAAAATGATGTTCGAAAGGTTTTAATCATAATTTCAATGAGATTTGAATGATTTAAAAATTATTACTCTTATATCAATATGTTTTGTGTCAATGGAAGGGTTCTTAAGTGTGAAAAATATTAATTTTTCAAAAATAAGGCTATCCAGCAATTGGCCAATATTTTCCAGAAGGCACTAGCGCACTATCAGTGTTGATTGCACGCTGATAGGGTTCTATAATAAAACATATGTATTTCTGGAAAATAATCTATAGCGCTCTATCCCCTTTGATAACTCGCTATAAAGCTGTTGCAGTGATCTTTCCATTTCTAGTGAGATGGGCGATAGCGCACTATAGGCCATGATAACAAGCTATCGGAAAGTCTGAAAAACACGAGCTCACGGGTTTGTGTGTATCGACCTGCTATAGCCTGCCAAAAGAGAACATGATACACAACCCAATAGCACGCTATCCACGTCTGAGACAAAAATCTGATATTTCTAACGAGAAAAATTTGGACACTTATGCTTGCTCGATTTTTCTATTCCTTACACAGTTTTGCCAGGTTATCTTTATTGAAATATTCTCTACTAACACCTAGATTATTCCCATTGTCTCGCACGCCCAAAACAACTTTACAATGAACAATGTTTTGAATTCAAATCGTTTTGTACTCTCTTGCTCTTTAACCTGCAACTTCTAATTTTATAAAACACTCATTCTCTGATTTTCAAAAATACAACACACATGATTTTTGCAAGTTAGATTGAGCTTTCCAAAGAGTTTTCCAAGAGAAGAAGCCTCGAATTGAATCAAAATTGCAATATGTCTTGATGATAACGTCATTGTTCAGCAAGTTCTTCATTTTATTCCTTTTGTGCTTAGATTTGCAGAGGCTATCATTTGTTTTAAACTGTAAGTATATGAAGTGGTCTCGGTAAGATAACACATAAAAAATGAACACATCACCTGTATTGCATCAAGAACACATCAAACAATAGCTTTCGAAGTCTACAAAAGATCAAGCTCGAAGAACGAAGACATATCTCATGTCTAATGCATTAGTTTGATCTTTGGTGTGTAGGGTAAAATCTCGATCAATCTCAGCACTAAAACTCTGAATATTGCAAAGTCTTCAAAATCACTTTGATATAGTATTTCATTTTGAAAAAATGATGTTCGAAAGGTTTTAATCATAATTTCAATGAGATTTGAATGATTTAAATATTATTAATCTTATATCAATATGTTTTGTGTCAATGGACCGGTTCTTCAGTGTCAAAATATTAATTTTTCAAAAATTAGGCTATCCAGCAATTGGCCAAAATTTTCCAGAAGGCACTAGCGCACTATCAGTGTTGATAGCACGCTGATAGGGTTGTATAATAAAACATATGTTTTTCAGGAAATTATCTATAGCGCGCTATCCCCTTTGATAACTCGTTATAAAGCTGTTGCAGTGATCTTTCCATTTCTAGTGAGATGGGCGATAGCGCACTATTGGCCTTGATAACACGCTATCGGAAAGCCTGAAAAACTCGAGCTCACGGGTTTGTGTATATCGATCTGCTATAGCCTGCTAAAAGAGAACATGATACACAACCCAATAGCACGCTATTCACGTCTGAGACAAAAATATGATATTTCTAACGAAAAAAATTTGGACACTTATGCTTGCTCGATTTTGCTATTCCTTACACAGTTTTTCCAGGTTATCTTTATTGAAATATTCTCTACTAACACCTAGATGATTCCCATTGTCTCGCATGCCCAAAACAACTTTAGATTGAACAATGTTTTGAATTCAAGTCGTTTTGTACTCTCTTGCTCTTTAACCTGCAACTTCTAATTTTATAAAACACTCATTCTCTGATTTTCAAAAATACAACACTCATGATTTTTGCAAGTTAGATTGAGCTTTCCAAAGAGTTTTCCAAGAGAAGAAGCCTCGAATTGAATCAAAATTGCAATCTGTCTTGATGATAACGTCATTGTTCAGCAAGTTCTTCATTTTATTCCTTTTGTGCTTAGATTTGCAGAGGCTATCATTTGTTTTAAACTGTAAGTATATGAAGTGGTCTCGGTAAGATAACACATCAAGAACGAACACGTCACCTGTATTGCATCAAGAACACATCAAACAATAGCTTTCGAAGTCTACAAAAGATTAAGCTCGAAGAACGAAGACATATCTCATGTCTAATGCATTAGTTTGATCATTGGTGTGTAGGGTAAAATCTCGATCAATCTCAGCACTAAAACTCTGAAAATTGCAAAGTCTTCAAAATCACTTCGATATAGTATTTCATTTTGAAAAAATGATGTTCGAAAGGTTTTAATCATAATTTCAATGAGATTTGAATTATTTAAAAATTATTAATCTTATATCAATATGTTTTGTGTCAATGGAATGGTTCTTAAGTGTCAAAATATTCATTTTTCAAAAATAAGGCTATCCAGCAATTGGCCAAAATTTTCTAGAAGGCACTAGCGCACTATCAGTGTTGATAGCACGCTGATAGGGTTCTACAATAAAACATATGTATTTCTGGAAAACTATCTATAGCGCGCTATCCCCTTTGATAACTCGCTATAAAGCTCTTGCAGTGATCTTTCCATTTCTAGTGAGATGGGCGATAGCGCACTATAGGCCTTGATAACAACCTTTCGGAAAGTCTGAAAAACTCGAGCTCACGGGTTTGTGTGTATCGACCTGCTATAGCCTGCTAAAAGAGAACATGATACACAACCCAATAGCTCGCTATCCACGTCGGAGACAAAAATCTGATATTTCTAACCAGAAAAATTTGGACACTTATGCTTGCTCGATTTTGCTATTCCTTACACAGTTTTGCCACGTTATCTTTATTGAAATATCCTCTACTAACACCTAGATGATTCCCATTGTCTCGGACGCCTAAAACCACTTTAGATTGAATAATGTTTTGAATTCAAATCATTTTTTACTCTCTTGCTCTTTAACCTGCAACTTCTAATTTTATAAAACACTCATTCTCTGATTTTCAAAAATGCAACACTCATGATTTTTGCAAGTTAGATTGAGCTTTCCAAAGAGTTTTCCAAGAGAAGAAGCCTCGAATTGAATCAAAATTGCAATCTGCCTTGATGATAACGTCATTGTTCAGCAAGTTCTTCATTTTATTCCTTTTGTGCTTAGATTTGCAGAGGCTATCATTTGTTTTAAACTGTAAGTATATGAAGTGGTCTCGGTAAGATAACACATCAAGAACGAACACGTCACCTGTATTGCATCAAGAACACATCAAACAATAGCTTTCGAAGTCTACAAAAGATTAAGCTCGAAGAACGAAGACATATCTCATGTCTAATGCGTTAGTTTGATCTTTGGTGTGTAGGGTAAAATCTCGATCAATCTCAGCACTAAAACTCTGAAAATTGCAAACTCTTCAAAATCACTTCGATATAGTATTTCATTTTGAAAAAATGATGTTCGAAAGGTTTTAATCATAATTTCAATGAGATTTGAATTATTTAAAAATTATTATTAATCTTATATCAATATGTTTTGTGTCAATGGAATGGTTCTTAAGTGTCAAAATACTAATTTTTCAAAAATAAGGCAATCCAGTAATTGGCCAAAATTTTCCAGAAGGCACTAGCGCACTATCAGTGTTGATAGCACGCTGATAGGGTTCTATAATAAAACATATGTTTTTCTGGAAAATTATCTGTAGCGCGATATCCCCTTTGATAACTCGTTATAAAGCTGTTGCAGTGATCTTTCCATTTCTAGTGAAATGGGCGATTGCGCACTATAGGCCTTGATAACACGCTATCGGAAAGTCTGAAAAACTCGAGCTCACGGGTCTGTGTATATCCACCTGCTATAGCCTGCTAAAAGAGAACATGATACACAACCCAATAGCACGCTATCCACGTCTGAGACAAAAATCTGATATTTCTGACGAGAAAAATTTGGACACTTATGCTTGCTCGATTTTTCCATTCCTTACACAGTTTGCCAGGTTATCTTTATTGAAATATTCTCTACTAAAACCTGCATGATTCCCATTGTCTCGCACGCCCAAAACAACTTTAGATTGAACAATGTTTTGAATTCAAATCATTTTGTACTCTCTTGCTCTTTAACCTGCAACTTCTAATTTTATAAAACACTCATTCTCTGGTTTTCAAAAATACGACACACATGATTTTTGCAAGTTAAATTGAGCTATCCAAAGAGTTTTCCAAGAGAAGAAGCCTCGAATTGAATCAAAATTGCAATCTGTCTTGATGATAACGTCATTGTTCAGCAAGTTCTTCATTTTATTCCTTTTGTGCTTAGATTTGCAGAGGCTATCCTTTGGTTTAAACTGTAAGTATATGAAGTGGTCTCGGAAAGATAACACATCAAGAACGAACACATCACCTGTATTGCATCAAGAACACATCAAACAATAGCTTTCGAAGTCTACAAAAGATCAAGCTCGAAGAACGACGACATATCTCATGTCTAATGCATTAGTTTGATCTTTGGTGTGTAGGGTAAAATCTCGATCAATCTCAGCACTAAAACTCTGAAAATTGCAAAAGTCTTCAAAATCACTTCGATATAGTATATCATTTTGAAAAAATGATGCTCGTAAGGTTTTAATCATAATTTCAATGAGATTCGAATTATTTAAAAATTATTAATCTTATATCAATATGTTTTGTGTCAATGGAATGGTTTTTAAGTGTCAGAATATAAATTTTTCAAAAACAAGGCTGTCCAGCAATTGGCCAAAATTTTCCAGAAGGCACTAGCGCACTATCAGTGTTGATAGCACGCTGATAGGGTTCTATAATAAAACATATGTTTTTCTGGAAAATTATCTATAGCGCGCTATCCCCTTTGATAACTCGCTATAAAGCTGTTGCAGTGATCTTTCCATTTCTAGTGAGATGGGCGATAGCGCACTATTGGCCTTGATAACACGCTATCGGAAAGTCTGAAAAACTCGAGCTCACGGGTTTGTGTATATCCACCTGCTATAGCCTGCTAAAAGAGAACATGATACACAACCCAATAGCACGCTATCCACGTCTGAGACAAAAATCTGATATTTCTGACGAGAAAAATTTGGACACTTATGCTTGCTCGATTTTTCCATTCCTTACACAGTTTGCCAGGTTATCTTTATTGAAATATTCTCTACTAAAACCTACATGATTCCCATTGTCTCGCACGCCCAAAACAACTTTAGATTGAACAATGTTTTGAATTAAAATCATTTTGTACTCTCTTGCTCTTTAACCTGCAACTTCTAATTTTATAAAACACTCATTCTCTGGTTTTCAAAAATACAACACACATGATTTTTGCAAGTTAAATTGAGCTATCCAAAGAGTTTTCCAAGAGAAGAAGCCTCGAATTGAATCAAAATTGCAATCTGTCTTGATGATAACGTCATTGTTCAGCAAGTTCTTCATTTTATTCCTTTTGTGCTTAGATTTGCAGAGGCTATCATTTGTTTAAACTGTAAGTATATGAAGTGGTCTCGGTAAGGTAACACATCAAAACCGAACACATCACCTGTATTGCATCAAGAACACATCAAACAATAGCTTTCGAAGTCTACAAAAGATCAAGCTCGAAGAACGAACTCATATCTCATGTCTAATGCATTAGTTTGATCTTTGGTGTGTTGGGTAAAATCTCGATCAATCTCAACACTAAAACTCTGAATATTACAAAGTCATCAAAATCACTTCGATATAGTATTTCATTTTGAAAAAATGATGTTCGAAAGGTTTTAATCATAATTTCAATGAGATTTGAATGATTTAAAAATTATTAATCTTATATCAATATGTTTTGTGTGAATGGAATGATTCTTAAGTGTCAAAATATTAATTTTTTAAAAATAAGGCTATCCAGCAATTAGCCAAAATTTTCCAGAAGGCACTAGCGCACTATCAGTGTTGATAGCACGCTGATAGGGTTCTACAATAAAACATATGTATTTCTGGAAAACTATCTATAGCGCGCTATCCCCTTTGATAACTCGCTATAAAGCTCTTGCAGTGATCTTTCCATTTCTAGTGAGATGGGCGATAGCGCACTATAGGCCTTGATAACAACCTTTCGGAAAGTCTGAAAAACTCGAGCTCACGGGTTTGTGTGTATCGACCTGCTATAGCCTGCTAAAAGAGAACAAGATACACAACCCAATAGCTCGCTATCCACGTCGGAGACAAAAATCTGATATTTCTAACAAGAAAAATTTGGACACTTATGCTTGCTCGATTTTGCTATTCCTTACACAGTTTTGCCACGTTATCTTTATTGAAATATCCTCTACTAACACCTAGATGATTCCCATTGTCTCGGACGCCTAAAACAACTTTAGATTGAATAATGTTTTGAATTCAAATCATTTTTTACTCTCTTGCACTTTAACCTGCAACTTCTAATTTTATAAAACACTCATTCCCTGATTTTCAAAAATGCAACACTCATGATTTTTGCAAGTTAGATTGAGCTTTCCAAAGAGTTTTCCAAGAGAAGAAGCCTCGAATTGAATCAAAATTGCAATCTGCCTTGATGATAACGTCATTGTTCAGCAAGTTCTTCATTTTATTCCTTTTGTGCTTAGATTTGCAGAGGCTATCATTTGTTTTAAACTGTAAGTATATGAAGTGGTCTCGGTAAGATAACACATCAAGAACGAACACGTCACCTGTATTGCATCAAGAACACATCAAACAATAGCTTTCGAAGTCTACAAAAGATCAAGCTCGAAGAACGACGACATATCTCATGTCTAATGCATTAGTTTGATCTTTGGTGTGTAGGGTAAAATCTCGATCAATCTCAGCACTAAAACTCTGAAAATTGCAAAAGTCTTCAAAATCACTTCGATATAGTATATCATTTTGAAAAAATGATGCTCGTAAGGTTTTAATCATAATTTCAATGAGATTCGAATTATTTAAAAATTATTAATCTTATATCAATATGTTTTGTGTCAATGGAA
This sequence comes from Paratinospora sagittata, assembly GCA_035771175.1. NCBI lineage: Eukaryota > Viridiplantae > Streptophyta > Magnoliopsida > Ranunculales > Menispermaceae > Paratinospora > Paratinospora sagittata. The sequence goes on from CM069605.1 coordinate 19,451,419, forward strand.
TGGTTTTTAAGTGTCAGAATATAAATTTTTCAAAAACAAGGCTGTCCAGCAATTGGCCAAAATTTTCCAGAAGGCTCTAGCGCACTATCAGTGTTGATAGCACGCTGATAGGGTTCTATAATAAAACATATGTTTTTCTGGAAAATTATCTATAGCGCGCTATCCCCTTTGATAACTCGCTATAAAGCTGTTGCAGTGATCTTTCCATTTCTAGTGAGATGGGCGATAGCGCACTATTGGCCTTGATAACACGCTATCGGAAAGTCTGAAAAACTCGAGCTCACGGGTTTGTGTGTATCGACCTGCTATAGCCTTCTAAAAGAGAACATGATACACAACCCAATAGCACGCTATCCACGTCTGAGACAAAAATCTGATATTTCTGACGAGAAAAATTTGGACACTTATGCTTGCTCGATTTTTCCATTCCTTACACAGTTTGCCAGGTTATCTTTATTGAAATATTCTCTACTAAAACCTACATGATTCCCATTGTCTCGCACGCCCAAAACAACTTTAGATTGAACAATGTTTTGAATTCAAATCATTTTGTACTCTCTTGCTCTTTAACCTGCAACTTCTAATTTTATAAAACACTCATTCTCTGGTTTTCAAAAATACAACACACATGATTTTTGCAAGTTAAATTGAGCTATCCAAAGAGTTTTCCAAGAGAAGAAGCCTCGAATTGAATCAAAATTGCAATCTGTCTTGATGATAACGTCATTGTTCAGCAAGTTCTTCATTTTATTCCTTTTGTGCTTAGATTTGCAGAGGCTATCCTTTGGTTTAAACTGTAAGTATATGAAGTGGTCTCGGAAAGATAACACATCAAGAACGAACACATCACCTGTATTGCATCAAGAACACATCAAACAATAGCTTTCGAAGTCTACAAAAGATTAAGCTCGAAGAACGAAGACATATCTCATGTCTAATGCATTAGTTTGATCTTTGGTGTGTAGGGTAAAATCTCGATCAATCTCAGCACTATAACTCTGAAAATTGCAAAGTCTTAAAAATCACTTCGATATAGTATTTCATTTTGAAAAATTGATGTTCGAAAGGTTTTAATCATAATTTCAATGAGATTTGAATGATTTAAAAATTATTAATCTTATATCAATATGTTTTGTGTCAATGGAATGGTTCTTAAGTGTCAAAATACTAATTTTTCAAAAATAAGGCAATCTAGCAATTGGCAAAAATTTTCCAGAAGGCCCTAGCGCACGATCAGTGTTGATAGCACGCTGATAGGGTTCTATAATAAAACATATGTTTTTCTAGAACATTATCTACAGCGCGCTATCCCCTTTGATAACTCGTTATAAAGCTGTTGCAGTGATCTTTCCATTTTTAGTGAGATGGGCAATAGCGCGCTATAGGCCTTGATAACACGCTATCGGAAAGTTTGAAAAACTTGAGCTCACGGGTTTGTGTATATCGACCTGCTATAGCCTGCTAAAAGAGGACATGATACACAACCCAATAGCGCGCTATCCACGTCTGAGACAAAAATCTGATATTTCTGACGAGAAAAATCTTGAGACTTATGCTTGCTCGATTTTTTCATTCCTTACACTGTTTTGCAAGGTTATCTTTATTGAAATATTTTCTACTAACACCTAGATGATTCCCATTGTCTCGCACGCCCAAAACAACTTTAGATTGAACAATGTTTTGAATTCAAACCGTTTTGTACTTTCTTGCTCTTTAACCTGCAACTTCTAATTTTATAAAACACTCATTCTCTGATTTTCAAAAATACAACACACATGATTTTTGCAAGTTAGATTGCGCTTTCCAAAGAGTTTTCCAAGAGAAGAAGCCTCGAATTGAATCAAAATTGCAATCTGTCTTGATGATAACGTCATTGTTCAGCAAGTTCTTCATTTTATTCCTTTTGTGCTTAGATTTCCAGAGGCTATCCATTGTTTTAAACTGTAAATATATGAAGTGGTCTCGGTAAGATAACACATCAAAAACGAACAAATCACCTGTATTGCATCAAGAACACATCAAACAATAGCTTTCGAAGTCTACAAAAGATCAAGCTCGAAGAACGAAGACATATCTCATGTCTAATGCATTAGTTTGATCTTTGGTGTGTTGGGTAAAATCTCGATCAATCTCAGCACTAAAACTCTGAATATTACAAAGTCTTCAAAATCACTTCGATATAGTATTTCATTTTGAAAAAATGATGTTCGAAAGGTTTAATCAAAATTTCAATGAGATTTGAATGATTTAAAAATTATTAATCTTATATCAATATGTTTTGTGCCAATGGAAGGGTTCTTAAGTGTCAAAATATTAATTTTTCAAAAATAAGGCTATCCAGCAATTGGCCAAGATTTTTCACAAGGCACTAGCGCACTATCAGTGTTGATAGCACGCTGATAGGGTTCTATAATAAAACATATGTTTTTCTGGAAAATTATCTATAGCGCGCTATCCCCTTTGATAACTCGTTATAAAGCTGTTGCAGTAATCTTTCCATTTTTAGTGAGATGGGCAATAGCGCGCTATAGGACTTTATAACACGCTATCGGAAAGTTTGAAAAACTTGAGCTCACGGGTTTGTGTATATCGACCTGCTATAGCCTGCTAAAAGAGGACATGATACACAACCCAATAGCGCGCTATCCACGTCTGAGACAAAAATCTGATATTTCTGACGAGAAAAATCTGGGCACTTATGCTTGCTCTATTTTTTTATTCCTTACACAGTTTTGCAAGGTTATCTTTATTGAAATATTTTCTACTAACACCTAGATGATTCCCATTGTCTCGCACGCCCAAAACAACTTTAGATTGAACAATGTTTTGAATTCAAACCGTTTTGTACTCTCTTGCTCTTTAACCTGCAACTTCTAATTTTATAAAACACTCATTCTCTGATTTTCAAAAATACAACACACATGATTTTTGCAAGTTAGATTGAGCTTTCCGAAGAGTTTTCCAAGAGAAGAAGCCTCGAATTGAATCAAAATTGCAATCTGTCTTGATGATAACGTCATTGTTCAGCAAGTTCTTCATGTTATTCCTTTTGTGCTTAGATTTGCAGAGGCCATACAATGTTTTAAACTGTAAGTATATGAAGTGGTGTCGGAAAGATAACACATCAAAAACGAACAAATCACCTGTATTGCATCAAGAACACATCAAACAATAGCTTTCGAAGTCTACAAAAGATCAAGCTCGAAGAACGATGACATATCTCATGTCTAATGCATTAGTTTGATCTTTGGTGTGTAGGGTAAAATCTCGATCAATCTCAGCACTAAAACTGTGAAAATTGCAAAGTCTTCAAAATCACTTCGATATAGTATTTCATTTTGAAAAAATGATGCTCGAAAGGTTTTAATCATAATTTCAATGAGATTCGAATTATTTAAAAATTATTAATCTTATATCAATATGTTTTGTGTCAATGGAATGGTTCTTAAGTATCAAAATATTAATTTTTCAAAAATAAGGCTATCCAGCAATTGGCCAAAACTTTTCAGAAGGCACTAGCGCACTATCAGTGTTGATAGCACGCTGATAGGGTTCTATAATAAAACATATGTTTTTCTGGAAAATTATCTATAGCGCGCTATCCCCTTTGATAACTCTTTATAAAGCTGTTGCAGCGATCTTTCCATTTTTAGTGAGATGGGCAATAGCGCGCTATAGGCCTTGATAACACGCTATCGGAAAGTCTGAGAAACTCGAGCTCACAGGTTTGTGTATATCGACCTGCTATAACCTGCTAAAAGAGAACATGATACACAACCGAGTAGCGCGCTATCCACGTCTGAGACAAAAATCTGATATTTCTGACGAGAAAAGTCTGGACACTTATGCTTGCTCGATTTTTTTATTCCTTACACAGTTTTGCAAGGTTATCTTTATTGAAATATTTTCTACTAACACCTAGATGATTCCCATTGTCTCGCACGCCCAAAACAACTTTACATTGAACAATGTTTTGTATTCAAACCGTTTTGTACTCTCTTGCTCTTTAACCTACAACTTCTAATTTTATAAAACACTCATTCTCTGATTTTCAAAAATACAACACACATGATTTTTGCAAGTTAGATTGAGCTTTCTAAAGAGTTTTCCAAGAGAAGAAGCCTCGAATTGAATCAAAATTGCAATCTGTCTTGATGATAACGTCATTGTTCAGCAAGTTCTTCATTTTATTCCGTTTGTGCTTAGATTTGCAGAGGCTATCCATTGTTTTAAACTGTAAGTATATGGAGTGGTCTCGGTAAGATAACACATCAAAAACGAACAAATCACCTATATTGCATCAAGAACACATCAAACAATAGCTTTCGAAGTCTACAAAAGATGAAGCTCGAAGAACGAAGACATATCTCATGTCTAATGCATTAGTTTGATCTTTGGTGTGTTGGGTAAAATCTCGATCAATCTCTGCACTTAAACTCTGAATATTAGAAAGTCTTCAAAATCACTTCGATATAGTATTTCATTTTGAAAAAATGATGTTCGAAAGGTTTTAATCATAATTTCAATGAGATTTGAATGATTTAAAAATTATTAATCTTATATCAATATGTTTTGTGTCAATGGAAGTGTTCTTAAGTGTCAAAATATTAATTTTTTAAAAATAAGGCTATCCAGCAATTGGCCAAAACTTTTCAGAAGGCACTAGCGCACTATCAGTGTTGATAGCACGCTGATAGGGTTCTATAATAAAACATATGTTTTTCTGGAAAATTATCTATAGCGCGCTATCCCCTTTGATAAGTCTTTATAAAGCTGTTGCAGCGATCTTTCCATTTTTAGTGAGATGGGCAATAGCGCGCTATAGGCCTTGATAACACGCTATCGGAAAGTCTGAAAAACTCGAGCTCACGGGTTTGTGTATATCGACCTGCTATAGCCTGCTAAAAGAGAACATGATACACAACCCAGTAGCGCGCTATCCACGTCTGAGACAAAAATCTGATATTTCTGGCGAGAAAAGTCTGGACACTTATGCTTGCTTGATTTTTTTATTCCTTACACAGTTTTGCAAGGTTATCTTTATTGAAATATTTTCTACTAACACCTAGATGATTCCCATTGTCTCGCACGCCCAAAACAACTTTACATTGAACAATGTTTTGTATTCAAACCGTTTTGTACTCTCTTGCTCTTTAACCTACAACTTCTAATTTTATAAAACACTCATTCTCTGATTTTCAAAAATACAACACAAATGATTTTTGCAAGTTAGATTGAGCTTTCCAAAGAGTTTTCCAAGAGAAGAAGCCTCGAATTGAATCAAAATTGCAATCTGTCTTGATGATAACGTCATTGTTCAGCAAGTTCTTCATTTTATTCCTTTTGTGCTTAGATTTGCAGAGGCTATCCATTGTTTTAAACTGTAAGTATATGAAGTGGTCTCGGTAAGATAACACATCAAAAACGAACAAATCACCTGTATTGCATCAAGAACACATCAAAAAATAGCTTTCGAAATCTACAAAAGATGAGGCTCGAAGAACGAAGACATATCTCATGTCTAATGCATTAGTTTGATCTTTGGTGTGTTGGGTAAAATCTCGATCAATCTCAGCACTTAAACTCTGAATATTACAAAGTCTTCAAAATCACTTCGATATAGTATTTCATTTTGAAAAAATGATGTTCGAAAGGTTTTAATCGTAATTTCAATGAGATTTGAATGATTTAAAAATTATTAATCTTATATCAATATGTTTTGTGTCAATGGAAGTGTTCTTAAGTGTCAAAATATTAATTTTTTAAAAATAAGGCTATCTAGCAATTGGCCAAAATTTCCCAAAAGGCACTAGCGCACTATCAGTGTTGATAGCACGCGGATAGGGTTCTATAATAAAACATATGTTTTTCTGGAAAATTATCTATAGCGCGCTATCCCCTTTGATAACTCGTTATAAAGCTGTTGCAGTGATCTTTCCATTTTTAGTGAGATGGGCAACGCGCTATAGGCCTTGATAACACGCTATCGAAAAGTTTGAAAAACTCGAGCTCACGGGTTTGTGTATATCAACCTGCTATAGCCTGCTAAATGAGGACATGATACACAACCCAATAGCGCGCTATCCACGTCTTAGACAAAAATCTGATATTTCTGACGAGAAAAATTTGGACACTTATGCTTGCTCGATTTTTCCATTCCTTACACATTTTGCCAGGTTATCTTTATTGAAATATTCTCTACTAAAACCTATATGATTCCCATTGTCTCGCACGCCCAAAACAACTTTAGATTGAACAATGTTTTGAATTCAAATCATTTTGTACTCTCTTGCTCTTTAACCTGCAACTTCTAATTTTATAAAACACTCATTCTCAGAGTTTCAAAAATACAACACACATGATTTTTGCAAGTTAGATTGAGCTTTCCAAAGAGTTTTCCAAGAGAAGAAGCCTCGGATTGAATCAAAATTGCAATCTGTCTTGATGATAACGTCATTGTTCAGCAAGTTCTTCATTTTATTCCTTTTGTGCTTAGATTTGCAGAGGCTATCCTTTGTTTTAAACTGTAAGTATATGAAGTGGTCTCGGAAAGATAACACATAAAAAACGAACACATCACCTGTATTGCATCAAGAACACATCAAACAATAGCTTTCAAAGTCTACAAAAGATCAAGCTCGAAGAACGATGACATATCTCATGTCTAATGCATTAGTTTGATCTTTGGTGTGTAGGGTGAAATCTCGATCAATCGCAGCACTAAAACTGTGAAAATTGCAAAGTCTTCAAAATCACTTCGATATAGTATTTCATTTTGAAAAAATGATGCTCGAAAGGTTTTAATCATAATTTCAATGAGATTCGAATTATTTAAAAATTATTAATCTTATATCAATATGTTTTGTGTCAATGGAATGGTTCTTAAGTATTAAAATATTATTTTTTCAAAAATAAGGCTATCCAGCAATTGGCCAAAATTTTTCAGAAGACACTAGCGCACTATCAGTGTTGATAGTACGCTGATAGGGTTCTATAATAAAACATATGTTTTTCTGGAAAATTATCTATAGCGCGCTATCCCCTTTGATAACTCTTTCTAAAGCTGTTGCAGAGATCTTTCCATTTTTAGTGAGATGGGCAATAGCGCGCTATAGGCCTTGATAACACGCTATCGGAAAGTCTGAAAAACTCGAGCTCACGGGTTTGTGTATATCGACCTGCTATAGCCTGCTAAAAGAGAACATGATACACAACCCAGTAGCGCGCTATCCACGTCTGAGACAAAAATCTGATATTTCTGGCGAGAAAAATCTGGACACTTATGCTTGCTCGATTTTTTTATTCCTTACACAGTTTTGCAAGGTTATCTTTATTGAAATATTTTCTACTAACACCTAGATGATTCCCATTGTCTCGCACGCCCAAAACAACTTTACATTGAACAATGTTTTGTATTCAAACCGTTTTGTACTCTCTTGCTCTTTAACCTGCAACTTCTAATTTTATAAAACACTCATTCTCTGATTTTCAAAAATACAACACACATGATTTTTGCAAGTTAGATTGAGCTTTCCAAAGAGTTTTCCAAGAGAAGAAGCCTCGAATTGAATCAAAATTGCAATCTGTCTTGATGATAACGTCATTGTTCAGCAAGTTCTTCATTTTATTCCTTTTGTGCTTAGATTTGCAGAGGCTATCCATTGTTTTAAACTGTAAGTATATGAAGTGGTCTCGGTAAGATAACACATCAAAAGCGAACAAATCACCTGTATTGCATCAAGAACACATCAAACAATAGCTTTCGAAATCTACAAAAGATCAAGCTCGAAGAACGAAGACATATCTCATGTCTAATGCATTAGTTTGATCTTTGGTGTGTTGGGTAAAATCTCGATCAATCTCAGCACTAAAACTCTGAATATTACAAAGTCTTCAAAATCACTTCGATATAGTATTTCATTTTGAAAAAATGATGTTCGAAAGGTTTTAATCATAATTTCAATGAGATTTGAATGATTTAAAAATTATTAATCCTATATCAATATGTTTTGTGTCAATGAAAGTGTTCTTAAGTGTCAAAATATTAATTTTTTAAAAATAAGGCTATCCAGCAATTGGCCAAAATTTCCCAAAAGGCACTAGCGCACTATCAGTGTTGATAGCACGCGGATAGGGTTCCATAATAAAACATATGTTTTTCTGGAAAATTATCTATAGCGCGCTATCCCCTTTGATAACTCGTTATAAAGCTGTTGCAGTGATCTTTCCATTTTTAGTGAGATGGGCAATGCGCTATAGGCCTTGATAACACGCTATCGGAAAGTTTGAAAAACTCGAGCTCACGGGTTTGTGTATATCGACCTGCTATAGCCTGCTAAATGAGGACATGATACACAACCCAATAGCGCGCTATCCACGTCTGAGACAAAAATCTGATATTTCTGACGAGAAAAATTTGGACACTTATGCTTGCTCGATTTTTCCATTCCTTACACAGTTTGCCAGGTTATCTTTATTGAAATATTCTCTACTAAAACCTAGATGATTCCCATGGTCTCGCACGCCCAAAACAACTTTAGATTGAACAATGTTTTGAATTCAAATCATTTTGTACTCACTTGCTCCTTAACCTGCAACTTCTAATTTTATAAAACACTCATTCTCTGACTTCCAAAAATACAACACACATGATTTTTGCAAGTTAGATTGAGCGTTCCAAAGAGTTTTCCAAGAGTAGATGCCTCGAATTGAATCAAAATTGCAATCCGTCTTGATGGTAACGTCATTGTTCAGCAAGTTCTACATTTTATTCCTTTTGTGCTTAGATTTGCAGAGGCTATCCAGTGTTTTAAACTGTAAGTATATGAAGTGGTCTCGGAAAGATAACACATCAAAAACGAACACATCACCTGTATTGCATCAAGAACACATCAAACAATAGCTTTCAAAGTCTACAAAAGATCAAGCTCGAAGAGCGAAGACATATCTCATGTCTAATGCATTAGTTTGATCTTTGGTGTGTTGGGTAAAATCTCGATCAATCTCAGCACTAAAACTCTGAATATTACAAAGTCTTCAAAATCACTTCGATATAGTATTTCATTTTGAAAAAATTATGTTCGAAAGGTTTTAATCATAATTTCAATGAGATTTGAATGATTTAAAAATTATTAATCCTATATCAATATGTTTTGTGTCAATGAAAGTGTTCTTAAGTGTCAAAATATTAATTTTTTAAAAATAAGGCTATCCAGCAATTGGCCAAAATTTCCCAAAAGGCACTAGCGCACTATCAGTGTTGATAGCACGCGGATAGGGTTCCATAATAAAACATATGTTTTTCTGGAAAATTATCTATAGCGCGCTATCCCCTTTGATAACTCGTTATAAAGCTGTTGCAGTGATCTTTCCATTTTTAGTGAGATGGGCAATGCGCTATAGGCCTTGATAACACGCTATCGGAAAGTTTGAAAAACTCGAGCTCACGGGTTTGTGTATATCGACCTGCTATAGCCTGCTAAATGAGGACATGATACACAACCCAATAGCGCGCTATCCACGTCTGAGACAAAAATCTGATATTTCTGACGAGAAAAATTTGGACACTTATGCTTGCTCGATTTTTCCATTCCTTACACAGTTTGCCAGGTTATCTTTATTGAAATATTCTCTACTAAAACCTAGATGATTCCCATTGTCTCGCACGCCCAAAACAACTTTACATTGAACAATGTTTTGTATTCAAAACGTTTTGTACTCTCTTGCTCTTTAACCTGCAACTTCTAATTTTATAAAACACTCATTCTCTGATTTTCAAAAATACAACACACATGATTTTTGCAAGTTAGATTGAGCTTTCCAAAGAGTTTTCCAAGAGAAGAAGCTTCGAATTGAATCAAAATTGCAATCTGTCTTGATGATAACGTCATTGTTCAGCAAGTTCTTCATTTTATTCCATTTGTGCTTAGATTTGCAGAGGCTATCCATTGTTTTAAACTGTAAGTATATGAAGTGGTCTCGGTAAGATAACACATCAAAAACGAACAAATCACCTGTATTGCATCAAGAACACATCAAAAAATAGCTTTCGAAATCTACAAAAGATCAAGCTCGAAGAACGAAGACATATCTCATGTCTAATGCATTAGTTTGATCTTTGGTGTGTTGGGTAAAATCTCGATCAATCTCAGCGCTAAAACTCTGAATATTACAAAGTCTTCAAAATCACTTCGATATAGTATTTCATTTTGAAAAAATTATGTTCGAAAGGTTTTAATCATAATTTCAATGAGATTTGAATGATTTAAAAATTATTAATCTTATATCAATATGTTTTGTGTCAATGGAAGTGTTCTTAAGTGTCAAAATATTAATTTGTTAAAAATAAGGCTATCCAGCAATTGGCCAAAATTTCCCAAAAGGTACTAGCGCACTATCAGTGTTGATAGCACGCGGATAGGGTTCCATAATAAAACATATGTTTTTTTGGAAAATTATCTATAGCGCTCTATCCCCTTTGATAACTCGTTATAAAGCTGTTGCAGTGATCTTTCCATTTTCAGTGAGATGGGCAACGCGCTATAGGCCTTGATAACACGCTATCGGAAAGTTTGAAAAACTCGAGCTCACGGGTTTGTGTATATCGACCTGCTATAGCCTGCTAAATGAGGACATGATACACAACCCAATAGCGCGCTATCCACGTCTTAGACAAAAATCTGATATTTCTGACGAGAAAAATTTGGACACTTATACTTGCTCGATTTTTCCATTCCTTACACAGTTTGCCAGGTTATCTTTATTGAAATATTCTCTACTAAAACCTATATGATTCCCATTGTCTCGCACGCCCAAAACAACTTTAGATTGAACAATGTTTTGAATTCAAATCATTTTGTACTCTCTTGCTCTTTAACCTGCAACTTCTAATTTTATAAAACACTCATTATCTGAGTTTCAAAAATACAACACACATGATTTTTGCAAGTTAGATTGAGCTTTCCAAAGAGTTTTCCAAGAGAAGAAGCCTCGGATTGAATCAAAATTGCAATCTGACTTGATGATAACGTCATTGTTCAGCAAGTTCTTTATTTTATTCCTTTTGTGCTTATATTTGCAGAGGGTATCCTTTGTTTTAAACTGTAAGTATATGAAGTGGTCTCGGAAAGATAACACATCAAAAATGAAGAAATCACCTGTATTGCATCAAGAACACATCAAACAATAGCTTTCGAAGTCTACAAAAGATCAAGCTCGAAGAACGAAGACATATCTCATGTCTAATGCATTAGTTTGATATTTGGTGTGTTGGGTAAAATCTCGATCAATCTCAGCACTAAAACTCTGAATATTACAAAGTCTTCAAAATCACTTCGATATAGTATTTCATTTTGAAAAAATGTTTTTCGAAAGGTTTTAATCATAATTTCAATGAGATTTTAATGATTTAAAATTTATTAATCTTATATCAATATGTTTTGTGTCAATGAAATGGTTCTTAAGTGTCAAAATATTAATTTTTCGAAAATAAGGCTATCCAGCAATTGGCCAAAATTTCCCAAAAGGCACTAGCGCACTATCAGTGTTGATAGCATGCTGATAGGGTTCTATAATAAAACATATGTTTTTCTGAAAAATTATCTACAGCGCGCTATCCCCTTTGATAACTCGTTATAAAGCTGTTGCAGTGATCTTTCCATTTTTAGTGAGATGGGCAATAGCGCGCTACAGGCCTTGATAACACGCTATCGGAAAGTTTGAAAAACTCGAGCTCACGGGTTTGTGTATATCGAGTTGCTATAGCTTGCTAAAAGAGGACATGATACACAACCCAATAGCGCGTTATCCACGTCTAAGACAAAAATCTGATATTTCTGACGAGAAAAATTTGGACACTTATGCTTGCTTGATTTTTCCATTCCTTACACAGTTTGCCAGGTTATCTTTATTGAAATATTTTCTACTAACACCTAGATGATTCCCATTGTCTCGCACGCCCAAAACAACTTTAGATTGAACAATGTTTTGAATTCAAATCGTTTTGTACTCTCTTGCTCTTTAACCTGCAACTTTTAATTTTATAAAACACTCATTCTTTGATTTTCAAAAATACAACACACATGATTTTTGCAAGTTAGATTGAGCTTTCCAAAGAGTTTTCCAAGAGAAGAAGCCTCGAATTGAATCAAAATTGCAATCTGTCTTGATGATATCGTCATTGTTCAGCAAGTTCTTCATTTAATTCCCTTTGTGCTTAGATTTGCAGAGGTTATCCATTGTTTTAAACTGTAAGTATATGAAGTGGTCTAGGTAAGATAACACATCAAAAACGAAAAAATCACCTCTATTGCATCAAGAACACATCAAACAATAGCTTTCGAAGTCTACAAAAGATCAAGCTCGAAGAACGAAGACATATCTCATGTCTAATGCATTAGTTTGATATTTGGTGTGTTGGGTAAAATCTCGATCAATCTCGGCGCTAAAACTCTGAATATTACAAAGTCTTCAAAATCACTTCGATATAGTATTTCATTTTGAAAAAATGTTTTTCGAAAGGTTTTAATCATAATTTCAATGAGATTTTAATGATTTAAAAATTATTATTCTTATATCAATATGTTTTGTGTCAATGCAATGGTTCTTAAGTGTCAAAATATTAATTTTTCCAAAATAAGGCTATCCAGCAATTGGCCAAAATTTCCCAGAAGGCACTAGCGCACTATCAGTGTTAATAGCACGCTGATAGGGTTCTATAATAAAACATATATTTTTCTGAAAAATTATCTATAGCGCTATCCCCTTTGATAACTCGTTATAAAGTTGTTGCAGTGATTTTTCCATTTTTAGTGAGATGGGCAATAGCGCGCTATAGGCCTTGATAACACGCTATCGGAAAGTTTGAAAAACTCGAGCTCACGGGTTTGTGTATATCGACCTGCTATAGCCTGCTAAAAGAGGACATGATACACAACCCAATAGCGCGCTATCCATGTCTGAGACAAAAATTTGATATTTCTGACGAGAAAAATTTGGACACTTATGCTTGCTCGATTTTTCCATTCCTTACACAGTTTGCGAGGTTATCTTTATTGAAATATTCTCAACTAAAACCTAGATGATTCCCATGGTCTCGCACGCCCAAAACAACTTTAGATTGAACAATGTTTTGAATTCAAATCATTTTGTACTCTCTTGCTCTTTAACCTGCAACTTCTAATTTTATAAAACACTCATTCTCTGATTTTCAAAAATACAACACACATGATTTTTGCAAGTTAGATTGAGCTTTCCAAAGAGTTTTCCAAGAGAAGAAGCCTCGAATTGAATCAAAATTGTAATCTGTCTTGATGATAACGTCATTGTTCAGCAAGTTCTACATTTTATTCCTTTTGTGCTTAGATTTGCAGAGGCTATCCATTGTTTTAAACTGTAACTATATGAAGTGGTCTCGGTAAGATAACACATAAAAAACGAACAAATCAACTGTATTGCATCAAGAACACATCAAACAATAGCTTTCGAAGTCTACAAAAGATCAAGCTCGAAGAACGAAGACATATCTCATGTCTATTGCATTAGTTCGATATTTGGTGTGTTGGGTAAAATCTCGATCAATCTCAGCACTAAAACTCTGAATATTACAAAGTCTTCAAAATCACTTCGATATAGTATTTCATTTTGAAAAAATGTTTTTCGAAAGGTTTTAATCATAATTTCAATGAGATTTTAATGATTTAAAAATTATTATTCTTATATCAATATGTTTTGTGCCAATGGAAGGGTTCTTAAGTGTCAAAATATTAATTTTTCAAAAATAAGGCTATCCAGCAATTGGCCAAAATTTCCCAGAAGGCACTAGCGCACTATCAGTGTTGATAGCACGCTGATAGGGTTTTATAATAAAACATATGTTTTTCTGAAAAATGATCTATAGCGCGCTATCTCCTTTGATAACTCGTTATAAAGCTGTTGCAGTGATCTTTCCATTTTTAGTAAGATGGGCAATAGCGCGCTATAGGCCTTGATAACACGCTATCGGAATGTTTTGAAAAACTCGAGCTCACGGGTTTGTGTATATCGACCTGCTATAGCCTGCTAAAAGAGGACATGATACACAACCCAATAGCGCGCTATCCACGTCCGAGACAAACTTCAGAAAAATTTGGACACTTATGCTGGCTCGATTTTTCCATTCCTTACACAGTTTGCCAGGTTATCTTAATTGAAGTATTCTCTACTTAAACCTAGATGATTCCCATTGTCTCGCACGCCCAAAACAACTTTAGATTGAACAATATTTTGAATTCAAATCATTTTGTACTCTCTTGCTCTTTAACCTGCAACTTCTAATTTTATAAAACACTCATTCTCTGATTTTCAAAAATACAACACACATGATTTTTGCAAGTTAGATTGAGCTTTCCAAAGAGTTTTCCAAGAGAAGAAGCCTCGAATTGAATCAAAATTACAATCTGTCTTGATGATAACGTCATTGTTCAGCAAGTTCTTCATTTTATTCCTTTTGTGCTTAGATTTGCAGAGGCTATCCATTGTTTAAACTGTAAGTATATGAAGTGGTCTCGGTAAGATAACACATCAAAAACGAACAAATCACCTGTATTGCATCAAGAACACATCAAACAATAGCTTTCAAAGTCTACAAAAGATCAAGCTCGAAGAACGAAGACATATCTCATGTCTAATGCATTAGTTTGATATTTGGTGTGTTGGGTAAAATCTCGATCAATCTCAGCACTAAAACTCTGAATATTACAAAGTCTTCAAAATCACTTCGATATAGTATTTCATTTTGAAAAAATGTTTTTCGAAAGGTTTTAATCATAATTTCAATGAGATTTTAATGATTTAAAAATTATTATTCTTATATCAATATGTTTTGTGCCAATGGAAGGGTTCTTAAGTGTCAAAATATTAATTTTTCAAAAATAAGGCTATCCAGCAATTGGCCAAAATTTCCCAGAAGGCACTAGCGCACTATCAGTGTTGATAGCACGCTGATAGGGTTTTATAATAAAACATATGTTTTTCTGAAAAATGATCTATAGCGCGCTATCTCCTTTGATAACTCGTTATAAAGCTGTTGCAGTGATCTTTCCATTTTTAGTAAGATGGGCAATAGCGCGCTATAGGCCTTGATAACACGCTATCGGAATGTTTTGAAAAACTCGAGCTCACGGGTTTGTGTATATCGACCTGCTATAGCCTGCTAAAAGAGGACATGATACACAACCCAATAGCGCGCTATCCACGTCCGAGACAAACTTCAGAAAAATTTGGACACTTATGCTGGCTCGATTTTTCCATTCCTTACACAGTTTGCCAGGTTATCTTAATTGAAGTATTCTCTACTTAAACCTAGATGATTCCCATTGTCTCGCACGCCCAAAACAACTTTAGATTGAACAATATTTTGAATTCAAATCATTTTGTACTCTCTTGCTCTTTAACCTGCAACTTCTAATTTTATAAAACACTCATTCTCTGATTTTCAAAAATACAACACACATGATTTTTGCAAGTTAGATTGAGCTTTCCAAAGAGTTTTCCAAGAGAAGAAGCCTCGAATTGAATCAAAATTACAATCTGTCTTGATGATAACGTCATTGTTCAGCAAGTTCTTCATTTTATTCCTTTTGTGCTTAGATTTGCAGAGGTTATCCATTGTTTAAACTGTAAGTATATGATGTGGTCTCGGTAAGATAACACATCAAAAACGAACAAATCACCTGTATTGCATCAAGAACACATCAAACAATAGCTTTCGAAGTCTACAAAAGATCAAGCTCGAAGAATGAAGACATATCTCATGTCTAATGCATTAGTTTGATCTTTGGCGTGTTGGGTAAAATCTCGGTCAATCTCAGCACTAAAACTCTGAATATTACAAAGTCTTCAAAATCACTTCGATATAGTATTTCATTTTGAGAAAATGATGTTCGAAAGGTTTTAATCATAATTTCAATGAGATTTGAATGATTTAAAAATTATTAATCTTCTATCAATATGTTTTGTGTCAATGGAAGGGTTCTTAAGTGTCAAAATATTAATTTTTCAAAAATAAGGCTATCCAGCAATTGGCCAAAATTTTCCAGAAGGCACTAGCGCACTATCAGTGTTGATAGCACACTGATAGGGTTCTATAATAAAACATATGTTTTTCTGGAAAATTATCTATAGCGCGCTTTCCCCTTTGATAACTCGTTATAAAGCTGTTGCAGTGATCTTTCCATTTTTAGTGAGATGGGCAATAGCGCGCTATAGGCCTTGATAACACGCTATCGGAAGGTTTGAAAAACTCGAGCTCACGGGTTTGTGTATATCGACCTCCTATAGCCTGCTAAAAGAGGACATGATACACAACCCAATAGCGCTATCCACGTCTGAGACAAAAATCTGATATTTCTGACGAGGAAAATTTGGACACTAATGCTTGCTCGATTTTTCCATTCCTTACACAGTTTGCCAGGTTATCTTTATTGAAATATTCTCTACTAAAACCTAGAAGATTCCCATTGTCTCGCACGCCCAAAACAACTTTAGATTGAACAATGTTTTGAATTCAAATCATTTTGTACTCTCTTGCTCTTTAACCTGCAACTTCTAATTTTATAAAACACTCATTCTCTGATTTCCAAAAATACAACACACATGATTTTTGCAAGTTAGATTGAGCTTTCCAAAGAGTTTTCCAAGAGAAGAAGCCTCGAATTGAATCGAAATTGCAATCTGTCTTGATGATAACGTCATTGTTCAGCAAGTTCTTCATTTTATTCGTTTTGTGCTTAGATTTGCAGAGGCTATCCATTGTTTTAAACTGTAAGTATATGAAGTGGTCTCGGTAAGATAACACATAAAAAATGAACAAATCACCTGTATTGCATCAAACAATAGCTTTCAAAGTTTACAAAAGATCAAGCTCGAAGAACGAAGACATATCTCATGTCTAATGCATTAGTTTGATATTTGGTGTGTTGGGTAAAATCTCGATCAATCTCAGCACTAAAACTCTGAATATTACAAAGTCTTCAAAATCACTTCGATATAGTATTTCATTTTGAAAAAATGTTTTTCGAAAGGTTTTAATCATAATTTCAATGAGATTTTAATGATTTAAAAATTATTAATCTTATATCAATATGTTTTGTGTCAATAGAATGGTTCTTAAGTGTCAAAATATTAATTTTTCGAAAATAAGGCTATCCAGCAATTGGCCAAAATTTTTCAAAAGGCACTAGCGCACTATCAGTGTTGATAGCACGCTGATAGGGTTTTATAATAAAACATATGTTTTTCTGAAAAATTATGTATAGCGCTATCCCCTTTGATAACTCGTTATAAACCTGTTGCAGTGATCTTTCCATTTTTAGTGAGATGGGCAATAGCGCGCTATAGGCCTTGATAACACGCTATCGGAAAGTTTGAAAAACTCGAGGTCACGGGTTTGTGTATATCGACCTGCTATAGCCTGCTAAAAGAGGACATGATACACAACCCAATAGCGCGCTATCCACGTCTGAGACAAAAATCTGATATTTCTGACGAGAAAAATTTGGACCCTTATGCTTGCTCGATTTTTCCATTCCTCACACAGTTTGCCAGGTTATCTTTATTGAAATATTCTCTACTAAAACCTAGATGATTCCTATTGTCTCGCACGCCCAAAACAACTTTAGATTGAACAATGTTTTGAATTCAAATCATTTTGTACTCTCTTGCTCTTTAACCTGCAACTTCTAATTTTATAAAACACTCATTCTCTGATTTTCAAAAATACAACACACATGATTTTTGCAAGTTGGATTGAGCTTTCCAAAGAGTTTTCCAAGAGAAGAAGCCTCGAATTGAATCAAAATTACAATCTGTTTTGATGATAACGTCTTTGTTCAGCAAGTTTTTCATTTAATTCCTTTTGTGCTTAGATTTGCAGAGGCTATCCATTGTTTTAAACTGTAAGTATATGAAGTGGTCTCGGTAAGATAACACATCAAAAACGAACAAATCACCTGTATTGCATCAAGTACACATCAAACAATAGCTTTCGAAGTCTACAAAAGATCAAGCTCGAAGAACGAAGACATATCTCATGTCTAATGCATTAATTTGATCTTTGGTGTGTTGGGTAAAATTTCGATCAATCTCAGCACTAAAACTCTGAATATTACAAAGTCTTCAAAATCACTTCGATATAGTGCTTCATTTTGAAAAAATGATGTTCGAAAGGTTTTAATCATAATTTCAATGAGATTTGACTGATTTAAAAATTATTAATCTTATATCAATATGTTTTGTGGCAATGGAAGGGTTCTTAAGTGTCAAAATATTAATTTTTCAAAAATAAGGCTATCCAGCAATTGGCCAAAATTTCCCAGAAGGCACTAGCGCACTATCAGTGTTGATAGCACGCGGATAGGGTTTTATAATAAAACATATGTTTTTATGGAAAATTATCTATAGCGCGCTATCCCCTTTGATAACTCGTTATAAAGCTGTTGCAGTGATCTTTCCATTTTTAGTGAGATGGGCAATAGCGCGCTATAGGCCTTGATAACAGGCTATCGGAAAGTTTGAAAAACTCGAGCTCACGGGTTTGTGTATATCCACCTGCTATAGCCTGCTAAAAGAGGACATGATACACAACCCAATAGCGCGCTATCCACGTCTGAGACAAAAATCTGATATTTCTAATGAGAAAAATTTGGACACTTATGCTTGCTCGATTTTTCCATTCCTTACACAGTTTGCCAGGTTATCTTTATTGAAATATTCTCTACTAAAACCTAGATGATTCCCATTGTCTCGCACGCCCAAAACAACTTTAGATTGAACAATGTTTTGAATTCGAATCATTTTGTACTCTCTTGCTCTTTAACCTGCAACTTCTAATTTTATAAAACACTCATTCTCTGATTTTCAAAAATACAACACACATGATTTTTGCAAGTTGGATTGAGCTTTCCAAAAAGTTTTCCAAGAGAAGAAGCCTCGAATTGAATCAAAATTACAATCTGTCTTGATGATAACGTCATTGTTCAGCAAGTTCTTCATTTTATTCCTTTTGTGGAGGCTATCCATTGTTTTAAACTGTATGTATATGAAGTGGTCTCGATAAGATAACACATCAAAAACGAACAAATCACCTGTATTGCATCAAGAACACATCAAACAATAGCTTTCGAAGTCTACAAAAGATCAAGCTCGAAGAACGAAGACATATCTCATGTCTAATACATTAGTTTGATCTTTGGCGTGCCATTGTTGATGAACCCATGATGCAAAATCAGTGATATACATGGCTGAACATGGTGACCTAGTGTAAATCGACAATATGGCCTAAGTATGGAAAATTTCATATTTTAGGGCTTTTGATGCTTTTGGCCTAGAATCATTGAATTGATGCAACTTATGTTTAATTAAGCATGATTAGAGTTGATTATGCTACTGATTTGGTGGTTGTGACCATATCATGGGTTAGGCCTACTTGTGATTAAGTGACCCAATTTGGGCATGTTTATGCCTAAAGGAATTGAAAATCAGTATTTTTTATTAATAGAATGGTTTATGTGTGAGAACTATGCATTAGAGGCCTAAGTCATGTTATTTGAGTTGAATGATGGGATTAGGTGAGATTTAGGCCTATTGTTTATATGTGGGCTGATTTAGGGTTGATGTGTAATGTCTATGTGATTGAGCATAGAAATTGATGTATGGAAGGATATTGATGTATGTTTCAGGATCTTGATTGGGTTGATTCGGTTTGGTGGTCGTGTGTGGTTAAATACTCTCGCGAGGCTTGGTTGTGAGTAGACTTCATTTATGATTATATATTTTATGTCATCATATCACTTATATATATTGTATGTTGAAAGCATGAATGTGTTCTAATGTTTTGAATGATGCATTGATTTGAGAAAACCTTATGACTTTGGTTAGGCCCATCTATCTGGCTAATAGGGGGACTTAACCTTGTCATAGGAGGGTTTTAGGAAAGGAAATGATTGGGATCAACGGCACGGTGAAATAGACGTGTACTAGTAACCCAAATAAACATGATTGGGGTCAACGGTACGGTGAAATAGACGTGCACTAGTAACCCAATGCATGTGGAATGTGGATCCAAGTTGATAAGCTTTTACTTGCGTCGAATTTATTATAAATGCTTAATATCTATATGTTATGAGCTTTTAATCATGCTACACATTGACATGCATACATGATATTTATTGATGAGTATTGATAGCATATTTGAATTCTATTCACTGGGCACCGTTGGCTCACCCTCATTTTCCTCTTTCAGGTCCTTCTGTCCCGAATAAGGGCAAATGAGTAGTTATATCTTGGCTCACTTTCTACCGGTGAACACTAGGGATTCTATGGACAAGCTGAGCAGACTCTATATGCGGGAGATAGTCAGATTACATGGAGTGCCAGTTTCGATTGTGTCAGATAGGGACCCGAGGTTTACATCGGTATTCTGGCAGGGGTTGCAGAGGCAACTCGGCACTAGACTAGATCTCAGTACCGCTTTTCACCCCCAGACGGATGGCCAGTCTGAGAGGTTGATATCGATTTTAGAGGATATGTTTCGAGCTTGTGTCCTTGAGTCCAGTGGTAACTGGGAGGAGTACATACATCTGTGTGAGTTCGCGTACAACAACAGCTATCAGTCCAGTATTGGCATGGCTCCATTTGAGGCATTGTATGGTCGACCATGTAGATCTCCGATCTGTTGGACGGAGGTAGGGGATGTTGCGGTGATGGGACCAGAGTTTGTACAAGAACACACAGAGAAGATTAAGAGGATCAAGCATAATATGAAAGTAGCCCAAGACAGGCAGAAGAGTTACACTGATGCCAAGCGGAAGACCGTAGAGTTCGAGGTGGGTGACCAAGTTTTATTGAAGGTCTCACCTCAGAAGGGCCAAACTAGATTTGGGATAAAAGGCAAGCTCGCTCCGAGATTTATTGGGCCGTTCGAGGTTTTAGAACGAATTGGCCCCGTCGCTTACCGATTAGCCTTGCCACCTCAGTTAGCAGCAGTCCACAATGTCTTTCATGTGTCAATGTTGAGAGTGTACAAGAGTGATTTTGATCACGTCTTGGACTGGAGGAACATTGAACTGAGGCAGGATGGGACTTATGATGAGGAACCTATTCAGATACTTGACCGGAAGGTCCAGAGGTTACGTAACCGCGAGATTCCGATGGTTAAGGTGAGATGGCAGTTCCATGGTGAGGAGCAGGTTACTTGGGAGCGTGAGGACTACATGATGGAGCACTTTGCCGAGTTCATGGGCTTAGGTATTTCTTAACCTTAAAACTTCGAGGACGAAGTTCATTCTAAGGTGGGTGTGATGTGACGCCCCGAAAATTATTTCATCTAGCCCATAACCCAATTGCACTTTGCCCAAACTCTATGCGTTGCCTTGATATGTTTGGTATTTGTTTGATGGTTGTTTAATGTTTGTATAGTTGATACTTGATAATGTATATAAATATGTGTATCATAAATTGTATATGGGTCATGTTAAATTAAATTATAATGCATATGTTATTATTTATGCATGGACCCATTAAACCATGAATTGATATGAGTTAGGATTGATTGAATAAAAGGATAAATGAGAATGAAAATTTGGTGTATTAAATGGATTGGACATTTAAAATACATGGAAGCATGAAATTGGTTAAAGTACATGTGGTTGGTATGGGTAGTATGAGACCAACACATGTGAAGGTTGGTGCATGAAAGTGGACAAGTGTCTCATGCCCTCAAGGAAGTGCTAGAATGAGTGGAGGGAATCAAGGAGAGAATCAAGGAGGAAAACAAGGAGAGAATCAAGGAGAGAATCAAGGAGGGAATCAAGGAGGGAATCAAGGAAGTGCTAGAAAGAGGTGAGTGGAGAGAAAGGAAAGAAGAAGAGAAAGAAAAGAAGAGAAAGGAAAGAAGAAGAGAAAGAAGGAGAGAGTTGCAGGAGGAAGATCCCTGCAACGTTTTCATCAAAGACGTAGATCTTTGGGATCTATGGTCAGATTGAGCTCAAAATATGTCAGCAAGTTCATAACTTATGGCTATTCATTCTGGTCGGTGGAGATCTTGATCATAGGTTTCTTCTAAGAGATCTAACCTCTCAAACAAGGCTGGTCGGAAAGTCTGGATTTCTCGCACCGTTTCGCTCAAACTTATAGATCTCCATAATCTACCGATGGATGGATATAAAATTTGGGTATGTCATGTACAACTGATAGTTATACATTTGGAACGGTGTAGATCTTGATTTAGGGTTTCGTCTGAGAGATCTAACCTCTGAAACAAAGCTAGTCGGAGATTCTGGATTTCTCGTGGTGTTACGCTCAAACTTGTAGATCTCCTAAATCTACCGTGGATGGATATCACATTTGGGTATGTAGTTTATAACTGATATTTCTGTATTCTGAACGGTGGAGATGTGTATTTGTTTAGTATTTTGTGTGATATAGTCATCTGAGTTTGAGTATTTGCAGCAGGAAAGGAGAAATTGTCTGATTGGAGACTTGTTCATCAAATAAACTTATCTTTTCGGTCCACCGTTGGATTGGGCTGATATTTCGACAGAAGGTTTGTTTCTTCACATACTTCAATCTGTACGGTTGATTTTGTGATTACATATTTCTGTTGGTATATTGATACATCTGAACAGAATAGTAAATGAAGAATTGGTAGGGTTGCTTGTATTAGACCTAAATTTAGAATATGAACTTAGACCTTTCCAAATAGCTTGCATGTCAACTATGTTGACCTAGTTGCCATTGTTGATGAACCCATGATGCAAAATCAGTGATATACATGGCTGAACATGGTGACCTAGTGTAAATCGACAATATGGCGTAAGTATGGAAAATTTCATATTTTAGGGCTTTTGATGCTTTTGGCCTAGAATCATTGAATTGATGCAACTTATGTTTAATTAAGCATGATTAGAGTTGATTATGCTACTGATTTGGTGGTTGTGACCATATCATGGGTTAGGCCTACTTGTGATCAAGTGACCCAATTTGGGCATGTTTATGCCTAAAGGAATTGAAAATCAGTATTTTTTATTAATAGAATGGTTTATGTGTGAGAACTATGCATTAGAGGCCTAAGTCATGTTATTTGAGTTGAATGATGGGATTAGGTGAGATTTAGGCCTATTGTTTATATGTGGGCTGATTTAGGGTTGATGTGTAATGTCTATGTGATTGAGCATAGAAATTGATGTATGGTAGGATATTGATGTATGTTTCAGGATCTTGATTGGGTTGATTCGGTTTGGTGGTCGTGTGTGGTTAAATACTCTCGCGAGGCTTGGTTGTGAGTAGACTTCATTTATGATTATATCTTTTATGTCATCATATCACTTATATATATTGTATGTTGAAAGCATGAATGTGTTCTAATGTTTTGAATGATGCATTGATTTGAGAAAACCTTATGACTTTGGTTGGGCCCATCTATCTGGCTAATAGGGGGACTTAACCTTGTCATAGGAGGGTTTTAGGAAAGGAAATGATTGGGATCAACGGCACGGTGAAATAGACGTGTACTAGTAACCCAAATAAACATGATTGGGGTCAACGGTACGGTGAAATAGACGTGCACTAGTAACCCAATGCATGTGGAATGTGGATCCAAGTTGATAAGCTTTTACTTGCATCGAATTTATTATAAATGCTTGATATCTATATGTTATGAGCTTTTAATCATGCTACACATTGACATGCATACATGATATTTATTGATGAGTATTGATAGCATATTTGAATTCTATTCACTGGGCACCGTTGGCTCACCCTCATTTTCCTCTTTCAGGTCCTTCTGTCCCGAATAAGGGCAAAGGAGTAGTTATATCTTGAGGGCCTTGCCTGCGAGAGAATCCAAAGCCTCGATGTGAGTTGTGAGGCATTTTGATTGAACTGTGTTTTAAATTATGAAGTATTATATTTTGGATTATGTAATTATAACACTTACCACATTGTAGTATGGGTGAGTTGGGACTTGTTAGATAAACCATGTGGGCATATGACGGTTTTTATTTGTACCCACAATTTTGGACTTTATGTGTATGTCAATTTTAATGGACTGTAGGGATTATGATTTAATTTGTGGTTCATTTTTATGGATTATCTCTTGTCTTTGATGATTAATACGGTGGGTAGTTTTGTTTAGTACCTTTTGATATTATGTCGTTGTTTGAGATAAGGCTCGTAGGGTCTCAACCACCTCACGGGAGTTGAGGAGTGGTCGGAGATGCCTACGCCGGGCGTCCCACCCCGGCATTCCGCACGCCATTCCCTGCGGGGTTCGTGGTCCGGGGTGCGGGGTCGCCACAACCTCATACCTGGGACAGCGCCTATCTCAATTCCACCATACAGAATGTCAAATGTTGAACTGGTCGAATTAGACAAACAACTTAAGGAATTAGAGAGTAATGGCCTCATCCGAAAGAGTTCATCACCCTGGGGCGCTCCAGTTCTCTTTGTTCACAAAAAGGATGGTTCGTTACGACTTTGCATCGATTATCGCAAGTTGAATAACATCACCATCAAGAATAGATATCCATTACCCAGGATCGATGACTTGTTCGACCAACTTAGAGATGCCAAATTTTTCTCTAAGATTGATTTACGTTCCGGTTATCACCAACTCCGGATTCGAGAGTTGGACATCACCAAGACGACGTTCCGAACTCGGTACGGTCATTACGAGTTCTTAGTTATGCCGTTCGGTCTAACAAATGCACCTGCTGCATTCATGGATTTGATGAATCGCATCTTTCGGTTATACTTAGACCGATTTGTGGTGGTTTTTGTGGATGACATCTTGATATAATCCTCAACAGAGGAAGACCATAAAATACATTTGAAGATAGTCCTCCAGACCTTGCGAAGCCACCAATTGTATGCAAAGTTGAGTAAGTGCGAATTTTGGGCAAAGAGAGTTCAATTCCTAGGCCATGTGGTTTCAAGCAATGACATTGAGGTAGATCCTTCTAAAGTTGAAGCAGTTTTAAACTGGAAGCAGCCTACCACTGTTACTCAGATTAGGAGTTTTCTTGGTTTGGCTGGCTATTACAGACGCTTCATCAAGGACTTCTCAAAGATTGCTGAACCTATGACCAAGCTCACTCGAAAAGACGTGCGATTTATCTGGAATCCCGCCTGTGAAGCATCATTTCAGGAATTGAAGAAACGCCTCACGACAGCACCTCTACTTATCACTCCAAGACATGGAATTGGATTTTCATTATACACCGACGCCTCCCTCCAAGGGTTGGGTGCCGTACTAATGCAAGAAGGCCAAGTTGTTGCCTATGCCTTGAGGCAACTGAAGATTCATGAGGGTAATTACCCAACACACGACTTGGAACTTGCAGCTGTTGTGTTTGCACTGAAATTATGGCGTCATTACCTATACGGTGAACGGTTCGAGGTCTTCTCAGATCATAAGAGTCTTAAGTACATATACACTCAGAGAGACCTAAACCTCCGCCAAAGAAGATGGTTGGAATTCTTGAAAGACTATGACTTTCAACTCCAGTACCATCCTGGAAAGGCAAATATTGTGGCTGATGCCCTGAGTATAAAATCTTATGTTGCTTGCACTCTTAACTATGAAATGGGGAAATTGGCTACAGAAATAGAGAACTTTAACCTCCAGCTGAACGAAGAGGGACCACGCCCACGACTCTCTCAATTATCGGCCACCTCTGACCTCGTTCGCAAGATTTCAGCTACTCAAGCCAATGACCCTATGGTAATGGAGAAACGAGACCTTCTACTCAGCGGGCAAGACCTTCCTCATTGGTCAGTCTCTGACGACGGAGCCATTTTTTATAAAAAAACGTCTTTGTTTTCCGAACGATCCTGAGGTTCGGAAAGACGTGCTTACTGAGATGCACTGTTCGCGATACGCTATGCATCCTGGGGGTGACAAGATGTACCAGGCTGTCAAGCAAAAATTCTGGTTTTCTGGAATGAAGAAGGCAATTGCAGACTTCGTTGCTCGATGTCTTGTTTGCCAGAAAGTTAAGGCAGAACAAAGACTTCCCTCAGGCCTTCTCCAGCCGTTACCTATTGGAGAATGGAAGTGGGAGAACATCGCAATGGATTTTGTTACAGCCTTACCTCGAAATAATAAAGGGCAAGATGCTATCTGGGTTATCATTGACAGACTTACCAAGTCTGCACACTTCTTGCCAATAAAGTTCACGGATAATCCCGCCAAACTTGCAGAACTATATGAAAGAGAGATCGTACGCCTTCATGGCATACCACTCACGATCGTCTCTGATCGAGACCCTCGATTCACATCAAACTTTTGGAAAAGCTTCCAGATTAGAATGGGTTCAAAGATCACTATGAGCACAGCCTTCCACCCTCAGACTGATGGGCAGTCAGAACGGCTTATCCAAATCTTAGAAGACATGCTACGATGCTGCATTTTGGACTTTAATGACGGATGGGCAAAGTATTTGCATCTAGCTGAGTTTGCATACAACAACAGCTACCAAACTAGTATCGGCATGGCACCATACGAGGCTCTCTATGGTCGGCCTTGCAGATCTCTGGTATGTTGGTTAGATATGGTAGATCGACCGTAGTTGGGCCCTGAACTAGTTCAAGAGACTTCTGAAAAAATCACACTAGTAAAGGAACGACTTCGTGTTGCATAAAGTCGATAGAAGAGCTATGCTGACAAACGACGACAACCTCTAGAATTTGATCAGGGGGACTTTGTTTTTATACAAGTCCAGCCCACCCGAGGTGTCAAACGCTTTGGGATCAAAGGAAAGCTCTCCCCGCGGTATATCGGTCCATTTCCGATCATTGAACGTATTGGCAAACTTGCTTATCGCTTGTCCCTTACATCGTCCATGCCTAAGGTTCATGACGTTTTTCATGTATCTATGCTTCGCAAGTATCGTCCTGATCCTTCGCATATCATCCCTTTAGTCGAGGTTCGGGTTGAGGAAGGAAATAAGTATCAAGAGAAAGCAATACAGATTTTAGATAGAAAAACTCAAGAACTACGACGACGTAGCATACCACTTGTGAAAGTGCTCTGGGATCACCACGGCATAGAGCAAGCTACATGGGAACTAGAATCAACAATTAAACAGAAATACCCTGAATTGTTTTCTAGTACCAACTGATGATGTGATACATTGTATTATTTTCACTTATCAATACCAGGATGAAACATTGTTTACACCTATCTTGATACATTGTTTCACTTCAATAACTACGCAGATGTCTGAAAATAATATCAATGGATATAGTGATGCACACACGCAGTGGCCTCTTTGGCAACCTGTCGCTACTTCTCAAGCATATCACCCTTATCACTCCTGGACTTGATTTCGAGGGCGAAATCCCTTTAAGAGGGGTAGAGTGTAATACCACGTATTTCACAAAAAAGAAAAAAAAAATTTACTATTTGGGCAACGCCCGAACGTTCAGGCGCATGCCAGAACGTTCAGGCGCAATGCCAGAACGTTCAGGCCCAATGCATGCCAGAACGTTCAGGCGCAATGCATGCCAGAACGTTCAGGCGCATGCCAGAACGTTCAGGCGCATGTCAGAACGTTCAGGCGCATGACAGAACGTTCAGGCGCATGCCAGAACGTACAGGCGCATGTCAGAACGTTCAGGCGCAAAAATCTCTATATAAGAAAGCTCCTCATCTCTCATTCCTCACACCAAATCACCTTCTCTTGTGATTTTCTTCTCCTTTCCACGCATTCTAAGTTTTTAGTTTTTGAGACTCTCGGTGCGGTGCAACAAAGTTCTGTCCGGAGGAAAGCGCCAGATCTGAAAGCATTGCTCACTATTCATATTATTTCTCTGGAGAGGAACGTACATGAGAACCTGGCTACGCCAGGGAGGGACATCAGTACGTGAATCCAGAGCATCGTTCCTGAGGAGGGACGTACAGTGAGAACCTGGCTACGCCCGGGGAAGGACACCTGTACGTGAACTCAGGCGATGTACGTTCATCAAACCATTACGAGACGGTGTCATGCATACATACATATTGATTGATTATGATGCTTACATGTGTATTTAAGATATTTGATATTGAAGTATGCTTTATTAATTGTTATACTCATGCACTATTTACCCACTGAGCGCGTTAAGCTCACTCCATTATTATCCAATCCTTCACAGGAAATTAGGGTGGACTGGGTGGAGGTTATGGGGCCCACAATTTATACCCTTTGTTTAATTCATTGGGAATTTTGGGAGTATGTTCCCTTGACCATTTTATGTACAAAAGTATTCTGAATTAAATGAAATCAGATTTGTACTGTGTGTACTGTATTTCCGCTGCGCACTCTGTTGTTACCATTATTATTGTTTCAAATGCGCACCCCGTCCGAGAGTGTACCGCCGGTTTAGGCGCGTCCGGGTGGGGTGTTACAAATATTCTCTACTAAAACCTAGATGATTCCCATTGTCTCGCACGCCCAAAACAACTTTATATTGAATAATGTTTTGAATTCAAATCATTTTGTACTCTCTTGCTCTTTAACCTGCAACTTCTAATTTTATAAAACACACATTCAATGATTTTCAAAAATACAACACACATGATTTTTGCAAGTTAGATTGAGCTTTCCAAAGAGTTTTCCAAGAGAATAAGCCTCGAATTGAATCAAAATTGCAATCTGTCTTGATGATAACGTCATTGTTCAGCAAGTTCTTCATTTTATTCCTTTTGTGCTTAGATTTGCAGAGGCTATCCATTGTTTTAAACTGTAAGTATATGAAGTGGTCTCGGTAAGATAACACATCAAAAACGAACACATCACCTGTATTGCATCAAGAACACATCAAACAATAGCTTTCGAAGTCTACAACAGATCAAGCTCGAAGAACGAAGACATATCTCATGTCTAATGCATTAGTTTGATCTTTGGTGTGTTGGGTAAAATCTCGATCAATCTCAGCACTAAAACTCTGAATATTGCAAAGTCTTCAAAATCACTTCGATAAAGTATTTCATTTCGAAAAAATGTTTTTCGAATGGTTTTAATCATAATTTCAATGAGATTTGAATGATTTAAAAATTATTAATCTTATATCAATATGTTTTGTGTCAATGGAATGGTTCTTAAGTGTCAAAATATTAATTTTTCAAAAATAAGGCTATCCAGCAATTGGCCAAAATTTTTTCCAGAAGGCACTAGCGCACTATTTGTGTTGATAGCACGCTGATAGGGTTCTATAATAAAACATATGTTTTTCTGGAAAATAATCTATAGCGCACTATCCCCTTTGATAACTCGCTATAAAGCTCTTGCAGCGATCTTTCCATTTCTAGTGAGATGGGCGATAACGCACTATAGCCCTTGATAACACGCTATCGGAAAGTCTGAAAAACTCGAGCTCACGGGTTTGTGTATATCGACCTGCCATAGCCTGCTAAAAGAGAACCTGATACACAACCCAATAGCACGCTATCCACGTCTGAGACAAAAATCATATTTTTCTAACGAGAAAAATTTGGACACTTATGCTTGCTCGATTTTTCTATTCCTTACACAGTTTTGCCAGGTTATCTTTATTGAAATATTCTCTACTAACACCTAGATGATTCCCATTGTCTCGCACGCCCAAAACAACTTTAGATTGAACAATGTTTTGAATTCAAATCATTTTGTACTCTCTTGCTCTTTAACCTGCAACTTCTAATTTTATAAAACACTCATTCTCTGATTTTCAAAAATACAACAACATGATTTTTGCAAGTTAGATTGAGCTTTCCAAAGAGTTTTCCAAGAGAATAACTTTCGAATTGAATCAAAATTGCAATCAGTCTTGATGATAACGTCATTGTTCAGCAAGTTCTTCATTTTAATCCTTTTGTGCTTAGATTTGCAGAGGCTATCCATTATTTTAAACTGTAAGTATATGAAGTGGTCTCGGTAAGATAACACATAAAAAACGAACACATCACCTGTATTGCATCAAGAACACATCAAACAATAGCTTTTAAAGTCTACAAAAGATCAAGCTCGAAGAACGAAGACATATCTCATGTCTAATGCATTAGTTTGATCTTTGGTGTGTTGGGTAAAATCTCGATCAATCTCAGCACTAAAACTCCGAATATTGCAAAGTCTTCAAAATCACTTCGATATAGTATTTCATTTTGAAAAAATGATGCTCGAAAGGTTTTAATCGTAATTTCAATGAGATTCGAATTATTTAAAAATTATTAATCTTATATCAATATGTTTTGTGTGAATGGAATGGTTCTTAAGTGTCAAAATATTAATTTTTCAAAAATAAAGCTCTCCAGCAATTGGCAAAAATTTTCCAGAAGGCACTAGCGCACTATCAGTGTTGATAGCACGCTGATAGGGTTCTATAATAAAACATATGTTTTTCTGGAAAATTATCTATAACGCGCTGACCCCTTTGATAACTCGTTATAAAGCTGTTGCAGTGATTTTTCCATTTTTAGTGAGATGGGCAATAGCGCGCTATAGGCCTTGATAACACGCTATCGGAAAGTCTGAAAAACTCGAGCTCACGGGTTTGTGTATATCGACCTGCTATAGCCTGCTAAAAGAGAACATGATACACAACCCAATAGCTCGCTATCCACGTCTGAGACAAAAATCTGATATTTCTGACGAGAAAAATTTGGACACTTATGCTTGCTCGATTTTTCTATTCCTTATACAGTTTTGCCAGGTTATCTTTATTGAAATATTTTCTACTAACACCTAGATGATTCCCATTGTCTCGCACGCCCAAAACAACTTTTGATTCAACAATGTTTTGAATCAAATCGTTTTGTACTCTCTTGCTCTTTAACCTGCAACTTCTAATTTTATAAAACTCTCATTCTCTGATTTTCAAAAATACAACACACATGATTTTTGCAAGTTAGATTGAGCTTTCCAAAGAGTTTTCCAAGAGAATAAGCCTCGAATTGAATCAAAATTACAATCTGTCTTCATGATAACGTCATTGTTCAGCAAGTTCTTCATTTTATTCCTTTTGTGCTTAGATTTGCAGAGGCTATCCACTGTTTTAAACTGTAAGTATATGAACTGGTCTCGGTAAGACAACACATAAAAAACGAACACATCACCTGTATTGCATCAAGAACACATCAAACTATAGCTTTTAAAGTCTACAAAAGATCAAGCTCGAAGAACGAAGACATATCTCATGTCTAATGCATTAGTTTGATCTTTGGTGTGTTGGGTAAAATCTCGATCAATCACAGCACTAAAACTCTGAATATTGCAAAGTCTTCAAAATCACTTCGATATAGTATTTCATTTTGAAAAAATGGTGTTCGAAAGGTTTTAATCATAATTTCAATGAGATTCAAATTATTTAAAAATTATTAATCTTATATCAATATGTTTTGTGTCAATGGAATGGCTTTTAAGTGTCAAAATATTAATTTTTTCAAAAATAAGGCTATCCAGCAATTGGCAAAAATTTTCCAGAAGGCACTAGCGCACTATCAGTGTTGGTAGCACGCTGATAGGGTTCTATAATAAAACATATGTTTTTCTGGAAAATTATCTATAGCGCGCTGACCCCTTTGATAACTCGTTATAAAGCTGTTGCAGTGATCTTTCCATTTTTAGTGAGATGGGCAATAGCGCGCTATAGGCCTTGATAACACGCTATCAGAAAGTTTGAAAAACTCGAGCTCACGGGTTTGTGTATATCGACCTGCTATAGCCTGCTAAAAGAGAACGTGATACACAACCCAATAGCACGCTATCCACGTCTGTGACAAAAATCAGATTTTTCTAACGAGAAAAATTTGGACACTTATGCTTGCTCGATTTTTCTATTTCTTACACAGTTTGTCAGGTTATCTTTATTGAAATGTTCTCTAGTAAAACCTAGATGATTCCCATTGTCTCGCACGCCCAAAACAACTTTAGATTCAACAATGTTTTGAATTCAAATCATTTTGTACTCTCTTGCTCTTTAACCTGCAACTTCTAATTTTATAAAACAATCATTCTCTGATTTTCAAAAATACAACACACATGATTTTTGCAAGTTAGATTGAGCTTTCCAAAGAGTTTTCCAAGAGAAGAGGCCTCGAATTGAGTAAAAATTGCAATCTGTCTTGATGATAACGTCATTGTTCAGCAAGTTCATCATTTTATTCCTTTTGTGCTTAGATTTGCAGAGGTTATCCATTGTTTTAAACTGTAAGTATATGAAGTGGTCTCGGAAAGATAACACATCAAAAACCAACACATCACCTGTATTGCATCAAGAAAACATCGAACAATAGCTTTCGAAGTCTACAAAAGATCAAGCTCGAAGAACGATGACATATCTCATGTCTAATGCATTAGTTTGATATTTGGTGTGTAGGGTAAAATCTCGATCAATCTCAGCACAAAAACTCTGAATATTACAAAGTCTTCAAAATCACTTCGATATAGTATTTCATTTTGAAAAAATAATGCTCGAAAGGTTTTAATCATAATTTCAATGGGATTGGAATTATTTAAAAATTATTAATCTTATATCAATATGTTTTGTGTCAATGGAATGGCTCTTAAGTGTTAAAATATTAATTTTTCAAAAATAAGGCTATCCAGCAATTGGCCAAAATTTTCCAGAAGGCACTACCGCACTATCAGTGTTGATAGCACGCTGATAGGGTTCTATAATAAAACATATGTTTTTCCGAAAAATTATCTATAGCGCTCTATCCCTTTTGATAACTCGTTATAAAGTTGTTGCAGTGATCTTTCCATTTTTAGTGAGATGGGCAATAGCGCGCTATAGGCCTTGATAACACGCTATCGGAAAGTTTGAAAAACTCGAGCTCACGGGTTTGTGTATATCGACCTGCTATAGCCTGCTAAAAGAGAACGTGATACGCAACCCAATAGCACGCTATCCACGTCTGAGACAAAAATCAGATTTTTCTAACGAGAAAAATTTGGACACTTATGCTTGCTCGATTTTTCCATTCCTTACACAGTTTGCCAGGTTATCTTTATTGAAACATTCTCTACTAAAACCTTGATGATTCCCATTGTCTCGCACGCCCAAAACAACTTTAGATTGAACAATGTTTTGAATTCAAATCATTTTGTACTCTCTTGCTCTTTAACCTGCAACTTCTAATTTTATAAAACAATCATTCTCTGATTTTCAAAAATACAACACACATGATTTTTGCAAGTTAGATTGAGCTTTCCAAAGAGTTTTCCAAGAGAAGAGGCCTCGAATTGAGTAAAAATTGCAATCTGTCTTGATGATAACGTCATTGTTCAGCAAGTTCATCATTTTATTCCTTTTGTGCTTAGATTTGCAGAGGTTATCCATTGTTTTAAACTGTAAGTATATGAAGTGGTCTCGGTAAGATAACACATCAAAAACGAACACATCACATGTATTGCATCAAGAACACATCAAACAATAGCTTTCGAAGTCTACAAAAGATCAAGCTCGAAGAACGAAGACATATCTCATGTCTAATGCATTAGTTTGATATTTGGTGTGTTGGGTAAAATTTCGATCAATCTCAGCACTAAAACTCTGAATATTACAAAGTCTTCAAAATCACTTCGATATAGTATTTCATTTTGAAAAAATGTTTTTCGAAAGGTTTTAATCATAATTTCAATGAGATTTGAATGATTTAAAAATTATTAATATTATATCAATATGTTTTGTGTCAATGGAATGGTTCTTAAGGGTCAAAATATTAATTTTTCAAAAATAAGGCTATCCAGCAATTGGCGAAAATTTTCCAGAAGGCACTATCGCACTATCAGTGTTGTTGATAGCACGCTGATAGGGTTATATAATAAAACATATGTTTTTCTAGAAAATTATCTGTAGCGCTATCCCCTTTGATAACTCACTATAAAGCTCTTGCAATGATCTTTCCATTTCTAGTGAGATGGGCGATAGCGCACTATAGGCCTTGATAAGACGCTATCAGAAAGTCTGAAAAACTCGAGCTCACGGGTTTGTGTATATCGACCTGCTATAGCCTGCTAAAAGAGAACGTGATACGCAACCCAATAGCACGCTATCCACGTCTGAGACAAAAATCAGATTTTTCTAACGAGAAAAATTTGGACACTTATGCTTGCTCGATTTTTCTATTCCCTACACAGTTTGCCAGGTTATCTTTATTGAAATATTTTCTACTAAAACCTAGATGATTCCCATTGTCTCGCACGCCCAAAACAACTTTAGATTGAACAATGTTTTGAATTCAAATCATTTTGTACTCTCTTGCTCTTTAACCTGCAACTTCTAATTTTATAAAACACTCATTCTCTGATTTTCAAAAATACAACACACATGATTTTTGCAAGTTAGATTTAGCTTTCCAAAGAGTTTTCCAAGAGAAGAAGCCTCGAATTGAATCAAAATTGCAATCTGTCTTGATGATAACGTCATTGTTCAGCAAGTTCTTCATTTTATTCCTTTTGTGCTTAGATTTGGAGAGGCTATCCTTTGTTTTAAACTGTAAGTATATGAAGTGGTCTCGGAAAGATAGCACATCAAAAACGAACACATCACCTGTATTGCATCAAGAACACATCAAACAATAGCTTTCGAAGTCTACAAAAGATCAAGCTCGAAGAACGATGACATATCTCATGTCTAATGCAGTAGTTTGATCTTTGGTGTGTAGGGTAAAATCTCGATCAATCTCAGCACTAAAACTCTGAAAATTGCAAAGTCTTCAAAATCACTTCGATATAGTATTTCATTTTGAGAAAATGATGTTCGAAAGGTTTTAATCATAATTTCAATGAGATTCGAATTATTTAAAAATTTTTAATCTTAGATCAATATGTTTTGTGTCAATGGAATGGTTCTTAAGTGTCAAAAAATTAATTTTTCAAAAATAAGGCTATCCAGCAATTGGCCAAAATTTTCCAGAAGGCACTATCGCACTATCAGTGTTGTTGATAGCACGCTGATAGGGTTCTATAATAAAACATATGTTTTTCTGGAAAATTATCTATAGCGCGCTATCCCCTTTGCTAACTCGCTATAAAGCTCTTGCAGTGATCTTTCCATTTCTAGTGAGATGGGCGATAGCGCACTATAGGCCTTGATAACATGCTATCGCAAAGTCTAAAAAAATCAGGCTCACGGGTCTGTGTATATCGACCTGCTATAGCCTGCTAAAAGAGAACGTGATACACAACCCAATAGCACGCTATCCACGTCTGAGACAAAAATCAGATTTTTCTAACGAGAAAAATTTGGACACTTATGCTTGCTCGATTTTTCTATTCCCTACACAGTTTGCCAGGTTATCTTTATTAAAATATTCTCTTCTAAAACCTTGATGATTCCAATGTCTCGCACGCCGAAAACAACTTTAGATTGAACAATGTTTTGAATTCAAATCATTTTGTACTCTCTTGCTTTTTAACCTGCAACTTCTAATTTTATAAAACAATCATTCTCTGATTTTCACAAATACAACACACATGATTTTTGCAAGTTAGATTGAGCTTTCCAAAGAGTTTTCCAAGAGAAGAAGCCTCGAATTGAATCAAAATTACAATCTGTCTTGATGATAACGTCATTGTTCAGCAAGTTCTTCATTTTATTCCTTTTGTGCTTAGACTTGCAGAGGCTATCCACTGTTTTAAACTGTAAGTATATGAAGTGGTCTCGGTAAGATAACACATCAAAAACGAACACATCACCAGTATTGCGTCAAGAACACATCAAACAATAGCTTTCGAAGTCTACAAAATATCAAGCTCGAAGAACGAAGACATATCTCATGTCTAATGCATTAGTTTGACATTTGGTGTGTTGGGTAAAATCTCGATCAATCTCAGCACTAAAACTCTGAATATTACAAAGTCTTCAAAATCACTTCGATATAGTATTTCATTTTGAAAAAAATGTTTTTCGAAAGGTTTTTAATCATAATTTCAATGAGATTTGAATGATTTAAAAATTATTAATATTATATCAATATGTTTTGTGTCAATGGAATGGTTCTTAAGTGTCAAAATATTAATTTTTTAAAAATAAGGCTATCCAGCAATGGGCGAAAATTTTCCAGAAGGCACTATCGCACTACCAGTGTTGTTGATAGCACGCTGATAGGGTTCTATAATAAAACATATGTTTTTCTAGAAAATTATCTGTGGCGCTACCCCCTTTGATAACTCGCTATAAAGCTCTTGCAGTGATCTTTCCATTTCTAGTGAGATGGGCGATAGCGCACTGTAGGCCTTGATAACACGCTATCGGAAAGTCTGAAAAACTCGAGCTCACGGGTTTGTGTATATCGACCTGCTATAGCCTGCTAAAAGAGAACGTGATACACAACCCAATAGCTCGCTATCCACTTCTGAGACAAAAATCTGATATTTCTGACGAGAAATATCTGGACACTTATGCTTGCACAATTTTTCTATGCCTTACACAGTTTTGCAAGGTTATCTTTATTGAAATATTTTCTACTAACACCTAGATGATTCCCATTGTCTCGCACGCCCAAAACAACTTTCGATTGAACAATGTTTTGAATTCAAATCCTTTTGTACTCTCTTGCTCTTTAACATGCAACTTCTAATTTTATAAAACACTCATTCTCTGATTTGCAAAAATACAACACACACGATTTTTACAAGTTAGATTGAGCTTTCCAAAGAGTTTTCCAAGAGAAGAAGCCTCGAATTGAATCAAAATTGCAATCTGTCTTGATGATAACATCATTGTTCAGCAAGTTCTTCATTTTATTCCTTTTGTGCTTCGATTTGCAGAGGCTATCCATTGTTTTAAACTGTAAGTATATGAAGTGGTCTCGGTAAGATAACACATAAAAAACGAACACATCACCTGTATTGCATCAAGAACACATCAAACAATAGCTTTTGAAGTCTACAAAAGATCAAGCTCGAAGAACGAAGACATATCTCATGTCTAATGCATTAGTTTGATATTTGGTGTGTTGGGTAAAATCTCGATCAATCTCAGCACTAAAACTCTGAATATTACAAAGTCTTCAAAATCACTTCGATATATAGTATTTCATTTTGAAAAAATGTTTTTCGAAAGGTTTTAATCATAATTTCAATGAGATTTGAATGATTTAAAAATTATTAATCTTATATCAATATGTTTTGTGTCAATAGAATGGTTCTTAAGTGTCAAAATATTAATTTTTCAAAAATAAGGCTATCCAGCAATTGGCCAAAATTTTCCAGAAGGCACTATCGCACTATCAGTGTTGTTGATATCACACGGATAGGGTTCTATAATAAAACATATGTTTTACTGGAAAATTATCTATAGCGCGCTATCCCCTTTGATAACTCGCTATAAAGCTCTTGCAGTGATCTTTCCATTTCTAGTGAGATGGGCGATAGCGCACTATAGGCCTTGATAACACGCTATCGGAAAGTCTGGAAAACTCGAGCTCACGGGTTTGTGTATATCGACCTGCTATAGCCTGCTAAAAGAGAACGTGATACACAACCCAATAGCACGCTATCCACGTCTGAGACAAAAATCAGATTTTTCTAACGAGAAAAATTTGGACACTTATGCTTGCTCGATTTTTCTATTCCCTACACAGTTTGCCAGGTTATCTTTATTGAAATCTTTTCTACTAAAACCTAGATGATTCCCATTGTCTCGCACGCCCAAAACAACTTTAGATTGAACAATGTTTTGAATTCAAATCATTTTGTACTCTCTTGCTCTTTAACCTGCAACTTCTAATTTTATAAAACACTCATTCTCTGATTTTCAAAAATACAACACACACGATTTTTGCAAGTTAGATTTAGCTTTCCAAAGAGTTTTCCAAGAGAAGAAGCCTCGAATTGAATCAAAATTGCAATCTGTCTTGATGATAACGTCATTGTTCAGCAAGTTCTTCATTTTATTCCTTTTGTGCTTAGATTTGGAGAGGCTATCCTTTGTTTTAAACTGTAAGTATATGAAGTGGTCTCGGAAAGATAGCACATCAAAAACGAACACATCACCTGTATTGCATCAAGAACACATCAAACAATAGCTTTCGAAGTCTACAAAAGATCAAGCTCGAAGAACGATGACATATCTCATGTCTAATGCAGTAGTTTGATCTTTGGTGTGTAGGGTAAAATCTCGATCAATCTCAGCACTAAAACTCTAAAAATTGCAAAGTCTTCAAAATCACTTCGATATAGTATTTCATTTTGAGAAAATGATGTTCGAAAGGTTTTAATCATAATTTCAATGAGATTCGAATTATTTAAAAATTATTAATCTTAGATCAATATGTTTTGTGTCAATGGAATGGTTCTTAAGTGTCAAAAAATTAATTTTTCAAAAATAAGGCTATCCAGCAATTGGCCAAAATTTTCCAGAAGGCACTATCGCACTATCAGTGTTGTTGATAGCACGCTGATAGGGTTCTATAATAAAACATATGTTTTTCTGGAAAATTATCTATAGCGCGCTATCCCCTTTGATAACTCGCTATAACGCTCTTGCAGTGATCTTTCCATTTCTAGTGAGATGGGCGATAGCGCACTGTAGGCCTTGATAACACGCTATCGGAAAGTCTGAAAAACTCGAGCTCACGGGTTTGTGTATATCGACCTGCTATAGCCTGCTAAAAGAGAACGTGATACACAACCCAATGGCTCGCTATCCACTTCTGAGACAAAAATCTGATATTTCTGACGAGAAATATCTGGACACTTATGCTTGCACAATTTTTCTATGCCTTACACAGTTTTGCAAGGTTATCTTTATTAAAATATTTTCTACTAACACCTAGATGATTCCCATTGTCTCGCACGCCCAAAACAACTTTCGATTGAACAATGTTTTGAATTCAAATCCTTTTGTACTCTCTTGCTCTTTAACATGCAACTTCTAATTTTATAAAACACTCATTCTCTGATTTGCAAAAATACAACACACACGATTTTTACAAGTTAGATTGAGCTTTCCAAAGAGTTTTCCAAGAGAAGAAGCCTCGAATTGAATCAAAATTGCAATCTGTCTTGATGATAACATCATTGTTCAGCAAGTTCTTCATTTTATTCCTTTTGTGCTTAGATTTGCAGAGGCTATCCATTGTTTTAAACTGTAAGTATATGAAGTGGTCTCGGTAAGATAACACATAAAAAACGAACACATCACCTGTATTGCATCAAGAACACATCAAACAATAGCTTTTGAAGTCTACAAAAGATCAAGCTCGAAGAACGAAGACATATCTCATGTCTAATGCATTAGTTTGATATTTGGTGTGTTGGGTAAAATCTCGATCAATCTCAGCACTAAAACTCTGAATATTACAAAGTCTTCAAAATCACTTCGATATATAGTTTTTCATTTTGAAAAAATGTTTTTCGAAAGGTTTTAATCATAATTTCAATGAGATTTGAATGATTTAAAAATTATTAATCTTATATCAATATGTTTTGTGTCAATAGAATGGTTCTTAAGGGTCAAAATATTAATTTTTCAAAAATAAGGCTATCCAGCAATTGGCCAAAATTTTCCAGAAGGCACTATCGCACTATCAGTGTTGTTGATAGCACGCTGATAGGGTTATATAATAAAACATATGTTTTTCTAGAAAATTATCTGTAGCGCTATCCCCATTGATAACTCACTATAAAGCTCTTGCAATGATCTTTCCATTTCTAGTGAGATGGGCGATAGCGCACTATAGGCCTTGATAACACGCTATCAGAAAGTCTGAAAAACTCGAGCTCACGGGTTTGTGTATATCGACCTGCTATAGCCTGCTAAAAGAGAACGTGATACGCAACCCAATAGCACGCTATCCACCTCTGAGATAAAAATCAGATTTTTCTAACGAGAAAAATTTGGACACTTATGCTTGCTCGATTTTTCTATTCCCTACACAGTTTGCCAGGTTATCTTTATTGAAATATTTTCTACTAAAACCTAGATGATTCCCATTGTCTCGCACGCCCAAAACAACTTTAGATTGAACAATGTTTTGAATTCAAATCATTTTGTACTCTCTTGCTCTTTAACCTGCAACTTCTAATTTTATAAAACACTCATTCTCTGATTTTCAAAAATACAACACACATGATTTTTGCAAGTTAGATTTAGCTTTCCAAAGAGGTTTCCAAGAGAAGAAGCCTCGAATTGAATCAAAATTGCAATCTGTCTTGATGATAACGTCATTGTTCAGCAAGTTCATCATTTTATTCCTTTTGTGCTTAGATTTGCAGAGGTTATCCATTGTTTTAAACTGTAAGTATATGAAGTGGTCTCGGTAAGATAACACATAAAAAACGAACACATCACATGTATTGCATCAAGAACACATCAAACAATAGCTTTCGAAGTCTACAAAATATCAAGCTCGAAGAACGATGACATATCTTGTCACGACCCACTATACGTGACGTCATGACCGGCACGGGAACCTCCGAGTATACCCTCCATCGGTACACCCGACGTCCCGTCAGCCTAACATACATATACGAATCCCCAAAAAAAGAAATGAAAGTGCATCATTAACATCCAACTATCATGATCATAATGAAATAAAATATTACTTCTCCAAAGTTTACAAACATAAAATTTCAGAGTCTTCAAAATGATGCAAAACCCAACACATCCCAACTATGTGTTAAATATACGATTACTAGGTGTTATCATGTACATAATTATCAAAATACAAAACCAAATGTACAACACCTACATGAAACAAAAACAAGGAACGCTCCGCAGTCAAGCCTTCCCTTTTCCTTTTCTATCAGATCCTGAAAGAAGATGGTGAGGTGTGAGCTACAGCCAGCTCAGTGAATGTTATTTACAAGTGGCATATACGTGCATTTATAAAACATGGTAAGATCATAAAACAGTTGAAATATCATGATGACGAAATATATTACATACATGCTAACATAATGCATCAAGTCATACATAAGACGATGCATAACATTTTGTAGTCATGCTCATGCAATCCTAACACCTCCTGAGTATGGGGGTTTCAAGGCCTGGTGCGCGACACACAGCGCCCGAACACACACACAATACTCGTATTCTAATAGGGTTTATGGGGTCGTGCAGCACGTAGGATTAATTTAAACAAACCTACCCATACACAAGGCATAAAACCCTCTGCCAGGTACACAACTGGGATCGCCGCTAGACTTACGAGAATTCCCAAAAAGAGGAAATTCCAACTAGGAGCCTCAACCCAAATTGTCATCCCAATGAATTATGCTCAAATGTATTTCATGGAATATTAAAACATGCATACCATTATACATGAGCATTTAAAACATTTCTATAATACAATGCCACATATAAATAATCCAAAAGTAAAAGAACACTCACATTTGATTGGCTAAGTCTAGCCAATCCAATTGCCAAAACTCTCCAATTGACTAAACGGGTTCAAGATCAATCACAAGACCTGGAAATAACATGGTTCACACAACTGAAAATCAGTCATAAAGTGTGTCAAAACCCCATGTTCAAACCCAATCTAAAGTCAATTAGATTCTAAATTGATTACCCCCTTGAGCCAATTTCCATATTGCCCAACTTGATCATTTTAGACTCAATTAAACTAAGATTGACCTAAATTGAATGTAATAGGGTGATCCCATGATCCAACCACTAATATACATGAAATTCAATTATAATTAGGGTCAATTAGACTATACATCAAGTCAATTTCATCAATTGACTAAGTCTTGGTCAAAATCCCCAATTAGGCCAATATAAAACATAAGGTCAAAATGAACTAAGTCATATCAATTTAACATAGGTGTTAACATTTTAAACCCATGATTCTACTTAATTTGGGTCCAATTAAACAATCCCCAAGTCAATTTCACAAATTGACTTGCTTTGGGTGAAAACTCCCAATTTGGGCAAAATCCCCAAATTACATGCAAAATTACCAAATACTTAGCCTAGATCAAAATTAGTCAATCTTAGGGTATTCATTATGTGAACCCACTGAATTCAATCATCAAACAACTCTAATCATGTCCAATTAGACCTACATTGCATAATTTTCCAGATTTTATATCAAGAGCATCAAAAGCCCCAAATCTGGAAATTTTCATACATATGCCCTATTGCCAATTTTACACTAGGGCACCATGTTCAACCATGAATTTTACTGATCTTGCAACATGGAATCATCCACAATGGCCACTAGATCAACATAGTTAACATGCAAACATTTTGAAAAAGTCTAAGGCCATAAACTAAGTTTAGGTCATTTGAACTAAACCTTCCAATTTCTTGCTAGAAATTGGGGCTTTCACCATTAGTGTACTCCTTACACTCTCTAATCACACATATGTGATATGCAAGACTCAACTCCAACTTTGGTCTTCCACCCATCAAAGGTTCATCACAATGCATGCATCAAAATGAAACCCTCATGCTCAAAAGAAAACTATCATGCAACTAATAGGGAGATTCAAGGAAGAAATGGAGGAAAAATACAAACCTTATGTATACGTAAGGCCTTTTTGTCACACCCTGGGTTGCACAGCGTGCCCCCTACCCAGGTGCGGGCGCACCCCCTCGGGGCGAACGCCTAGCCATTATGGATCCATAATATTGTCCCATCTCGGCCAGCCACGCCGCACAAGGACGCCGGTCACCGAGATCATTTATCCATATTATTCACACTCCCATGAATAATATAGGGCCTCCCCTAAGTTCGAACTCGCAACCTCTTCCTCATAAGGTTAGATTTCGCAACTTGAGTATCCATTGAAATGGTTCAATGGATACTCAAGTTGCGAAATCTAACCTTATGAGGAAGAGGTTGCGAGTTCGAACTTAGGGGAGGCCCTATATTATTCATGGGAGTGTGAATAATATGGATAAATGATCACTTCAATGGATACTCAAGTTGCGAAATCTAAC
Source organism: Paratinospora sagittata (assembly GCA_035771175.1). Lineage (NCBI taxonomy): Eukaryota > Viridiplantae > Streptophyta > Magnoliopsida > Ranunculales > Menispermaceae > Paratinospora > Paratinospora sagittata. Next base: position 19,494,313 of record CM069605.1, read on the forward strand.
CTTATGAGGAAGAGGTTGCGAGTTCGAACTTAGGGGAGGCCCTATATTATTCATGGGAGTGTGAATAATATGGATAAATGATCTCGGTGACCGGCGTCCTTGTGCGGCGTGGCTGGCCGAGATGGGACAATATTATGGATCCATAATGGCTAGGCGTTCGCCCCGAGGGGGTGCGCCCGCACCTGGGTAGGGGGCACGCTGTGCAACCCAGGGTGTGACATATCTCATGTCTAATGCAGAAGTTTGATATTTGGTGTGTAGGGTAAAATCTCGATCAATCTTAGCACTAAAACTCTGAAAATTGCAAAGTCTTCAAAATCACTTCGATATAGTATTTCATTTTGAGAAAATGATGTTCGAAAGGTTTTAATCATAATTTCAATGAGATTCGAATTATTTAAAAATTATTAATCTTATATCAATATGTTTTGTGTCAATGGAATGGTTCTTAAGTGTCAAAATATTAACTTTTCAAAAATAAGGCTATCCAGCAATTGGCCAAAATTTTTCAGAAGGCACTAGCGAGATGGGCGATAGCGCACTATAGGCCTTGATAACACGCTACCGGAAAGTCTAAAAAACTCGGGCTCACGGGTTTGTGTATATCGACCTGCTATAGCTTGCTAAAAGAGAACGTGATACACAACCCAATAGCACGCTATCCACGTCTGAGACAAAAATCAGATTTTTGTAACGAGAAAAATTTGGACACTTATGCTTGCTCGATTTTTCTATTCCCTACATAGTTTGCCAGGTTATCTTTATTGAAATATTCTCTACTAAAACCTTGATGATTCTCATTGTTTCGCACGCCCAAAACAACTTTAGATTGAACAATGTTTTGAATTGAAATCATTTTGTACTCTCTTGCTCTTTAACCTGCAACTTCTAATTTTATAAAACAATCATTCTCTGATTTTCAAAAATACAACACACATGATTTTTGCAAGTTAGATTGAGCTTTCCAAAGAGTTTTCCAAGAGAAGAAGCCACGAATTGAATCAAAATTGCAATCTGTCTTGATGATAACGTCATTGTTCAGCAAGTTCATCGTTTTATTCCTTTTGTGCTTAGATTTGCAGAGGCTATCCATTGTTTTAAACTGTAAGTATATGAAGTGGTCTCGGTAAGATAACACATAAAAAACGAACACATCACCAGTATTGCATCAAGAACACATCAAACAATAGCTTTCGAAGTCTACAAAATATCAAGCTCGAAGAACGAAGACATATCTCATGTCTAATGCATTAGTTTGATATTTGATGTGTTGGGTAAAATCTCGATCAATCTCAGCACTAAAACTCTGAATATTACAAAGTCTTCAAAATCACTTCGATATAGTATTTAATTTTGAAAAAATGTTTTTCGAAAGGTTTTAATCATAATTTCAATGAGATTTGAATGATTTAAAAATTATTAATATTATATCAATATGTTTTGTGTCAATGGAATGGTTCTTAAGTGTCAAAATATTAATTTTTCAAAAATAAGGCTATCCAGCAATTGGCCAAAATTTTCCAGAAGGCACTATCGCACTATCAGTGTTGTTGATAGCACGCTGATAGGGTTCTATAATAAAACATATGTTTTTCTGGAAAATTATCTATAGCGCTATCCCCTTTGATAACTCGCTATAAAGCTCTTGCAGTGATCTTTCCATTTCTAGTGAGATGGGCGATAGCGCACTATAGGCCTTGATAACACGCTATCGGAAAGTCTGAAAAACTCGAGCTCACGGGTTTGTGTATATCGACCTGCTATAGCCTGCTAAAAGAGAACGTGATACGCAACCCAATAGCACGCTATCCCCGTCTGAGACAAAAATTAGATTTTTCTAACGAGAAAAATTTGGACACTTATGCTTGCTCGATTTTTCTATTCCCTACACAGTTTGCCAGGTTATCTTTATTGAAATATTATCTACTAAAACCTAGATGATTCCCATTGTCTCGCACCCCCAAAACAACTTTAGATTGAACAATGTTTTGAATTCAAATCATTTTGTACTCTCTTGCTCTTTAACCTGCAACTTCTAATTTTATAAAACACTCATTCTCTGATTTTCAAAAATACAACACACATGATTTTTGCAAGTTAGATTTAGCTTTCCAAAGAGTTTTCCAAGAGAAGAAGCCTCGAATTGAATCAAAATTGCAATCTGTCTTGATGATAACGTCATTGTTCAGCAAGTTCTTCATTTTATTCCTTTTGTGCTTAGATTTGCACAGGCTATCCTTTGTTTTAAACTATAAGCATATGAAGTGGTCTCGGAAAGATAACACATCAAAAACGAACACATCACCTGTATTGCATCAAGAACACATCAAACAATAGCTTTCGAAGTTTACAAAAGATCAAGCTCGAAGAACGATGACATATCTCATGTCTAATGCATTAGTTTGATCTCTGGTGTGTAGGGTAAAATCTCGATCAATATCAGCACTAAAACTCTAAAAATTGCAAAGTCTTAAAAATCACTTCGATATAGTATTTCATTTTGAGAAAATGTTGTTCGAAAGGTTTTAATCATAATTTCAATGAGATTCGAATTATTTAAAAATTATTAATTTATATCAATATGTTTTGTGTCAATGGAATGGTTCTTAAGTGTCAAAATATTAACTTTTTAAAAATAAGGCTATCCAGCAATTGGCCAAAATTTTCCAGAAGGCACTAGCTTACTATCAGTGTTGATAGCACGCTGATAGGGTTCTATAACAAAACAAATGTTTTTCTGGAAAATTATCTATAGCGCGCTATCCCATTTGATAACTCGTTATAAAGCTGTTGCAGTGATCTTTCCATTTTTAGTGAGATGGGCAATAGCGCGCTATAGGCCTTGATAACACGCTATCGGAAAGTTTGAAAAACTCGAGCTCACGGGTTTGTGTATATCGAGCTGCTATAGCCTGCTAAAAGAGAACATGATACACAACCCAATAGCTCACTATCCACGTCTGAGACAAAAATCACATTTTTCTAACGAGAAAAATTTGGACACTTATGCTTGCTCGATTTAACTATTCCTTACACAGTTTTGCAAGGTTATCTTTATTGAAATATATTCTACTAACACCTAGATGATTCCCATTGTCTCGCACGCCCAAAACAACTTTACATTGAACAATGTTTTGTATTCAAACCGTTTTGTACTCTCTTGCTCTTTAACCTACAACTTCTAATTTTATAAAACACTCATTCTCTGATTTTCAAAAATACAACACACATGATTTTTGCAAGTTAGATTGAGCTTTCCAAAGAGTTTTCCAAGAGAAGAAGCCTCGAATTGAATCAAAATTGCAATTTGTCTTGATGATAACATCATTGTTCAGCAAGTTCTTCATTTTATTCCTTTTGTGCTTAGATTTGCAGAGGCTATCCATTGTTTTAAACTGTAAGTATATGAAGTGGTCTCGGTAAGATAACACATAAAAAACGAACACATCACCTGTATTGCATCAAGAACACATCAAACAATAGCTTTTGAAGTCTACAAAAGATCAAGCTCGAAGAACGAAGACATATCTCTCGAAGAATGAGATTTGAATGATTTAAAAATTATTAATCTTATATCAATATGTTTTGTGTCAATGGAATGGTTCTTAAGTGTCAAAATATTAATTTTTCAAAAATAAGGCTATCCAGCAATTGGCCAAAATTTTCCAGAAGGCACTAGCGCACTATCAGTGTTGTTGATAGCACGCTGATAGGGTTCTATAATAAAACATTTGTTTTTCTGGAAAATTATCTATAGCGCGCTATCCCCTTTGATAACTCGCTATAAAGCTCTTGCAGTGATCTTTCCATTTCTAGTGAGATGGGCGATAGTGCACTATAGGCCTTGATAACACGCTATCGGAAAGTCTAAAAAACTCGGGCTCACGGGTTTGTGTATATCGACCTGCTATAGCCTGCTAAAAGAGAATGTGATACACAACCCAATAGCACGCTATCCACGTCTGAGACAAAAATCAAATTTTTCTAACGAGAAAAATCTGGACACTTATGCTTGCTCGATTTTTATATTCCCTACGCAGTTTGCCCGGTTATCTTTATTGAAATATTCTCTACTAAAACCTTGATGATTTCCATTGTCTCGCACGCCCAAAACAACTTTAGATTGAACAATGTTTTGAATTCAAATCATTTTGTACTCTCTTGCTCTTTAACCTGCAACTTCTAATTTTATAAAACACTCATTCTCTGATTTTCAAAAATACAACACACATGATTTTTGCAAGTTAGATTGAGCTTTCCAAAGAGTTTTCCAAGAGAAGAAGCCTCGAATTGAATCAAAATTGCAATATGTCTTGATGATAACGTCATTGTTCAGCAAGTTCTTCATTTTATTCCTTTTGTGCTTAGATTTGCACAGGCTATCCTTTGTTTTAAACTGTAAGTATATGAAGTGGTCTCGGAAAGGTAACACATCAAAACGAACACATCACCTGTATTGAATCAAGAACACATCAAACAATAGCTTTCGAAGTCTACAAAAGATCAAGCTCGAAGAACGATGACATATCTCATGTCTAATGCATTAGTTTGATTTTTGGTGTGTTGGGTAAAATCTTGATCAATCTCAGCACTAAAACTCTGAATATTACAAAGTCTTCAAAAACACTTCGATATAGTATTTCATTTTGAAAAAATGTTTTTCGAAAGGTTTTAATCATAATTTCCATGAGATTTGAATGATTTAAAAATTATTAATCTTATATCAATATGTTTTGTGTCAATGGAATGGTTCTTAAGTGTCGAAATATTAATTTTTCAAAAATAAGGCTATCCAGCAATTGGCCAAAATTTTCCAGAAGGCATTATCGCACTATCAGTGTTGTTGATAGCACGCTGATAGGGTTCTATAATAAAACATTTGTTTTTCTGGAAAATTATCTATAGCGCGCTATCCCCTTTGATAACTCGCTATAAAGCTCTTGCAGTGATCTTTCCATTTCTAGTGAGATGGGCGATAGCGCACTATAGGCCTTGATAACACGCTATCGGAAAGTCTAAAAAACTCGGGCTCACGGGTTTGTGTATATCGACCTGCTATAGCCTGCTAAAAGAGAATGTGATACACAACCCAATAGCACGCTATCCACGTCTGAGACAAAAATCAGGTTTTTCTAACGAGAAAAATCTGGACACTTATGCTTGCTCAATTTTTATATTCCCTACACAGTTTGCCCGGTTATCTTTATTGAAATATTCTCTACTAAAACCTTGATGATTTCCATTGTCTCGCACGCCCAAAACAACTTTAGATTGAACAATGTTTTGAATTCAAATCATTTCGTACTCTCTTGCTCTTTAACCTGCAACTTCTAATTTTATAAAACACTCATTCTCTGATTTTCAAAAATACAACACACATGATTTTTGCAAGTTAGATGGGGCTTTCCAAAGAGTTTTGCAAGAGAAGAAGCCTCGAATTGAATCAAAATTGCAATCTGTCTTGATGATAACGTTATTGTTCAGCAAGTTCTTCATTTTATTCCTTTTGTGCTTAGATTTGCACAGGCTATCCTTTGTTTTAAACTGTAAGTATATCAAGTGGTCTCGGAAAGATAACACATCAAAAAGGAACACATCACCTGTATTGCATCAAGAACACATCAGACAATAGCTTTCGAAGTCTACAAAAGATCAAGCTCGAAGAACGATGACATATCTCATGTCTAATGCATTAGTTTGATATTTGGTGTGTTGGGTAAAATCTCGATCAATCTCAGCACTAAAACTCTGAATATTACAAAGTCTTCAAAAACACTTCGATATACTATTTCATTTTGAAAAAATGTTTTTCGAAAGGTTTTAATCATAATTTCAATGAGATTTGAATGATTTAAAAATTATTAATCTTATATCAATATGTTTTGTGTCAATGGAATGGTTCTTAAGCGTCAAAATATTAATTTTTCAAAAATAAGGCTATCCAGCAATTGGCCAAAATTTTCCAGAAGGCACTATCGCACTATCAGTGTTGTTGATAGCACGCTGATAGGGTTCTATAATAAAACATTTGTTTTTCTGGAAAATTATCTATAGCGCGCTATCCCCTTTGATAACTCGCTATAAAGCTCTTGCAATGATCTTTCCATTTCTAGTGATATGGGCGATAGCGCACTATAGGCCTTGATAACACGCTATCGGAATGTCTAAAAAACTCGGGCTCACGGGTTTGTGTATATCGACCTGCTATGGCCTGCTAAAAGAGAACGTGATACACAACCCAATAGCACGCTATCCACGTCTGAGACAAAAATTAGATTTTTCTAACGAGAAAAATTTGGACACTTATGCTTGCTCGATTTTTCTATTCCCTACACAGTTTGCCAGGTTATCTTTATTGAAATATTCTCTACTAAAACCTTGATGATTCCCATTGTCTTGCACGCCCAAAACAACTTTAGATTGAACAATGTTTTGAATTCAAATCATTTTGTACTCTCTTGCTCTTTAACCTGCAACTTCTAATTTTATAAAACACTCATTCTCTGATTTTCAAAAATACAACACACATGATTTTTGCAAGTTAGATTGAGCTTTCCAAAGAGTTTTCCAAGAGAAGAAGCCTCGAATTGAATCAAAATTGCAATATGTCTTGATGATCACGTCATTGTTCAGCAAGTTCTTCATTTTATTCCTTTTGTGCTTAGATTTGCACAGGCTATCCTTTGTTTTAAACTGTAAGTATATGAAGTGGTCTCGGAAAGATAACACATCAAAAACGAACACATCACCTGTATTGAATCAAGAACACATCAAACAATAGCTTTTGAAGTCTACAAAAGATCAAGCTCGAAGAACGATGACATATCTCATGTCTAATGCATTAGTTTGATATTTGGTGTGTTGGGTAAAATCTTGATCAATCTCAGCACTAAAACTCTGAATATTACAAAGTCTTCAAAAACACTTCGATATAGTATTTCATTTTGAAAAAATGTTTTTCGAAAGGTTTTAATCATAATTTCAATGAGATTTGAATGATTTAAAAATTATTAATCTTATATCAATATGTTTTGTGTCAATGGAATGGTTCTTAAGTGTCGAAATATTAATTTTTCAAAAATAAGGCTATCCAGCAATTGGCCAAAATTTTCCAGAAGGCATTATCGCACTATCAGTGTTGTTGATAGCACGCTGATAGGGTTCTATAATAAAACATTTGTTTTTCTGGAAAATTATCTATAGCGCGCTATCCCCTTTGATAACTCGCTATAAAGCTCTTGCAGTGATCTTTCCATTTCTAGTGAGATGGGCGATGGCGCACTATAGGCCTTGATAACACGCTATCGGAAAGTCTAAAAAACTCGGGCTCACGGGTTTGTGTATATCGACCTGCTATAGCCTGCTAAAAGAGAACGTGATACACAACCCAATAGCACGCTATCCACGTCTGAGACAAAAATCAGATTTTTCTAACGAGAAAAATCTGGACACTTATGCTTGCTCGATTTTTATATTCCCTACACAGTTTGCCCGGTTATCTTTATTGAAATATTCTCTACTAAAACCTTGATGATTTCCATTGTCTCGCACGCCCAAAACAACTTTAGATTGAATAATGTTTTGAATTCAAATCATTTCGTACTCTCTTGCTCTTTAACCTGCAACTTCTAATTTTATAAAACACTCATTCTCTGATTTTCAAAAATATAACACACATGATTTTTGCAAGTTAGATTGGGCTTTCCAAAGAGTTTTGCAAGAGAAGAAGCCTCGAATTGAATCAAAATTGCAATCTGTCTTGATGATAACGTTATTGTTCAGCAAGTTCTTCATTTTATTCCTTTTGTGCTTAGATTTGCACAGGCTATCCTTTGTTTTAAACTGTAAGTATATCAAGTGGTCTCGGAAAGATAACACATCAAAAAGGAACACATCACCTGTATTGCATCAAGAACACATCAGACAATAGCTTTCGAAGTCTACAAAAGATCAAGCTCGAAGAACGATGACATATCTCATGTCTAATGCATTAGTTTGATATTTGGTGTGTTGGGTAAAATCTCGATCAATCTCAGCACTAAAACTCTGAATATTACAAAGTCTTCAAAAACACTTCGATATAGTATTTCATTTTGAAAAAATGTTTTTCGAAAGGTTTTAATCATAATTTCAATGAGATTTGAATGATTTAAAAATTATTAATCTTATATCAATATGTTTTGTGTCAATGGAATGGTTCTTAAGCGTCAAAATATTAATTTTTCAAAAATAAGGCTATCCAGCAATTGGCCAAAATTTTCCAGAAGGCACTATCGCACTATCAGTGTTGTTGATAGCACGTTGATAGGGTTCTATAATAAAACATTTGTTTTTCTGGAAAATTATCTATAGCGCGCTATCCCTTTTGATAACTCGCTATAAAGCTCTTGCAATGATCTTTCCATTTCTAGTGAGATGGGCGATAGCCCACTATAGGCCTTGATAACACGCTATCGGAATGTCTAAAAAACTCGGGCTCACGGGTTTGTGTATATCGACCTGCTATGGCCTGCTAAAAGAGAACGTGATACACAACCCAATAGCACGCTATCCACGTCTGAGACAAAAATTAGATTTTTCTAACGAGAAAAATTTGGACACTTATGCTTGCTCGATTTTTCTATTCCCTACACAGTTTGCCAGGTTATCATTATTGAAATATTCTCTACTAAAACCTTGATGATTCCCATTGTCTTGCACGCCCAAAACAACTTTAGATTGAACAATGTTTTGAATTCAAATCATTTTGTACTCTCTTGCTCTTTAACCTGCAACTTCTAATTTTATAAAACACTCATTCTCTGATTTTCAAAAATACAACACACATGATTTTTGCAAGATAGATTGAGCTTTCCAAAGAGTTTTCCAAGAGAAGAAGCCTCGAATTGAATCAAAATTGCAAACTGTCTTGATGATAACGTCATTGTTCAGCAAGTTCTTCATTTTATTCCTTTTGTGCTTAGATTTGCAGAGGCTATCGTTTGTTTTAAACTGTAAGTATATGAAGTGGTCTCGGAATGATAACACATAAAAAATGAACACATCACCTGTATTGCATCAAGAACACATCGAACAATAGCTTTCGAAGTCTACAAAAGATCAAGCTCGAAGAACGCTGACATATCTCATGTCTAATGCATTAGTTTGATCTCTGGTGTGTAGGGTAAAATCTCGATCAATCTCAGCACTAAAACTCTGAAAATTGCAAACTCTTCAAAATCAATTCGATATAGTATTTCATTTTGAGAAAATGATGTTCGAAAGGTTTTTATCATAATTTCAATAAGATTCGAATTATTTAAAAATTATTAATCTTATATCAATATGTTTTGTGTCAATGGAATGGTTCTTAAGTGTCAAAATATTAACTTTTCAAAAATAAGGCTATCCAGCAATTGGCCAAAATTTTCCAGAAGGCACTAGCACACTATCAGTGTTGATAGCACGCTGATAGGGTTCTATAAGAAAACATATG